>JAMZEH010000004.1:3392439-3999939 GCA_024699665.1 Ostrea denselamellosa
CACCAACTTCAAACTCTCCAGCCAAAAATACTTGTAAATTAAACTCGCCACTAAAAGTAAAACATAGGCCTAGATACTTTTTGAATGTTGTTTATCATTATGTTTACGTCTGAGAAAATCTTAATTAAATGAGTTAATAATAATCGGACTTCGATTTCGACCCAAATTCTGTTCTTTATAATTTCTTGTATTTACATAGATGCATTTGGGATGTAACACATAAACAAGATAATAGAAAATGACAGAAAACTGTGTTTTTCGAAGAGTTTGCAAGTAAAAGAAAGCTTTTAAAAATGGAAATGTATTATTTTCACAATTTTCGCTGAAATTTTTCTGAGCACAATCAACACTTTCCAAAAAAAAAAAAAATAATAAAAATAATAATAATGAAAATCATTCAATATCATGTCCTTTATTTATTTAAGTATGAAACTTTATTGAAAGTGTTTGCTGTTTCGAAAATGAATGGTCTGGAAAAGTTGGAATGTTTTTGTATTAAAAATCTGTTGGTTAACTACAGCATCGGTTACCATGGTAACATATCATAAATACTCATTATGACGACAGAGATGGGTAGATAGTAACTTTCTTCTTCATTTTATATGAGCATTTTGAAAATGTGTGATCTTGTCACTTGAACAAATCTTTAAGAATATATAGCATTTCTACGAGTCATTTTTGGTCAAAACATGGGTGTTCTATTATTAGTAACACAGCTCTGTGAAGGTGCGTCATATGAAAAAATTAAATAATTTTACAGAATGAGTTCTTATAAACAATGTTAATATATATATATATATATATATATATATATATATATATATATATATATATAAGTATTAGCACAATCCCTGACGATCGATTTATCTGAATAAGAAGAACTTGACACCTTGTGAGAATGGAGAAAAAGTATCAGAGGAATATCAAAATCCGGTATTAGACATGTCTAAACAAAAATGCGCACCATCCATCCTTCTATGTTTAGTAATATAAAACATACATGGTACCTATTTTGATGCACCAGATGCGCATTGCGACAAATAATGTCTCTTCAGTGATGCTCAAGTCAAAAATGTTGCAAATCCGAAATAAGAACAAACTTGGAAAGAACCAAAAATACCAGGTAGTGAAGCCAAATGCGGCAAAGGATCCAAGCTATACAGAAGTGACAAAAGAGTTAAATGGGTTGCATAAGGAATATGTTTTGGCTCTAGCTGACAAGGCTTGCAATATTGTGTTTGTTTGTAAGGAAAAGGCCAAGATAACTAACAGTATTCAATCTCGTAATTCTTATAGAAAATATAAATCAGAGAGATGGGCAAACATGGACCCATGGCCATACCAGAGGTGGAATCAAGTGCCTAAGACGAGTAAGCATCCCTGTCGACCGGCCACACCCGCCGTGAGCCCTATATTCCGATCAGGTAAACGGGGCAATTATTGCAACTGCATTCTAAAGGAACTTGACATTAATTCCATATTTTGTAATCGCACGTTTACTCCAACTGCCCTTTCAAAACCATACTTCAGTTTTAAATACATTTAATATCCCAGTCAATGAAACGGATGAATATGAGTTACCGTACATGTACTTAATCACCAAACTCCACAAAAACCCTTACAAAGAAAGATACATTGCTGGATCTTGTAAATGTTCTACCAAGCCCCTACCTCTGCTCCTCACGAAAATATTAACTGCTGTGAAGGAGAAACTTCAAAAGTACTCTACCACTACATATGCGAGAAGTGGCTGAGATCAAATGTGGATTTTAAAAATTCTAAAGAACGTTTAATGAATTTGAAATCACAAAACTCTTCTCAAATTAACAACATTAAAACGTATCATTTTACAACGCTTTACACGACCATACTTCACAATAAATTAAAGACTAGACTTTTTGACATCATACACAATTCCTTCATCAACAAAAATGGTAAAAGGAAATATCCATATCTAGTAATCGGTCATCCCAAAAATTCTTTATTAAACACCACTCTGACTCCACGCAAAAGTACTCTGCAGGTGATAATAAAAAGAAGAGTTACACACTGACAATATCTTCGTAGTCTTCGGTGATCGTTTCTTCCTATTGCACGAATTGTGATCCCTTGTTAACTGATCTGGTTTTATATTCTTATGAAGCAGAAGTCATTCTGAAACTTCTACATGAAAAGAAAAAATATCTTGCTGTGGTCTTCGATTTGACATTTAGATATATCGACAACGTTTTATTTATTAAGAATGATCATATCCATTCATAAGTCGATTCGATATATCCCAGTGCACTTGATATAAAAAAAACCCTCCACATTTCCTTCTTACTTAGGTATTTTACTGAAAATAGATGCTAGTGGCAAACTAACAACTCAACTTTATGACACACGGGATGATTTCAATTTTTCACTTGTCAACGTCTCTTATCTAAGTGGCAATGCACCATCATCATCTGCCTATGGTGTTTATATCTCCCAACAGATTCTATACGCAAGAGCTTGTTCTGCATATGATCAGTTTTTAAATCAAAGCAGGCAACTGACAAAGAAGTTGCTGTTATAGAGGTTTGTACAATCTCGTCTATAGTCAGTATTTCGTAACTTTTATGGTCGTTATAATGCCAGTATAACTTTTCAATGCTGTCTGACATGTTTCAAACCAATTGTTAGGCCGTTCTTGACACACAGATTCTGACTAAGGATTACTCCATTCAAATGATCGGAATGTAGGCCTCACGGTCGTGAGGGATGTTTACTCATCCTAGGCATATGATCCCACCTCTGTTATGTTCAGAGGTCCGTGCTTGCCCATGTCTCTGATTTGAATTTGTTATAAGAATTACGAGATTGAATGTTGTTAGTTATCTTATCGTTAACATCGAATCGACATATAATTGAGGGTTTCCGCTGCCGAGTATATAGATTATTTGTTTCTTGCTTTTCTCCACACTCAACACTTTTTCAGTTGTCTGGTGGTGTCCAGTGTTATTGGCGAGGAGAGAACCAAGATATAATTGGCAAACTTTCTCACATATATCGGTGCGAGCAAGAATCGAACCCACGCCGACTAGAGGTAAGAGGCATTGTGATTTTGAGTGCAATGCCCTAACCACTCGGCCCCCGAGTATATTGTATCTGCGTTCTCTCGTCAATAACAAGAAACATACAATATATATATATATATATATATATATATATATATATATATATATAGAGAGAGAGAGAGAGAGAGAGAGAGAGAGAGAGAGAGAGAGAGAGAGAGAGGTTTCGTTCATAAATCGTCAAAAGACATATGACGCCTTCCTACACCATACCGGTCGCGGTAGCTCAGTGGTTAGAGCGTTCGTTTCGTAACCGGGAGGTCGTGAGTTCGAGCCATGGCCGAAAAATAGGTAGTGATTGCTCCTTCGCCAAACGCTCGGCAATTAGAAGTGGGAATCACGGGTCTTTCGGATATGACCTTAAAAACGGAGGTCCCGTGTCACGGTAGGCGTTGGCACGTTAAAGAACCCTCACTGCTGCGGCCCTGAGTGCTAAGCATAGGTTTAAATTTGTGGTACTTCATCAACAGCTGGTGACGTCTCAATATGAGTGAAGAATTCTCGACGGGACATAAAACAAACAATCAATCAATCAACAATACACCATATAGAACTAGTCACGGTGTATATTCACTCTTTCAGGTACATGTACAAGTTTTAAAACCTGGTGATCAGAACAACTGAAGAAAGGCAGAGTAGCGTTTAATATGTCGGAACCAGACAAAGATTTTTTTGAGCTTTATCGAAAATATTTAACGAATCTGATACAGGCCAGAATTGATACTTTGGGAGCTGTCACGTATCGCGATTGGTATGGGGAATTCGGTGTTCAACTAACACATTTTGTCACGCCATACATTTGGATTTTACCAGCTATCTCAGTCATTTTCCTTCTCGTTGCGTTCAAGAGGGCAGGACTCAATGGACCAACACAGAAATGTTTGAGTTTCATAATCGCTTTAGACGTGTTACTTACACTGTTCACTGGTGTCAGAGATGGAATCCTTAATATACTGAAATTGAATTACGGTTTCATTGAATACAAGATTTGCTGGCTTTTACTTATCTCATTCCGCATTCAATCAGCTGTAAATGGGACGTCCCTATGGATCAAGTCCGCAATGTCAATCCACCAAGTTCTTTTGTTTCTCTTTCCCTTCGAAATGCGAAATTGGAAATTAAGATATATTTTTATTCCTCTGATGTTGTTTCATTTGTTGGTAACAATTGGGTATTGCATGGCATTATATTTAGTTCCTGTCACGAGCGTCCCAATGATTCAGGAATTCATTATAGGCACACCATTGAAAAGAATTGACGCATGTACCATAGATCAAGACCATGAATATTTCCATGAATCATTCCATTCCATCATCCACTGGTTCGTAGTTGTTGTTCAAATGGGATATTTCAATGCTCTACCCATTCTTATACATTGTATTTGTTTTGTCATCCTCGCTTTCTGTATCAGGAAGGAAGTGAAGAAAATGGAATTATTAACGTCCTCCAATAATAAGAATCTTCGTAATGTAAAATATCTAGTTCTGATGAAAATTAACATAATATTAGGTCTATCTTTTATCATTCAGGAAATCCCGATATTAATTTCATTTAGTTACGCAATTACCTCAGCCAACTACACACACCTTTCACAATCAACTTCGATCATCTATGCTTCTGTAGCGTTTGGAATAATGAAACCATTAGATGTAATTATTTATGCAAGCCTAAGCAATACGGTGAAGAGGGAATTTAAGAAACTTATACGGTGCAAGTAGAATTTGGGCAAACTTTTGTTATTTTAAGATCCGTGGTCCTCACCTTATTGCAGTCTTAAAGTTCGACCAAAAACTCTTTTTTATCTGTGTCAAATTATGGAATAAAAGTTTTCTGCATACGTTGTAGAGGCAATAGATTGAAGAAAGTGATATTGACATCAATATCAGCGGCAAAATAATTCTTGATTGTCGTTATAAATCATACAATTTTCAGAACATCTACTATATTATACATGTCAAGCGTAAGGAAAATGCAAGATAATAAACGTTCGAGATGACAGTGAACTGTAAATAAAAAAAAAGAAAGAAAGAAAAAAGAAAAGTGTGCGGTAGTATTCTTTTTTGTTCATTTATTATCATAGCCACATGCTATACACAGTTGTACTGTAGAGAGAATATCGATTTATGACTTTTGAAGGCAGATCTATGATTAACATGATTATGGTATTCCTATATAACTTTAAATCGTCTACTAAAACTATAAAAATGAAAACTGGAGAGAAGAAACAGTGATCATTTTTATAAATCCCATTATAGAGAATAAATAAGGAGTAGGGCAAACACGGACCTCTGGACATACCAGAAGTAGGATCAGGTACCTAGAGGAGTAAGCATCCCCTGATGACGGGTCACACATACCATGAGCCTTCTGTCTTGATCAGGTAACTGAGGTAGTCCATAGTTAAAATCAGTGTGAACAGAACAGCGTAAAACTTGATGTGAAAACGTCAAACAACATTTGAAAGGTTCTTTTTGCAAATAATTAATTTTAACGATCATAGAATTTGCGAAATGCTGCATTCAGATGAGAATTTTGAAACCTTTGTAACATCCACTTATTTGGCAATAGCTTGCTTCCATTAAAAGAATGATCAATGGTAGTAGATGACACTTTGTCGATATTTCTGAATGTTGAATAGAAGGTCATAGCAAGTGATTTTTTTTTCATGTAGAAGCTTTTGAAAAATGTTTGACTAATCTAGGACAAGAACAGTAAATGTTCCCTAAAGCAATAAAGATACAGTTAATAATGTATTTCAGTAGCCATATACATAGTTTAAGGCAAGAACAGGAAATGGTCCACACAACAATAAAGATACAGTCAAAAAAAGTAATTCAGGGTCGTTAATTATAGCTATTGAATATTTCTGTGACGAGGTGCATACATGTATATGTTTCTCCAAAAAACCAATTTTACATATGAAAGCACAGTTCATTGGTTTTCATTTCCATGTGCATAAGGTGCAATTCCCTGCATGACTATGTTTTTGGTGTATTTCACAATTCTGTACATCCGTTACATGTCAATGTTTTGGTGTATTTTACAATTATCTGCATGATTTACTATATCATCATGATTTTCAATCTGCTCTGTTACTATGTCAATACGCTTTTGGTGTACTTAATAATCTGCATCTGTTACTATGTGAATATGAATTTGGTGTAATTCAGAATTTTTGCAACAGTTACTATGTCAATATGTTTGGTGTATTTCACAATTTTCTGCATCAGTTATTATGCCAAAATTGTTTTGGTATATTTCACAATTCCCAGCATCAGGCACTATGTCAATATGTTTTAGTGTATTTCACAATTCCCAGCATCAGGTACTATGTCAATATGTTTTGGTGTATTTCACAATTCCCAGCATCAGGCACTATGTCAATATGTTTTGGTGTATTTCATAATTCCCGGGTTTCTTGTTGTTAGACATTACCATACGGCATGTATATATTTTACTCACATCTGGAATTTTAATAAATTTTATTTTTATAAAGAGATAAGGATATTAATACCACATGTTGACCCAATTTTACCCCAAAAAAATCTAGCATCTATTCTACCAAGATCCATCAGTGTTAAAATTCTCGTTAAACCCCGGAAATTCATCAGAACCTTTGTTGCATTAAAAGAGGGCAATGTCTGCACATTTCCTAAAGAACTGAATTTTCTTCATGTGGCGTACCTCACTGCATTTGGATTGAAACGATTACTTTGTTTTGGTGTGGAGATATATTGGAAAGAAGAAACCTCGTCATGCCATTCGAACGCGCACCCCGACAAATATCTCGACCTCGAGGTATTGGTGGATTATCATCTAACGAGACATGCTGCTTACGCAAATGAAGCTGTATTTTTAACTATGAAGTTTTTGACATTTTTGTCATTGTTTATTTTAATGTTACATTACAAATTATAACATTGTAATTAGATTTTATTAATTTGACTCAAAATGGGTAATTTGTTTAACAGTTTATTTAACAATTCGATCGATTACATTCATAATACAAAATTGCACTTTTCAATACTTCTTTCATATTTAGACATAATATGTACTATCTGTAGGTTTGTTATTTTTTATGTGCTCATATACATACCTTTTTTTAAAACAGTGTCAGTTTGCGTTATATTAAACAAAATATGACAAAACATAGGATTTAAGTTGTTATTTTCACATCACATGATTAGTATTACAACAGCTGTAGTGTAGTTTTTACAGCTGTAGTGTAGTTTTTACAGCTGTAGTGTAGTTTTTACAGCTGTAGTTTTTTACAGCCGTAGTGTAGTTTTTACAGCTGAATACTGAAGTTTATCATTAGTAGCAATATGTCAGGATAAGTTATTAGATTAATTATTTTGGGGATGTGTCGATCATTTTGCCACTACTTCGTTGCAGCATGCAACACGGTTTGTCTCTATTGACTCTGTCACAAATGATCACGTAATTATTGGGGAGATGTGTATAGCTTTTATTCCTTCAGGGACTATGTTGAAATTGCTTTCACTTGCCTAAATCCTTTGCAAGTTATTTTGAGTTTTTACCACTCCATTTAATGTCACGGTATATAGTTTGTACTTTGATGGCATCGTATGCATCGTATTGCTCGAGAAAATATCTAAAAAAAATATCACACGACTGGATTTAATTAAACACCTCGACAATGGCTTCCGGCCACTACGGTATAAAAATCACAACAATTCGTATGAATTCGTGAATTTCTACTTTATTCTTCGTTCGATGTTGGAAAATTAAATGTTATATTCTTCTTAAAGACTCGCGGAGGTGAATATAATGGTTAATTTTTCTCTGGTTTCTTTTTTTTTTAAAATGTCGGAATTATTCAATTACACAACTTACACATTTATTCTCCTAAAATTGATTGCGTTTCGTCAAAAAATGTTCACAAATATCAAAATTTACAATTCCCATCCATTCTAATGTAAAGGTGAAGACAACTAACAGAATTAAAACTCGAGACGAGTAAACACGGACCTCTGGGTGGGATCAGGTGTCTAGGAGGAGTAAGCATCCCTATCGACCGCGAGCCCTACATCGCGATCATTTGAACGGAGTAATCCGTAATCAGAATCAGTGTGCCAAGAACGGCCTACCAATTGGTATGAAACACGTCAGACAGCATTTGACGGAATGGAACGTTGTACTGGCAAACTAGATCGTTATAACGACCATAAAATTTGTCAAATACTGACTTTGGACGAGATTGTACAAACCCCTGTAACTTCTCTGTCAGTAGCAATATAAATGTAAAGTTATTTTGTTGGCACCTTATACAGACGATGTTGAAGAAACGTGTTATGAATTCTTTTGTTTTAGTACAATATTGGCATTCACTTTTATTTTTCAATTCCCATTTTCATTTGATTGAATTTTATCAATGGTATGATCAATACGTACTTAACTATTTCATGTCTGTGTTCTTTATTCTTTGTTACTTACATACATATATTCATAGCATTAGTTATCTGTAAGCCTTCCAAGGCAACCATTCTCACTGATACGCTGATCCTAAAGATAAAAGTATGATAAAGTTATATCATGTCCTAATAAAGACGATTAATGGTCAAATCATAAGATAGCACCTATCAATCATAATCACCCCCTTGATTAATTATCCAAGTAATAATTACTCCCTTTCTGTCTTGAATCTTATTTACAATAAAACACGCACCGATCACGGTGGCTCAGTGGTAGAGCTCTCGCCTCGTGAACGGAAGGTCGTGAGTTCGAGCCCCGCTCGGGCCGGCCGCGTCAAACCTAAGACGTTAAAATAGGTAGTGATTGCTCCTTCACCAAGAGCTCGGCATTACGAAGTGAGAGTCACGGGTCTTTCGGATGGGACCTTATAAACGGAGGTCCCGTGTCGCAGCAGGTGTGGCACGTAAAAGAACCCTCACTGCTAAAAGCCATTAGTGCTAAGCATAGGTCTAAATTTGCAGCCCCGTCACCGGTAATAGTGACAGTCGCCGGATAGCTGAAAAATTGCTCAGGCGACTATAAATAAAAAACAAACAAACAAACAAAAACAATAAAACACGTAAAACAAAAAAATAATAATTGCGAAGTCGGATTTATTACCATATGAGAGATAAATAACGAACATAGGCCTAAATTTTCTAGCCCCTCATCGGCAATGGTGGCGTCTCCATATGGGTGAAAAATTTTCGAGTGGGACGTTAAACAATATACAAACAACCAACCTACGCTGGTCCAGAGGTTTGCTACATGAATAACCGTATTTTACTGATACCCATTTATAAATCATTATCATCCCTTTGATATGATCAGCTTTTCAATCGAGATGGGCTACTGACAAAGAAGTTGATGTTACAGGGGTTTGTACAGTCTCGTCTAAAGTCAGCATTTCGAAAATTGTATGGTCGTTATAACGATCTACTTTGCAAGTACAACTTTCTATAAGTCAAATATTGTCTCATGTATTTCATACCAATTGTTAGGTCGTTCTTGGCACAGTGATTCTGACTGCGGATTGCTCCGTTTACCTGGTCGGAATATTGAGCTCAAGCGGGTGTGACCGGTCGACAGGGAATGCTAGATATTGAACAGTGATCAATCTCATACTTCCTTTTAAAAAATGCTAAATTAAGAGTAGGGAAAACACTGACCCATGGACATACCAGAGATGAGATCAAGTGTCTTGGAGGAACAAGCATCCCTTGTCGACCGCTTACACCCCCGAAATCCCTATACATTGATCAGGAATACGGAGTAATCAGTAGTCAAATCTAGTGTATAAAGAACGTCCTCTATTGGTACGAAATATATCAGAAATTTTACCCAATGACAGGTGTATTTGTAACTAGATCGTTATAACGACTATAGAATGTGACTTTAGACGAGAGAGTTGAAATCCCTGTATCATCAACTTATCTCTTAATAGCCTGCCTCGATTGAAATGACCATACGTAGAACGAGCTCTTGCATCTGTTGTGCATACGCAGGTGATGATGAAATATTGTTATATAAATATGGAAGGTGATGATGGAGAAGCTGACGTCACAGCCTTTGTCATAAATAGATAATTACATACCTTCGGCACAGGGACATCTTCCTTTACATACGACCTCAAGACCTGGACTAAATATAAATTTTCATCACATGGTAAGTTTTTAAAATGATTCTGGAAATTTGAAAGATGGAACATACCATCTAAACTTGAAAGATTTAATACGATACATATTTCGTGCAATGAAAATGTAACGGTAACACCATGGTTGCATTTAGAAAAATGAAAAGATATCACTTTGCTTATATAAGAGGAAGGAAAATTCAAAAAGTAAATACATACTTTATATACTTTAGATACTTTATATACTTTATATACTTTAACAATACCATTACTAATACCCATTTTATTTTCCAGATTTGTTCATATGAATAAATAGTATAATGAATCTGTGTATCAACAATGAAATTGTGTTGATTGATTGATTGATTGATTATTTATTGCTTTCCGCCACACTCAACAATTTTTCAGTTATCTGGTGGCGTCCAGTTTTTGTTGGTGGAGGAGAGAACCCAGATACAATGTACCTGAGAAGAGACCACCGACCTTCCGCAAGTAAACTGGCAAACTTGCTCACTTAACGCCGCGGCCGAGATTCGAACACGCGCCGACAGAGGTGAGAGGCTTTGTGATTTTGAGCCCGATGCTCTAACCACTCGGCCACGGAGGCCCCCATGAAATTGTGTCTTAGTGAAGTAAAGTTTAAAGATTACATTGGTATTAACGTTTGTGCTATACTGAATCCAAATACATGTATCTAAGTGTTTACTAAACGGCGTGTTATAGTGTTTTTTACAGAATACAGAAGCAATATTTTTTTCTATAAAACTGAATCAATTAATCAAAGTATTCACTAAAGTTTACAATACTATTAAGCTGTTTCTGTACAGAATCAAATAATATAAGTATTCACTAAAGTTTACAATACTATTAAACTTTTTCTGTGTTGAATCAAATAATATCAGTATTCACTAAAGTTTATAGTAATATTAAAATCTTTTGTGTACTGAATCAAATAATCTAAGTATTCATTACGTTTACAACAATATTAAATTTTTACTGTACTTAATAATCTATGTCTTCACAAAGTTTACAGTAGTGTTAAACATTTACTGTACGGAATAAAATAATTACAATCTAAGTATTCAGTAAAGTTGACTAAACTTTACAATGGTAATCTAAGTATTCACTAAACTTTACAACGGCATTAAAATTTCTATTCTAGAAAAACTAGAATTAAATGCAGTAAAGCATTGATGTGATACTATAATATATCTAAGTTAATCTACATCACAAGTTACACTAGTGAAGATCACACTATCATGGTAGGTTATGCTTTTTTTTTACTTACGTGCAACGCATACATGCTTCGTTAGAATGCGTCTTTCCATCTGTGCTGCACACTGGGTCCCACAGTGCCGGGCATGCGCAAGGCACTGAAAGAAAACATTTTGTAACGAATGCTTAGATTTGACTAGTAATCGTGATGATAAAATGTAACGTTTAATATCTACTTTTTTACTCCTTGAGGTAAAGTATTACATTTCTAATACATGGTCGAAGAAAACCTTATTTACCCTCCAACATCACAACTTCTATAAACACCTCAATAAATAATTTTAGTACTGTACGGAAAGATATAATATTTTTAACAACATCAAGGTAGTTAAATTCAATCTTTGACCAATTCGGCTATCCATCTTGATAGATGACGCTTGAATTCTTATATGAATACTTATGCTCGAATCTTAAATAGTCCGGGAATATGAATATATAATTTGCTGGTATATAAGTATGGAAACAATGGAAGCCGATAAAACAAAATAAATCCCTGCATCTTGGTTTCCCCGACTCCGTAGACACTCATGAGAGGGTTTTGATGGAACTATGACCTTCATTCGTCTGTACTATGTCTGTAAAATGTCCACTGTTTGGAATCATCATTAGTGTTGAAAGATTTACTGATGACTAGACGAGTCAGCGATTAACACTTTTCAAGAACTAACGGAGTATGATTTGTGAAAATTAAAATGTAATGGAAGATATCCTAGTATGTGGTGTGGATTTAACTCGGGTTAAGTGATGCCAGCAGAGATCAGAGCGGAACAACTACAAGGATTTTTTTTTTTTTTTTTTTTTTTGAAAAAGATTATTTTTCAATGACATCATGAATACAGTCAACTTCAATCAAAAGATTCATTTTCTTGGGATTTCATAATGCACTGCATTTCAGGTTACACTTCCTAGCGCATGCGACGAGCATTTGGAGAACTAGTCAGCTGTACTTACCCTCAGGACAGGGACATTTTCCTTTACACGCTACTCGAACACCAGGGCTAATGAAGGAAAAATAAAAGATGTGTATCATAGTCGACTTTGAATAATTTTTATTAAGGTTTCTGTATTCCATAGAAGACTAATGGTTATCTAAAAGTGATATTGATGAGGGCCTCCTGTCTCCAACCTAATATCTCTTCATAATGAAAGAATTAATATCAGGTTATGCTATTCAAGAGATCCATGCATCTACATGTATTTACTTGTGTAAATAAATCACTCCTTTTTTATTTACTTGTATAAATAACTCACTCGTTTGGGTCGCGTGGGGATACGGGTCAGAATAGATCCTCAGTACCCCTTGCTTGTCGTAAGAGGCGATTAAATGGGGTGATCCTACGGATCAGACCGCAAAAACCGAGGTCCCGTGTCACAGCAGGTGAGGCATGTTAAAGATTCCTCCCTGCTCAAAGGCCATGAGCGCCGAGCATAGGATTAAATTTTGCAGCCCTTCACCGGCAATGGTAACGTCTCCATATGCGTGAAAGGTTCTCGAGAGGGACGTTAAACAATATACAATCAATCTCTCCTTTCGTGATTTCCTATAAAAATTATATACGAAGGCGAGTCAATAAGTAACCAGCCTAACATATTTCCACACAGAGCTACGGTGTTCAAGTGCCATAAGCCATGAACTGAAATGTCAGAGCCCTTTCCATTAACCCACTCCTAAACTGCCGTTACGACTTCTTCGTAAGACCCGAAATGACGTCTAAGGATATCCTTTTTAAAGTTTGGGAATAGGAAGAAGTCGCTAGTAGCTAGAACAGACGAATAGAAAGGATGTGGAATTAATTCATACCCGTTTCACTTTACACCACCCATTGCAACTTTGCAAGTGTGTACTCTCGTGTTGTCCTGTTGCAGCAAACCACCTTTAGACTTTACTTTGGCGTTTTTCACAATTGGTGGTTCCCAGCTGGTCTAGCAAGTTGCATAGTAAACTTCAGTTATTGCACTTCTCTTGGATAAAAAATACAACATACTAACTCCCAAAATACAGTGCCCATAACCTTGACCCTACACACTAACGACTCTGAGTTTATCCTCTGCCTCATAATAATGAACCCAAGTCTGGTCGGCAGTCACCAGACGCAAATGAAAATCGTCATTTGACCTAATATGCTTCAACAAGGCACTTCATACTGATTCTCTGGTTGTTATTTGCTCATCGCTAGGGCGTTTGGGGACCCAACGGGCTACTACCTTCCGCATACCTAAACGATCATGTAAGATCGATGAAATGCTACCGTGTGAAATGCCTAATACCTGTGCTATTTCCTTCACCTGAATTCGTCTATCAGAGTATATCAGATCCCAAACTTTGTTACACATTTCTTCGTCGGTGGCATTCAGTGGGCGTCAAGACCTGGCCTTACCTTCTAAAAACGTTCTACCGCGTTTGCATTCCCTTACCCAGAACTCAATTTGAGCATAAGATGGTGCATATGGCCCATAAACATCGGCAAAACTCTCCGTGTATTTCCTTGCCTGATTTACCTTTTAAATACCAGCAGGGAATTACAGCACGATACTCAACTTTAGATGAAAAACACGCCTTTGCATCACTAGCCATGTTTGATATTCAATATCTTATTAAAGAATGACTCTCGCGCAATTTTGTACCCAGGTATAAACATGTGTTGAAACAAGCCATGAAAATTGAAAATGGGATTACTGATTGTTGTCTAACATCTCTGCGAGATTGCTACAAAGATATGCAGAAGGTGACGCGTCATACATCTCGAATTATGCTTTGATTCTGACCACCGCTTTGAGAGCTCGCTATCATACCTAGTTGTGTATCGAGCCAGGGAGACACAATCTTTAAGATGTAATTTAAAAGACTCTAGACTTGCACTTCTAATGTGGAGTACTTGGCGAAGGCTTAAGAACAATCACTACTTGGTTTTGATGATTTGGTGACTTGGGCATGCCAGGGATAAACATAACACTCGATAAGCAAGCCTGTACCGACAAAGGTACTCTGATGACTTTCGAATGTTCGTATGCACATTTCCTTAACAACAGCACATTGACGGATTTTCATGGGATCTAATTTTTATCTATGTGTGACGTTACTGATGCATTAGATGAATGTAAAGGATACAAATTCATTTGCTTTACATACAAATTATGCTATAAAACATTCAAACGAAGTTATAACCACTAATGACATTTGAAAGAAAAGGCGTTATAAATAAATTTGTGATACACAATGAACCTATGCATCAGAATTAATTTCCATTTTTGGAAGAAACCGCTTCCGGTTGAGTTACATTGTATATTTACGAAATTATGTTTCCAAAAACATTAACACTTATAATTGATATTTTCAATATGATGAAAAGCAAACCTACATGCAGTTCATGCAGTCTTCGTGTCCGTAATCCTTGCCGTCAGTTCCACACACCGGGAGATATATTCGAGGGCAAATGCAATCTATTAAAGGTAAGGTGAAGATAAGTAACAGAATTCAATCTCGTAATTCCTATAACAAATACAAATCAGAGCGATGGGCAAACACAGACCCCTGGACATATCAGAGGTAGGATCAGGTGTCTAGAAGGAGTAAGCATTCCCTGTCGACCAGTGACACCAGCCGTGAACCCTACATCCCGATCAGGTAAAACAAATTTCTAAAATCGTTTCATGTCATACTTTGAACAGTCACTATTTCTGCATTATCATTAATTTTGTAGTCCAAAAGGAATTGCACAAAACAGAAAAATAGCCAGAATTTTCGTAATGTTGTCACCACAATATACAAACTATAATCGGCGGTAAATTGCGCGATTCATTTTCCTATGTTCATTGATTTTATTGATTGAATGTTGTTTTCCGCCACACTCAACAAATTTTCAGTTATCTGGTGCGTCCAGCTTTTTTTTTTTTATTGATGGAAGAAAGAACACAAATATAATGTACCCGGGAAGAGACAACCGACCTTCTGAAAGTTAACTGGCAAACTTTCTCACATACATCGGCGCGAGAGAGATTCAAATGCGCGCCAACTAGAGGTGAGAGGCCTTGTGATTTTGAGCGCAATGCTCTAACCACTCGGCCACGGAGGCCTCTTCCTATGTTCATCAGGGAGAGTTTTTGTTGTTGTTGTTGTTATCATAGTTTTTCCCTGTACAATTAGCGCAAATTTCTTAAATGCACCCTATGGTGTCCATTTGTTTGAAATCTCCATCTACCGTTAATTATCTATCGGTAAGTCTTACGAAGATAACTAATGTCAAGAAGGCACGTGCAAAATGTTGTAAACAAATTGGTATCGAAGGGGGTGGGATGGGGTCAACATATTTCATACTATAACAAATTTAATACAAGCAACGAAGTTTGTAGAGCACAGTGCTTTTTGCAACAATTGCTAAATGTTCCATTGATTTCATGAAAGCAAAATAAACACGAGCGAAAAATAAAGTTTGAAAATAGTACCTCCCTTGCAAGTAAACTTGACCTTCACCTGTAAAGCAAAATCTTGGTTACATCGATGATCGTTTGGACGGTTAATTTTGTTTACAGCAATATTATGTTGTATTGGCTTAACAGTCAATTCAGACTTCAAACTGTGTTTTCAAGACTCTGCTCTACCATCAACAAATGTTTGTGCATGCGCACAACTTCGACGAGCGTTTAGCCACGCGCACACAATAAAATACAGTCGATGGTGGATCAACTGAAACTTTGTTATTTCGTTATCATTGTCTTGTTCTTCATTGATTATTGATTGATTGTATAACGTCCCTCTCGAGAGTCTTTCACTCATATGGAGACGCCACCATTGCCCTTGAAGGGTTACAAAATTTAGGCCTATGCTCGGCGCTTATCGCCTTTCAGCAGGGAGGGATCTTTAATCTGCCACACCTGCTGTGACACGGAACCTCGGTGTTTGCGGTCTCGCCCGAAGGACTGCCCCATTTAGTTGCCTTTTACGACAAGTAAGGTGTACTGAGGAACTATTCTAACCCGATTCCCACGGGATCTTCATTGATTAAAAGGGTATAAAGTTAAATTTACACTTACAAAAGGTTGACGGCAATTGCAGTTCGTAATGTTTTAAGTGATAATGCTAACATATACTACTCAAAGTTTGATAAGGATCATATTTTTCAGCACTTGTAAAACTTTCAACAAAGGTGAATGACAACCAACACAGAGTGATTTATGTTCAGAAATGTTTACTTCAAGAAAGTGTGACAGAAAAATTTGGCAAACATGACATTTCATCGCATACTCCTAAGGTAAAGGAAGAGTACCCTGAAAAGCATGGTAATTTCATGATCACGGAATTGTTTAAACTCTGCACATTCCATTTCACACTGCACAAACAAGTGTCAATAGCGGGTATGGCCTCCGTTAGCTCCAATGACAGCTTGGCAACGTCGTCTCATGCTTCCAACGAGGTTTTGAATGGACGCAAGAGAGATATTGTTCCATTCTTGGATCAGAACATTTTCAAGTTCCTGGAGGGTGGCTGGTTGTACAGGGCGACGTGAAATCGCTACCTGAAGCATATTCCAGACATGCTCGATAAAGTTGAGGTCTGGAGAACGAGCTGGCCAGTCCATACGAACAATTGTCTCACGTTCCAGGTACTCGTCCACCACCCTAGCACGATGTGGACGTGCATTATCGTCCATGAGGATGAAGTCAGGACCAACAGCACCAGCATATGGTCTCACGTACACATCCAGGACTTCATCCCTGTAGCGCACTCCGGTCATCGTGCCTCGCCTTAGGACATGGAGATCAGTTTGTCTAGCTCGACTGATTCCTCCCCAAATCATCAACGACCCACCACCATATCTGTCATGTTCAGCAACATTAGCGTCCTGATATCGTTCTCCTGCCCTTCTCCACACTCGTGCACGACGATCTGTGAAGTCAACACAAAACCTCGACTCGTCTGTGAAAAGTACAGGGCCCAATCAGCAACCCTCCAATTCACATGAGCCCTGGCCCAATTCAAACGTTCTTGTCTATGTCGCTGAGTAAGAGGGATGCGAATACAGGCTCTCCGGGAACGAAGACCACCTTTATGAAGACGATTACGCACAGTTTGCGTGGAAATGTTAACTCCAGTTGCATTCAGAAGATCATTTCTAAGCGCAGTCGCCGTTGCAAACCGATGACGTCGTGCTGAAATCAAGAGAAAACGGTCATCTTGCTGCGTGGTGGACCTTTCTCTGCCGCCTCCATGTCGATGAGAAGCTGAACCATGAGCTTGATACCGGTTCCAAGCTCTGCAAACAACGCTCTGACTGACACCCAATAGCTCTGCAACGTGACGTTGTCTTGCACCATTTTCGAGCATTCCTATGCATCTGGCCAATTCTTCAATAGTCAAACGACGTCTTTGACGTTATGGAGGCATTTTCATAGAGTAACAGTGACTTAAACGAGGTCAGATGTAAAGACAATGGCCAAATTCAAATCAACGACAAGCACTCAGAAATGTGAATAATGTGGGTACCATGCTTCACGTGCTACTCATGATCACTGCAGCATGCATTTCCCTACCTAACCTGTGTTTTGAGGCTCAAGAGGGGTCAGTCCAACACTATGATGAAATTTGCGTGTCTTATCAATTCATATATTGATTTTATAATGTAAGAACTATATGATCCTTATCAAACTTTGAGTAGTATATAATAGAAAATAAATATTCAAACAAAACATCTATCTTATAATTTTGCTTAGCTAATCTTTGTTTACAATTCATCCTTTAATTTTTTTTTCGGGGGGGGGGGGGGGGGGGGATCTTTTCCTTTTTGGAAAATACGTAATCTTATTGAAATGATTCCCAGTCATAAAACATTATTTATCATTACGTTATCGTTATTGTACAGAAAGAAAACATACAAAAGCGCGTTTATTAAGATAATCATTTAAGATGAATTCATTAATCCGTATTACCGAATTAAAGCGTCGTTAATTTATACTGAACAGTTGACAAACTTCTGAAAATGACACTATAGGAAAACATGTACACACCTTGACTTCTGGCAACGGTAACGCTCACCAAAAATAACCAGACGTAAAAAGAGACCATTTCGTATCAACCTAGTGTGATTGTTACGTGTTTTCATTTAATAATTTAATTTATACTAGATAGTTTCGACTCCACCCCTTGGTGTGGATGATATATGACAATGGTTATGAACACGTTGCAGATGTGAATGTTATATTTTATCATAGCATAATCACGTTTGGTAAATTTTTATTCAATCAATTACCTTAATTAAGCTTAAGTCACAGATTGTAAAGCTAATATACATAATACATCATTTTGAAATTACATGATGGTTATTTTTTATTTGTAAAATAATGGTCATTAATTTAGTTCCACTGTCGGGCAAAACAGAGTTAAACTAAAATAAATCTGAACGGAAAACGGATATTTTTGAGAGTATGCACATCTATATCAAATGATAAAAATGATTTTGTTAATCTCTGGAAATTACAATGTTAAGGGCACTTTAAGAATATCAAATAATGAAATAAAACTAGAGTTTAATCATTAAAGAAAGTCATATAATTCGCCTAATGGAGGACATCACCTTCTCCGTCATCAGAATACTTATGTTGTAAATGTAGAGGGGTGTATGTTTTGTTTTAATATTACACAAGTGTACAAATGTTGTGGTATGATATTATACATGTGTGTCGTTTTATACGCATGTTTATCTTTTGGTATTGTACATGTTTTCGTTTTATATTATACAAGTTTGTCGTTTGATACACATGTTTGTCGTTTGATACACATGTTTGTCGTTTGATACACATGTCTGCCATTTGATACACATGTTTGCCGTTTGATACACGTGTTTGCCGTTTGATACACATGTTTGCCATTTGATACACGTTTGCCATTTGATACACATATTTGTCATTTGATACACGTGTTTGCCATTTGATACACATGTTTGCCATTTAATACACATGTTTGTCGTTTGATACACATGTTTGCCATTTGATACACATGTTTGTCATTTGATACACATGTTTGTCGTTTGATACACATGTTTGTCGTTTCGTATTATACAGGATTGTCGTCTGGTATTATACATGTTTCTTGTGTGATACACATGTTTGCCATTTGATACACATGTTTGCCATTTAATACACATGTTTGTCGTTTGATACACATGTTTGCCATTTGATACACATGTTTGTCATTTGATACACATGTTTGTCGTTTGATACACGTTTGTCGTTTCGTATTATACAGGATTGTCGTCTGGTATTATACATGTTTCTTGTGTGATACACATGTTTGCCATTTGATACACATGTTTGTCGTTTGATGCACATGTTTGTCGTTTCGTATTATACAGGATTGTCGTCTGGTATTATACATGTTTCTTGTGTGATACACATGTTTGCCATTTGATACACATGTTTGTCGTTTGATGCACATGTTTGTCGTTTCGTATTATACAGGATTGTCGTCTGGTATTATACATGTTTCTTGTGTGATACACATGTGTGTCTTTTGGTAGTATACAGGTTGGTCGTTTGGTACACATGTTCGTCCTTTGCTTTACACTTGTTCGTCCTTTGGTATTATGCTTTTTTGTCGTTTGATATTACACAGCTTTGTCGTTTGGTGTTGTATTTGTTTGTTGTTTGATATTACACAGCTTTGTCGTTTGGTGTTGTATTTGTTTGTCGTTTGATATTACACAGCTTTGTCGTTTGGTATTGTATTTGTTTGTTGTTTGATATTACACAGCTTTGTCGTTTGGTATTGTATTTGTTTGTCGTTTGATATTACACAGCTTTGTCGTTTGGTGTTGTATTTGTTTGTCGTTTGATATTACACAGCTTTGTCGTTTGCTGTTGTATTTGTTTGTTGTTTGATATTACACAGCTTTGTCGTTTGGTATTGTATTTGTTTGTCGTTTGATATTACACAGCTTTGTCGTTTGGTGTTGTATTTGTTTGTCGTTTGATATTACACAGCTTTGTCGTTTGGTATTGTATTTGTTTGTTGTTTGATATTACACAGCTTTGTCGTTTGGTATTGTATTTGTTTGTCGTTTGATATTACACAGGTTTGTCGTTTGGTATTGTATTTGTTTGTTGTTTGATATTATGTTTACATCTTTGTCGTTATAAATGTTCGTCCTTTGGTAGTATAAATGTTTGTAAATGTTTGTCGTTTGGTAGTATAAATGTTTGTCGTTTGGTAGTATACATGTTTGTCGTTTGGTATTATAAATGTTTGTCGTTTGTTTTTTTTTTTATTTATAGTCGCCTGAGCAATTTTTCAGCTATCCGGCGACTGTCACTATTACCGGTGACGGGGCTGCAAATTTAGACCTATGCTTAGCACTAATGGCTTTTAGCAGTGAGGGTTCTTTTACGTGCCACACCTGCTGCGACACGGGACCTCCGTTTATAAGGTCCCATCCGAAAGACCCGTGACTCTCACTTCGTAATGCCAAGCTCTTGGCGAAGGAGCAATCACTACCTATTTTAACGTCTTAGGTTTGACGCGGCCGGCCCGAGCGGGGCTCGAACTCACGACCTTCCGTTCACGAGGCGAGAGCTCTACCACTGAGTTTGGTAGTATAAATGTTTGTCGTTTGGTATTATAAATGTTTGTCGTTTGGTAGTATACATGTTTGTCGTTTGATATTATACATGTTTGTCGTTTGAAATTATACGGGACAAAATAGGCCAGGGATCTTGGACTATTTCATTGATTAAAACTAAACCTTTGTACATATATGGTAGAATATATTCAACACAAACGTTGACATCATGTGTCATCAATATTGCATCAGAATTATTGATGTTTTTTATGATAGTGCACAAAGTGTCACTGAATGACGTAAAGAAATCTGACATGAAAGGCGACTTAAGATTACAGAATATGTCCATGTCACCAATACTAGGTGTGACGTCCGTTTGCTCTCAGAACAACTTGATATCGACGTTACATACTCATTATGAGATGCATAATGTTCCGTTGTGGTGGATTGTTCCATTCCATTGTGGTGGACTGTTCCATTCCGTTGTGGTGGATTGTTTTATTCCTCTCGAAGTGCATTTTAAAGGTCATCCAAAGCCCGTGTTTGATTTGGACGCAGTGAAAGTTGATGCTAAAGTTGGTTCCACACATACTCCATGGGATTCAGGTCCGGTAAGACAGCAGGCCACCCCATACGCTCTATAGTTTCCATTGCAGACACTCCTATCGTCCATCAGAATGAAATTTTGCCCGATTGCACCTGCAAACAACCTGACGACTGGGTGAAGAATTTCATTCCTGTATCGGAGAGCAGTCAGAGTGCCGTTCCTGATGGCTACCATGTCAGTGCGACACGTCCGAGAGATCCCACTCTAAATCCTCATAGAGCCACCCCTAAACCGATTATGTTCAGCCACCAATGCCTGGCCGTACCTCTGTCTGGCCTCTCTCTACAAACGCTCATGACCATCGTGGAAGTCCAGACAGAATCGGGACTCATCTGTGAACAGTATCGGCTCTCAACGTCGTCTATCCCAATTCACATGTTGACGCGCAAATTCCAAGCGTGCGTGTCAATGACGTGGGACAAGTGTGGGACGCACTACTGGACTGCAAGTCTTGAGATTAGTAGCATGTAGTCTTTGCGTTGCCATGTGGCACGGGGCCTGCCACTCCTAGGCCTCTCGTTGACTGTACCAGTCTACTGAAATCGTGTCCAGAGTGAATAATGATTAATAATATTAATGATTGGTTTTTATTTAGTTTGTCCAGCTTATGCCGCTCAAAGCGCTTCACAATATATTATTACCCCAGCAGACCTTATAACATTCCTGAGTTTTCTCAGCGCAAGCTGCCATTTAGCGCTAAAGCACTAACATTCTAACAACATCATTCACTGACTATAACCAGTTACCCCTTTCACACTTGGGTGAAGTGAGAAAATTCGTGTAAAGTGCCTTTCACAAGGACACGTCTGTCCTGCCGCGGCCAGAACTCGACTCACAACCTTTCGCTCGAGTCTAAAACCACCGTCATGAGGTGACACTCTGGTCACACCAAACCGGATAGCAACATCTTGATGGACTAGTCAAGCTTGAAGCATTGCGATTGCTTGATTGCGCTCATTTGCTTGTAAATGATGTTTTGCCTGTCTTGAGATTGTTCTACAGACAGTCCTATTTTCGAATGAAGTACGATACGACTACTCGTAGTTCAATCACACACTACTCGTATTGCACTCGTCATGAGTCGAGCGTTTTAGTGTCGTATTCGAGTAATACTCGCTGTAACTCCTAGGGTATTCGAGGTGACTCGTAGGACATTCAGTGTCACAAGTACTACGAAAATTTCCCGCGATGCGTGAAGACAGCCAACGACTGGAAATTCAGGAGTGGATCTAACGTTTGCTATTCTGTGAAACACAAATCACCAAAGATCATTAAAATTCAATCCCAATCAGTCATGGTACATGTAGCCTTTTCAAAGGCATATCAATAAATGACGGTTCTAATTTGCATCATTTGCTATTTCCAGAGCGACCTCGTAGTCCGATGTCATGATGGATAGTTAAACTGTAGACTAACTTCTACATATGACGTCATTGAATGATAAAAAATAACATGTAAAGAACATTCTAAAACATTTCAAATTATGTAAACAACAAATTGAAAGTGGATTTTATTTAAAGTAAGGCCC
This sequence comes from Ostrea denselamellosa, assembly GCA_024699665.1. Taxonomy (NCBI): domain Eukaryota; kingdom Metazoa; phylum Mollusca; class Bivalvia; order Ostreida; family Ostreidae; genus Ostrea; species Ostrea denselamellosa. The sequence goes on from JAMZEH010000004.1 coordinate 3,415,601, forward strand.
CTTGTAACAATGAAAAACGTTGCGTTTTTTCTCAAATCTCAACTCGCATGAGGCCACTCTGAGAAAGTTTGGTGGCACAGTAATTTAGCAAAATCTCTTCTGAAGTGAAAAACGAAAGAGTCAGAGTCTGAGTATGAGATTTTTATATGTTGGTGGTCCCGAAGCTTGATTTTGTGTTACTCCATCTCATTCTTCTTTTTAGCGCTAGTGCCTACATTAATCTCGGATGAGATTCGGCTCGGCTGGATATTTGGACTGGCACCTTCACCGAATCTAGGAGCAGTCCTTCATAATTCATATCTGGAAGTTTACACTCCTCTTCCGCCGATTCTAGCAATTATTATGCACTTTGGGGACCCTGCTGTTTGCTTCAAATAAGTGATTTAACTATCAAACTAACTCTCTATCACTATTAATACTGCAAAGCTTACCGTCTAGGTATGTAAATCCCAAAATAAAACCAATCACCAAATTTTCCGTTCAAAATATGGCTCTCTATCGTAATTGTTTATCTCCTTCAAACTGAAGAGTGCCGAGATCAATGCCTACATAAAATACTTTATTCGTGACAATATAGGACAAAAAATTCTATATCAATCACGTTTTTATTTCTGGGATCCAGTCTTCTGTGCTTAAAGCCACACTATTCAATACATCATTAGTCTCAGTATCATGTAAATTGTTCAACCAATCAAAACTGTCTTTCTGCACTGCATTCTGGGAAGCAATTTTGAATGATTTAAGAGATTGTTCTACTTCCATATCTGAATCGGAAATCTGGGACTTCATGTCAATTTCATCCTCTTCATCCTCGTCATTTTCATCCCTGAAACCATTGGGGTTTACATAAGTAATCGAAGTCTGATAACAAAATCAAATGCTCCATTCAATTATTTTCTGAATAAAAGCGTATGAACATGTATATGTATCATCAGAAGAGGGAAACGATTAATAACACACACACACACACACACACACACACACACACACATATATATATATATATATATATAAAAGACTTCTACCGAAAAAGGTAGTTGGTACCTTTCCGTTTGTTTTCCAAGAATCAAAGACTGTAAAAATGGCAAGCAAAGGGAGGTGACTGGTGGCTGAGCATGGGGTGCTGACTCCAAAATCTTTAGTTTTAAAAAGAAATTTAAAATGCACAGGAATACAATACAATACATACATGTATTTAAGAAGAACTTCTGACCTTTACCGTGCCTATTAATATGTTTTTTTTATATCTTGTACAAATTAATATGTCTTGGGTATGGAATAAAAAAAAACCCCTGGTAAACAATATTTCTTATCTTTGATAATTTTTTAACTATTATGAAGTGTGAACAGAGATAGGTCTGTAGACATTTACTGACCTGCTTGGTGATAACAGAGGGTGCGAGTCTCTCCACCTGTCTCCCTGTGTCCTGTACAGACTTCCTCTCAACCCCAAGGAATGCGCTGAATGGTGTGGAGGGCAAGTTCTCATGAATAGCTCTCTAGATATAATAAAAAACCCAGCCACATAAACAGACATACAATCAACAACATTTCTACATGCAATCAAAACTACATACGCAAGCTGCATATTTTGCATACTTTGTGGAATTAAATCAAAAGCCACTGCCATTACATGGTTACTACCGTACTTGTTTAACCCCCTGAAATTTGGTAATTCAGAAAACAACAATTCTGCTGCTTTTCGTTGTTGAATCCACCCTGCTTTTAAATGCACCCTGTTTTTTAAATACATCCCGTTTGTTAAATCCACCCTGCAAACAATGTTGAGATACTTGTAGATGCTCCATGTCACAAACTGCAGACTTGTCATCAACACAGACTTCTGTTTGGCATAATACACATACATATTTGTAGATCTAAATGTTGTTAAAAAAAGCAACAACCCCCTCCACTAAAACAATAGCAACAAAACATAGCCTGTACAGTGTACAAATACTCTGACTGAGCTATCTATTTTTGTACGAATATTTCACTGAGAGAAATATGAATCATTATTAATAAGTTAGATAAAAGAAATTATTTCCATGATATTTTAAATACACTATCTGATCGTCTGAAATCAATGCTGCATGGAATGGAGTCCTACAGATTCTGTTTAGTTAAACATGATATTTCTGATTTAATAGAAAGCTTCCTTCCACTCTCGTGAACATCTTCCTTCTCAGTTTGTTCTTGTTATACAGATCAATCCTTTCATTCTGGAGTTCTCAATGACATTGCATAGGACAACAGACAGAATTCTGATTAATTGATTGCTTGCTTGATTACTTTACTGATTGATTGATTGGGTTTTACGCCGAGTTGTCAATATTTTAGCCATTTTACGGCGGTAGAATTCTGTGAGCACATGGAAAACAAATGATAAACACATGGTGAACAAACAACCAGTGGGTGAACGGAAACTGGTCACGTAGAATTTTTCGGGGACCATAAATGGGTGCAAGAATGGGATTTTCATCTACTAAAGATTCCTTTAGTGAGAGAATTGTATAATTCATTCTTTTAGATATTCTTGTTGGGATTCAGAGAGTGGTTCTTGTCTCCTTTTCCAGCAATATCTCCTTGTTGGAAACTTTCTGTTAACAACAGGCTAATAGACTTTATCTGTCACCTGTATATTACTTAAAAGTATCACTAGTCTAAAGGGCTTAGTCTATTAATTTTGTAATTATGATTTCCTTGTTCTGCATACCTATGATAAATTCAAATATTCAGCAGCAGTATAAAACAAGACTCATTATTTAAAAAAATAAAAATAAAAACTGCCCTACAAAGTATCCATATTGATTTCATTTACATTATATATTACACAATATAGACCACTGTCACTATTTAATTTTGGACCAGCCCTACATTCAGAATTCTGGGGTTGTGAAATTCACAATTTCAATACATCCCTTTCTGCTTTTCCTAAACATTTTGTTTTTACATACTATCAGCAAAATTAAAGAAGTCTTTCAAATGATGATACCCTGTGAAGACCTGGGTTAGAATAGATCCTCAGCACCACTAGCTTGTTGTAAGAGGCAACTAAATGGGGCAGTCCTTCGGATAAAGACCACAAAAACTGAGGCCCCATGTCACAGCAGGTGTGGCACGATAAAGATCCCTCCCTGCTCAAAGGCTATAAGCACCGAGCATAGGCCTAAATTTTGCAGCCCTTCACCGGTAATGGTGACATCTCCATACAAGTGAAAAATTCTCGAGTGGGACATTAAACAATATATTATCAATCAATCAATCAATCAAATGACGATGGAATTTATTCACTATAACCATTTTGACCCACCCTGGTACCAAAACCCCTACCCCTGGGATCATTTGCAATTTTCATAAAGGACTACCACTTCCTTACAAAAATCCATTCAGCTTTAATTTATTTTCAATAACATTGAAAAAGGTGTTACTCAAATGTTTTACACATAAATACTATATACTAAATTTGGTCCCACCCTGGAGTTAGCACCTCTACCCCAGGGATCATGAAATTTATAGTTTTGGTAGAGGTCTTCCTGTTGTACATTTTTCTTACAAATGTGTGGTTGTAGAGAAGATGATTTTTGAATATTGGTCAAATTTGGATTGTTTGTGGCCCATCTCTATGGCTACTGGGGTGCAGGAGTTCTGAAATGTGTATCTGATGTCCGCCTTGTTCCACAGATGCTTCATACCAGATTTCAAAAGAATTGGAAGGGTAGTTATCATGAGGTTAAAAATGTTTAATTCTTAACACGCGACAGACAACACAGACCAATAGCAATAGGACATCTGAGTGACTAAGGCAACCTAAAACTACGAATATATACTGTTAATGAAAATGATGATGCGTGACTTAAATTCAGTTTCCTTCTTGTTTAGATTGTTAAGTATACAGCTAGCAGTTTAGTCGCATTTACCATGTCAAGGGAACTCCATTTCTTTTCCTCCTCCTCACTAACAATAGTTTGAAGTTCTTGCTCTTCATTAAAGAAATATAGCTGTGATGAGGTTTGCCATTCAAGTTGTTTCCCTTTAATGGAACTTTTTTTTGTTTGAGGTATGAATATTGCACACGTGACAGGCGACTTCGATATTAAGGGTTTGGAATAGATAATATCGGAACTTGACGGCTTAAAGATGTACACTGAAATGGAAGTTGAAACAAAATACACATCACAAAACAAACACATGCAACTGAAACAATTGTAAATATTTTTTTTTTCAAAATAACTTTATTCATGCTTTTTGTAGACTTGCACTCAAGTTCTTTCAAAATATTTTTCCTGACTGTTCTTTATGATTGTTTAATTGTCCTAAAACAGGAACTCCATGTTCTGCCAATATCAAGGTATGAAAGAAAGCTGATGCATGAAATAAAAAAAAAAATTAACAAGTGACTAAAACAAGTCAAGATTTTCATTTCATTAAATTAATCAGTGTCTGCAGTCTGAGCATATTGTGGTGTACTGATTGCCCTGTGTAACATATACAGTCAAATCTTGTTAATCTTTAATCCGACGAAACTGACAAAAAACTTCCAAAATATCCTTGGGTTTGAAATACTGAGGTTAGAATATATAAAGAAAATGTAGCTGAAACTTTCAGCTCATTTTGACATAATCCTGGAATACTGAAGTTCAACTGTGTTGATGTAACAATTCACAAAATGTTTTTCTCTGTGTTGATGTAACAATTCACAAAATGTTTTTCTCTGTGTTGATGTAACAATTCACAAAATGTTTTTCTCTGTGTTTACAAACAGCATTACTCACATTTCTGTTCTCTGTCAATGATTGCCATGTATGGTGACAAAGGGTCTGTGGCCAAAACACCAACATCCACCTGCACACTCCAGACAACTGTAAGACACAGACAGAAATATAACTGTACACAGCGATTTGTTACTTTCACTACCGATTTCCAAGGCTTAGGTTTGACACAACCAAATTACAACTGGAGCTTGAACCCATGACCTCGCAATCAGCACACAATCATTCTAATGCACTGAACCACAGCTAAGAGTGAGAGCATCACAGTTAGATTATTGTCACTACACGTACATATCTTTATGGAAGTGACGGTAATGTATGTGCTGTTTTCATGTACAGGAAAAAAAAATTTCTCGTTTCAAAATTGATGCATAGATGAACCATTTTTTAGTTCAATGCAATGCCTATCAAACTGATCACCTGGGAAATTAAAGCTTGCAGCATTGTGAAACCAGAGGCTTGTGGGCCCCCATGTTCACCTGAGTATCACACAAGCAACATGTTGTTGATGCATGAGGTCATCTAAATTTTAATCTTGATCTAGCAATGAACCTTTGATAGCCCTCAATCATGATGTTGTGGCCAGCTGACCTTGACCTCAATCAAGTGACCTTGATCTAGGTAATAAAAATATCCATTTGATCAAAAGAAGTCTAAATGTTTTAATCTATGGGATTCTAATGTTTCTGAATTAGAGAGGTGTGTGCAGAACATTATTTCTATGGCAATCTTTTGAAAATAAAAGACACTATGTACTTAGTTTAGCTGTTCCAAGTCCAGGGCTGGAGAAAAATTTCACTTTACTATAGAAACACTGGAGCCTGCCTAATATCAGATCCTCCCTCCCAGGGGTCATGTATTTAATGATTCTGGTAGAGGCCTTTTCTCTCTGTATCAGTACATAAGTTTGTTTGGTCAGTTGATGTCCATGAATCCAGAAGAATTTAAATGAATAATGCATTTTTACTACAGCAACCACAGTAGAGAAGATATTTAAAGATTGCATATCACTTTTTTTTAAGTTTGAGCTTTCGGGAGACTCCTCCAACCTAAGCAGGCCACATAAAATTCGCAATTGTTTGTTGTCCTCCATAGATACCATACAAAACCTGGTTCTATAGAATGAGAAATTGTTCAAATATTATATGCATGATGGACGAACAAAAGCAGATTGCAGTAGATCACCTAAAAAGAGCTTTCATTAAATATTTAAAAATCTCCGTTATCATTGTAGTGCTTGACTTAAAATCGAAATCATATTGCAATTCTTTGTCCGCACATCCTTTTATCTAGACTAATGTATTTGTAGATAATAATATTCTAACAAGCCCAAGTCACAAGACATACCTGCACAAGTAAGGAGATTCCAAACACACAATAAATTGTCAGACACACTGACCAATAGATGACAACAGCTCTGATGGCCAAATTCACAATGTCTGGAAAAAAAAATCTCAATTACAATCAAATGCACACTTACAAACTAGCCTGTACATTTATAAAGCTACTCCTCAATGTTTTCTTCATTCAAAGTTACCTCATAAATGTATACATGCTGTTATAGCATACGTCACTTTTTTTCATAAGGCCGTATTTTCATGAGGATAAAATGATGCATTTTTTCACATGACATAACTTTTATGAATCATTATTGAAGTCTTGTAAATTCAAGAGTTTATTTGCAGAAACTAAATTTTCAAAAAAAAGAGACAAGTCCTGCAAAATTATGCATATTAAATAAAAATGTGATTAGAACTTGCATATTTGTTGGCAATGACATGGAACACATCTGCTGATGGTCCCTCCCTCTACAGTAAAACATCGGTATAGCAAATATCCAGGACCAGCAAAAAACAGTTCATGATAACCCAACTTGGTTATTTTCAATCAAATTTTCAGTATTTTCCTCCCAAGGGGAAATAAATACCACTTCGCAGTAAGCACTGTTATACATGTGCTGGTTATGACCGTGTTTTACTGCTTAAGCAGGGAGGAGATCTCTAGGGCTCCTTGACTTCTTTCACAGACATCAAAACACCTGTCTACAGACCAACGGGTAAAAACTCTCACGCTTCTTATCTACTTAAAATTGGAAGCTTTAAAATGGTATCAGTAAATCCAAATTATGCAAAATAGTGTATCAGCTCTGACCATGCCAAATTTTTCATATGCTAAGGTTGAGAAAATGCTTATCACAAAAAGAAATATGCCATTCTCTATCACCATGTTCTACAGTACTGCAGATTGTGGTCTACCAAATAAGGAGAAACTACCGTAAATATTTACTTGATATCTTGGGTGTCTGAGTGTGTGTTGAAGCAATGCCGGAGAATATTGGTTTCCGTATCCCAAATCGTCACTGTAGAGGAGAATCCCACGGCCAGTAGAGATCCATCATCTGAGAATGACACCGGGCCTGCTGGCCGGTCTTTATAATATCCCACACTGTGACATATCCACTTAGTATTCTTCCCTTTTATAAGATGATATTTTCATTAAGCATTATCAAGTAACTTTGTTCTGTATAAGCATGTACACTATTCTCATTCTGTATCTCTTGACATTTTAATTTGACATATAACAGGCAGAATCAAAATGGAGTACAAGAGTTTTCAAGTAAAGGGGTCACAATAGCTACTGAACAAGTTCTGTGCTTCTAAAACACTCACTGTAAATATCAGAGTCATCCACACAAGTCCATACTTTGAACTTGCCATCACCACCAGAGGTCACAACAGTGGGGATCACATCAAGATCATCACCATGGGGACGGAACTTTAAGTCAACCACCTTCTTGTCGTGGGGATAATGAACAACTGTGTTCAGAGCATACCTAAAAAATACGGACAGGATATACTTATAAAATATAATTATACGATAGAAATACAGACAGGATATACGTATAAAATACAGACAGGATATACGTATAAAATACAGACAGGGTATACATATAAAATATAATTATACAATAGAAATACAGACAGGATATACGTATAAAATATAATTATACAATAGAAATACAGACAGGATATACATATAAAATATAATTATACAATAGAAATACAGACAGGATATACATATAAAATATAATTATACAATAGAAATACAGACAGGATATACGTATAAAATATAATTATACAATAGAAATACAGACAGGATATACGTATAAAATATAATTATACAATAGAAATACAGACAGGATATACATATAAAATATAATTATACAATAGAAATACAGACAGGATATACGTATAAAATATAATTATACGATAGAAATACCGACAGGATATACGTATAAAATATAATTATACGATAGAAATACAGATAGGATATACATATAAAATATAATTATACTATAAACATACAGACAGGCAGGACAAATCTCCACTATATCAATACATGTATGCAGAGGATATTCAATATTTTGTTGTTGGATTTAGAATTTATTTCATGAGTGAGGCAGGGTCTTTTTGATATTTTTGCGAGTGTGATATATATTTTATATCCAACAACTTTTCTGTTTATTACATTTTCTTTGGTTTTTCTTTTATCTCTTTTTAATAGCCATCTCTTTAGTGACAGTCAAAATAATAGCTCCCATTGTCATCTTCACACTATCAAAATATTTCTGTTACTTTCACAACTATGAAAATTTCCATTTTTACTCAGTGGATAAATTACAATATTTCACAGTGTGAAAATGTAATAAACCTGTCTCACTGTATTTATTTACACACAAATTAATAAAAGTATATTCTAATGCAACTATTTTGATCACAAACACAAATGAAGATGGTTATTCCATGAATATCATCTACAATGAACATAAACTAAACTAACAATCTGCCGATAATGATGCTTTTGGAATACCATGGACATGTTGAAGTAATTCGGAAGTCCCAACCCCCTATTCTTTCAGTATTTTACCCTCGATATCTCGAATCCTTGGATATCTCGAAGTTTTGTCTTGGTCCCATTGAGTTCGAAATAACGAGGTTTGACTACATATATATATAGCCAGCAGATCACACTTACTCTTGAGATTCCTCCTGATACATCCAGAACTTGAGCTGTACGTCAGGGGTCATAACCCCATCGTCCCATACGTCAACCGTCGCTAGCCAGTCGCCATGACTACTGAAGGCAGCATTAGTGACCTCTGTTGGGTATAAAGGTTTGGAGAGGTCTTCTGGTGATGTGTAGTTCTCCTGGACAATATCCAGCTACAGAAATACAGAAATATGTTTGACCCCATGTATCTGCTGCATGTGAAATGTTTTATCTTGACCTTGACCTCATTGATATGCAAAATATTTCCTTCCTATACATCCTGGATATATATGTAACAGATCTACTATGCAAAACCTTTTGTTTTCTATCCAGGTTAAACATATAATGTGCAAGTCTGCTATTTCCCTCTTTCATATGCCTTTTTTTTCAAAATGTCAAAATGTTACCTATGTGATATAGAAAAATTCAAAGAATCAATGGCATTCACAAATACTATTTGCATTGTGACAGACAATACTCCTCGTGGCCAAGTCCTACAAGAGCAAATTTGACCACTGACCGTGACCTGATAAAATTTGTAGCCTTGACCTTTCAGATCTGCAAATGTTAAATCATTATCATCTTGTATAAACTATCACTGATGCTAAAGTTTGGAACAAAAATACATGTCCTCAATCTTTGAGGGATTGAAACTTACATCATACAACTGTTTATCAGCCTCAATAGAATAAAACTGCAAGTGTCCAACCCGTCCGTTGGTAACCAGTGCCTTTGTCCTTGGGTCATGCAACAGACGAACAGACAGTCTGACCCACAACTGGGTGTGTAGGTGACACAGAGACAAGCCATCAATCACATGGAGCAGTTCAAAGGTATTAGAAATCAGGTTCACACCTACACAAATTGGACACCATTACAGGAGATAATGTATGCTAAAGTTCGCCTAAATGTATAGGTAAATTTCAGTGACAAGAACTACAAAAATTACCATTCTAATTGAATTAGGGTTTGCTTAAGAAAGAATAGACCAAACGTAGACTAATCCTAACAAGACAAATATAGATATACTCCTTGTGAAGCTTGTAAAGAAGATCTATGAACAATAAGGCTACCTTGCTTGAATTTCTTTTCATTTCTTTTTTTTTTTGGGGGGGGGGGGGGTTTAAAGTAAAAATAGAGAAATATACCTAATTTTTAGCATTGGGAATGGAGCTTTATTTTGGCCCCCTACATACCCTAAAAATAACCCTGGAAGCAATATGCATCACTCTTAATAGTCATCATTAGAACTAAAACAACAGATTGGGGACTAGCTGAGGTCTGCAATGATGGGGAGGGGCCTTCAGTACTGCACATGAGTTCAATTCATTATCATTACATTCCTACAACTATATTTACTGGTGCTTCGAAAAAGTGGGATGGGTGAGCGACTACCAAACATTGCATGTAAAAATAATAAATTTATGGGGAAAAAAATCTCTTGTCAAAAGAACGGGTGGGGGGGTTGGTGGGGGATTTAGCCTGTTGCTACGTGTACATTTCTCTACACAAAACCATGGTCTACAAAACATGGTCACAGCATAATTTAATAAGAACAGAGCATCAATATGAGGATAATATAACACTTACGACTTTTTAAAAAATCTACACATCTCCTCAGATATTCATTATTTTCTAAGAATATTCTGATCCAATACAGTAGACTTAGCAGAAGATTGACGGAAACGGCCATAACCCTTGTATTCATGGATTTAGATTTAATCAATTTCTTATAGCTGATACATGGGGACAGATAGATTTTTCCAATTGTAAGCAAAGAAAATGACTCCAGGGAGCTAGGATAGTATGTTTTGATCCATTCTTATGTTTTTATATGAAAAATAATTGTTATCATCAATTTGTAGTTTTGGAAGTAATTCACAAAGACTGTTGGCAATAACTAACTTCTTGGACATGATCACACTGCATTTGAAATATTTCTATATCTGGGAATAATTTTTGAAGATGTGTAACCTCATACATGTAATTTCCATAAAAATCAAAGAGTGCTCCTTACAATTGTCTTGGTGACAGGTGGCAAATACTTGATTGTCATGGGAACAGGCCACATGGCATATTGGGGCCCTCAGACGGGGAAGAAATTCTTTCTCTTTGGAGTTATATTGCCATTTCACTAACACACACTCATGACCCCCACTTAACAACTGTGAACCTGAAAATCATAAAATGCAATCATTTCACAGGTGAACAGTTTAACCGTAGCTTTTAAAGTGAAAACAATAATCCTCTCATTATTCTTCTCTTATTTTCAATACAAGTTAAAAAAAAAAAAACAAAAACAAAAATTGGCATTTATTCTTTAATATAAAATTCCTATGAACTTCCATGTTTGTCCACTTGCTTGTTGTAAGCTAACTTGGTACGTACCCCCCCCTTTTTTTTTTTAACTTCGACATGATTTTTGTTTCTTACCTTCATCAGTGAATTGTAGATCCAATACAGGCAGGGCATGCCAACTGTAGACTGATTTCACTACATCACTCTTCGTCAAGAAATTCCACCTTTTTTCAAAAGATATAGAGAGAGCTCCATTAACTGACTGAGCATGTTGGCTTTATGTGTATTGGTATACCTTCTTCACATTTGGTTGAAAAGAAAACAATGGCATTGATAAGTTTTGAAGTCAAGTTCATTTACTGAAAATGAATTAAATATATTTAAGTTCACACTTAATATCAAAATAGATTTAAGTAATTTTACTTTTTCAAGAAATTACATTGAGTTATAAAGAAGATTCAAACATTTTTCTAATTTCACTTTTTTTTTTCACACTTCATTTTTCTTTATTTTCACAGATTTCCACAAACTTACCAATAGACAATACTGCCATTTTGACACCCAGTCACAAAGCTATCTTCAGTTGGATGACAGGCCACGCAAGTTATAGCTTTATCAAAATCATCTGTCAAACCGTGCCTGAAAAATAAAAAGATTTATAAAATAATTTGTGGGTTTTTAAATACATGTAATAATAGAAAACATAATACAAAACCAATTTTTGATGGACCAGATGTGCATTTCAACAAATAATGTCTCTTCAGTGATGCTCAAGTCAAAAATGTTGGAAATCCGAAATAGGAATGTCATTCACGAAAATTTAATTCCTGTGAAATGTACATTTATGTACACAGACTTTTAAAGATTTGACTAACAATTGCAGAGACATGACGACTGAAATGCAAATATAAATTTTCACCACTCCCATTTTATTACTATTCTTATGAAGGCCCTAAGCATGGTACTCCTACAGTCGTACGTCTTCCCCAGCCAACGGTTTTCCACGGAACGAAAACATTTGGCTAGTAAAGATGACAGTCGCATGATATGTATGGTATTAAGAAATAATATGCTTCGACAAGGCAGAAATTGTAGATGTTTGTGTTGTTAATGGTATAAAAGTACAGTGTGACCTTGATTAATTTGATTTATGTGTCAACGAGTTTTACTTCGTGTCAAATTAAATTTCGTTATTTTCATGTCTAGAAAAAAACAAAAACAAAAAAACCCAAAAATTTAAAAAAAAAAAAATTATATCCAACACAAATTTTTAATTTCTGAAAATATTTCAACGTCAAAATTATATATGTCGCTGTTATTCTTCATCTATTTATAGATAACATATTTTGTCAGTAACGTAACGTTACCATTGAATTACTTATGAGTAGATGTACCTGCCCTTTGTATACTAATGTATAGTTAATCAACTCATTACGTGAAATAAAAAACAGAATACGATATGAACACTTTAAACAGTCTAATGGCTTGGGTACACCACTTCAATCAAACAAGCTTACACAGAGCACTGGGTAACACTGTCAAATAAACAGTGTAGAAAAGGTGTGTGTATCATAAAGGTATTTAAGCAAGCTCATATTGCAGATAAGCAGCATTGTTTATTCTTCATACGAATGATACATGCAATTTTTTTTTTAACTGATCACAAACAATGAAAATTATTCCACATATTGTGTTCAATACAAAATCCACAGAATTTTTTCCCCAACGAATTTAAATGTGTCTACAGTAGATGATTTAGAAAGGTGATTGTTTTCAGCAAATTATGTAGTGAAAAAATCACCTATGATGAGCACTTTACATAATGCCTCCAGTCTGGATCTAAACACATCTAGTCCAATCAATTACATTCTGTTGGTTAAATTTTGGTGCATTGCCAAAATTTCACAGCATCCTTGGGAGGTAATTTCATACATGTACTGTACATAATGTCTTACATTGAAATGTTTCATAAATTGGGTGTCTCAATGTTACAATGGGTGTTGCAATGTTACAATGGGTGTTGCAATGTTACAATGGGTGCTTCAATGTTACAATGGGTGTTTCAATGTTACAGTGGGTGTTTCAATGTTACAGTGGGTGTTGCAATGTTACAGAGGGTGTTTCAATGTTACAATGGGTGTTTCAATGTTACAATGGGTGTTTCAATGTTACAATGGGTGTTGCAATGTTACAGTGGGTGTTTCAATGTTACAATGGGTGTTTCAATGTTACAATGGGTGTTGCAATGTTACAGTGGGTGTTTCAATGTTACAGTGGGTGTTTCAATGTTACAGTGGGTGTTTCAATGTTACAATGGGTGTTGCAATGTTACAATGGGTGTTTCAATGTTACAATGGGTGTTGCAATGTTACAATGGGTGTTTCAATGTTACAGAGGGTGCTTCAATGTTACAGTGAGTATTTCATTGTTACAATGGGTGTTTCAATGTTACAGTGGGTGTTTCATTGTTGGGTTGAAATTTGCAGGATAGGAGGACTACCCACGAAAAAAATGAAACCCAGACACTCCAATGTTGCCACTGATCATATTTACTGGTCCATGACAGGTTTTTATAGAAACCGAAAATGGCAAAACAAACATTCAGTTCAAGATGTGACCAAGAAATATAATATAGGCCAACCCAAGGTTGCAAATTCTAAGTCAAGATCACAGGTGTCAGTAGATATGGCACCACTGGAGAGGTGATGCCATAGGACAGGCCATGCAAAAGTGACACCACTGGAAAGGCAGCACCACTGGAAAGGCCTTTTCACAAAGACTACATAATAATATAAGAGCTCCCTCCACTTTACACACTTCTATCTCACAGATTATAGGCAACATTTAAGTTTTGACTATTGGCTCAAACTGTTGAAACATATTAAGTGTAAAGAAGGCAGTGTCTGCTTCTGATAGGTATCGAACCTGGAACCTCTAGCAAAACAGTACAGAACTCTACCGATTGGCCTTAAGAGTTAATCAACTACAACGAACCTCTTTAATAGGAATACTTTGAAATAAGGTGTGTGTGTGTGTGTGGGGGGGGGGGGGGGGGAGGGGAGGGCTTATGGGGAAAATCATCCAAATATTGGTATGCGTGTAGTTGATTTTGCGCTGATTTTTTTCTTACTTTTGAGTGATAGTGTGTTAGAAACACAGCCTTCCTACTAGTACTTACATAAAAATTTCACATTTCTTGCAGTCATAAATGAACACTTTTTTCTTCTTTGCTCCCACCAAGTATCTTCCCTGAAAAAAAGTTTCAGTAATTCAGTAACACCACAGGCAATCTGATGTTCAAAAATATATGCTTTCAGAACTTATTTCATGTTAAATATAAATGTATATTGCATAAAAACAGAGGTCAGTCAAGTGGTTGATCAATAAAGGCAACCATAAGTGTATTACAACTGGAACTGACTGATGAAAAACCACATCGTACACCTGTTACAGGTAAACTTGGGATTAAATAGTTAGGCCAGCATGATTTCTGTTCTGGTTTGCAAGAACAAAAACAATAAAATTCTGTAGGAGAAAATAAACATTTTTATCTGTTTGTTTCTTCATTAAATTTCTAGAGAAATTTTTCTTGCTCCACTGGTTTCCTTATAATGTGTGCTGATATAACGTGTTTTTATGGTTTGAAAAAAAAATTTTATTCATCGGAAACTTCTTCTTCTTCCATTAATTCGCAAACCACCATCTGGTGTATTGTCGCAAATGACAGTCTCAGTTCTCAATCCAAACAAAAAAAAAAAATAAAAAAAAAAAATGGCCATTTTCTTCTGAGAATCAAATATTTTGGTTAAAAAAACAAAAGTTTGTAAACCTTTTTTAAAAAAAAAAAATGGCCTCGGTGATCTTACATACTTATATATGCCATCTTTGTTGAAATTCAGCTAGTTTCAAACCACACTTACCTTAGCACCGACATCAACAAGCTTTCGGTTTACAATTGTTTTAAGCCTCATGTCCAAAGACCCTGATTTCGGGTGATACTCGCACACATCATAATCTGAAAAACAATTTCAAAATAGGAGTGAAAGTTTATTTCCCAGTATATTGTATGAGCACAGAATTTCTCCTCAAAAGAGTTATTTCCCTTCACGATTCAGGTAAAGGAAATACTGCAACACGTATTTCTCCGAGCTTGTGACTGGAAATTCCAGGTGTTCACACCAGGTAACAGATTGTCTCATTTACAGCAAATGTAATGAAGCAATTGCTTTTTAAAACGACTACCCAAAGAGATTTTTTCCCCAAAATAGCAACCAATGAACATAGGCGTGTAAATCAGGTGAAATCTGCTCTTGTCTAATCATTCATATCTGATATGAAGATTAAACATAATTTCCACTTCAGTGAAAAGTGTTCTTTACAAACATGATTTACAACACCACGATCCATCCACACGACAGTTTATGTACAATTCATGATTGTTAAAGTCTTTTATCGAATGTATTGCTTACAATGTTTTATATTCTTGTCTCGAATGTCTATTCCTTTAGGATTGCGATGAACCATGACAAATATGTTTGTCTCATCTTTTGCAAACCCAACAAGGCCGTGCAATGGAACATGAAGGGAGTATCTCTGAAAGAGAAAAGAAATGCTTCAGCAAAATTTTAATTAGGTTATCAGGGTAAATGCTTCAGCAAAATTTTGATTAGGTTATCAGGGTAATTATACATGTACCTTAAAATTGCATGGTCTGAATTTTGACAAACTTTGTCCACCTTGTCAAAACATTCTTAAAACATAGCACCTACATATCTATGAGGCTGTATGATATGGCATACTTTATTTCACCTGTTTTTAACCAGAATTATTTGGTTTTAGATCAGTGTTTACAAACAAATTTAACTCGACTATTTCTAATGAATAATCAGAAGACAAATCAAATGACAATCAAATGTCCAGTTCAGACTCCCAGAGGTCAGATCATCAGATTCCCCTCATGCACATAGGATTATTCATTGACACCTACATGTAAGAGAATTCACAAGCGACAAGTGTATTTATGGGTTCCCACCATATTTACTTTTTAAATAATCTTCTCACTATTTTCTTTTGCATCCAAATGTTTTCAAGCATGTAATTAAGGGAAAGTTTATAACTTTATAAACTGATTCATCTGCTTCAAAGTAATTCTGTACAAGAACTAATAGATGAACATCAACCCATAAAGATTTAACACATATAGTTCCTATATAAACAAAGATGTTAGGAAGTTAAATACCTTTAGTTGGACTCCATCAACATAGTCCCAGAGTAAAATTGTCTCATCTAGGGAACTTGAAAAAAGCTGTCAAGAAATATTACAAAATCATTAAATCTCGATTTGTCATTTAATATCAGTCAAATTTGCTGACAAAAGATGACAATCATGATGTGAATAACTCTGATTATGAATCTGATTTCTACAAATTAGGTTGATCATTCAGAAAGTGAAAAATCAATGAATAAAATTAAAATATTTGTATTACCATGCATTAAATTCCAGTTTAAATGAAAAAAGCACAATGCCATATATTCACTGCATTAATTCATTAATTCTGCAGGTTTACTGGTTTTTAGCAGGGCTGACAGATGTTTTTTGAGGATGCCAGCCCTGCTAGCCCATTTGATTTTGTTCTATCAGTAAATTTTATACACTGCCTGGAGTTATAAATAACCCCATGCTTCCAATGTTTTCATACCTCCATAATACAAACAATGCAAATTATCCCTCAAATAACAGACATATTTACAATCTGGTTTAATACAGACCTGCAGTTTATTCTTTGGACTGACAAGAACACCTGTGACCTCATCATGATGGCCAGATAGATAGTGCATGCATTCTCCGCTGTTGACATTCAACACTTTGATGTTCTTCCCAGATATCACAAATAGACATCTGAAATTAAAGACATGAGAAATCTGATATTACATACTTAGCATGCTCATATCTAGTTCATGTACTATGCACATCTCTGACAATCAGTGTGATCCGGGTTAGAATAGGTCCCCATTACCCCTTACATTGGTTAAATATACTAGCAGAAAGTTTCATTTAAAGCAGATTTAATTTACAAGTTCATTTTGAACACAGTTAAACAGTTTCTAGTCTTTGTCACATCTTATTTTGTTTCAGATATGATATTTTCTATTAAGCAATCTGCATGTAAACAAAAACAAGGTACAAGCCTTGTTCACATAATTGTGAGTGTTATATCTCACTTGTAACTCAACAACTGATATTCAACTTTTGGCTGATCATTACTAATACCTTTGTTAAGCAACAACATCCCTGTTCAATTTGAAGGAGATAAACAAATATGATAGGAAGCCATATTTTGATCGAAGAATTTAGTGACTGGTTTTATTTTGGAAATTACATACCTAGATGGTAAGCTATGCAGTATTAATAGTGATAGAGAGTTAGTTTAATAGTTAAATCACTTATTTGAAGCGAACGGCAGGGTCCCCTAAGTACTTATTAATTGCTAGAGTCAGCCAAAGCCGAGAGTAAATATTCAGATATGAAATATGAAGGACTGCTTCGAGAGTTGGTGAAGGTGTCAGTCCAAATATCTCAGCAGAGATTAATCAAAACAAAACACCAGTTCATGGTCATGTTTATTTCTCAAAAAAGAATAATCGCGTTTTAGCGAGATCTTGCTATAGGGGAAGTGTTCATAATCTGTCAATATGTCAGGTGCCCGTGTAATCTCAGCGAGATTCGTCGAGGCTGGATATTTGGACTGACGTCTTTTTCAGAAGTGGCGTCAGTCCAAATATCAACCTCGACGAACCTCGCTGAGATTAGTGCCAATGGTATTTTTCAATCTACAATCATTTGCTAAACTGCTAGCTTTGCACTACTATTTAAGCATGAAATATGCATATCACCGTATTTAAGTCAAGAAAAATGTAAACAAATACAAAAGCCTGTAGATAAATTGTTTTCAATTTCCTTGTCCCATGTAGCCTTATATTTTATGTACCTAAATAAATCTTACCTCGAGTCTAAAGAAAACGTGGGTTTATGTTTTATAATGCTGGAACCCGAAACATTCGCCACTATGAAATTATCTTCGCCCATGCTTTAAGTTTGTGTAGGCTGCCATTACCTGACATGCGCACAAGTTACCATTAATATAAAATCAAAACAGCGATTCCGCATTATCCGCATTTTTTCTCAATCCTAAAATAATTAATAATAATAATAAATACATTCAATATTGATTTCCACACTATTGTCAATTGTTATAGCATATTTCTTTTTTTTTAAAATAAATAATTTCAAACGTCAATAAATTTCCGGCTGAAACGTGTGTGTGTGTGTGTGTGTGTGTGTGTGTGTGTGTGTGTGTGTGTGTGTGTGTCTATATATATATATATATATATATATATATATATATATATATATATATATATATATAAGTTTTATATGCATGTATTATAGGAAAGGTGAAAGGGTTTTGAACCCAGGACCCCTGTATTATTATCCAGGTACGTCTCTAGATAACCAATGAGCTATATTTATGTCATTTTGCTTTTTATGTTAGTAATGTCGGTAAAAAGCTCCTTGGAGCTTGTGTTGTATTGTTGTGTTTACATACCGACTTTAAATAAATCTTATTATATAGTTAAACGGCCTGTATTTTCCTCCCTCCTTTATTTCGCCCTCGAAGTCACACAACCCAGATTCATTATTGGGTTTTTTTCCAGTGGCAAGACTTTCTCTTGAAGTCCAGGGGTGGTGAATGGTACAAAAAAATGAGAGAGAGAGAGAGAGAGAGTATCAGATACCTAAATGTGTCGGATCCACAAAGTGGATGCAAAGTCAGTATATACATGTATAATTGTCTTTATATAGTCCTACTAGATCTACAGATTTATAACAAATTACAAGGTAGTCATGAATGACACTGAATTTTGTCAATCAAACGTCACCCTACTTTTACCGCCATTTCACTAGAATTATATGACGTCATTTCCTAGTAAATTTGACGTTTCAGTATGGAAGACTATCAAATAAGAATCTTGATTGCAGGATTACTAGCTTTCAGATTATTTACATTTGTCTCTTGTGCAAATCGTACGTTGTATTTCGTTAACGAAGACGGTACTTCTTGTTCTGATTCTACGGGTGTTCTGCGAGTACGTGGCGGATCGGTACCAAGTGCAAAACTCGTATCGCATAACACGTCTACTTTCCCAAATGGAATAAGATGTGGTGCGGCTTGGACTAGAATGCCAGGTAATGTAAGATGAATTAAAGTGAATTGCATACTAACATTGACTAAGTCATCTTTGGAGAAGGGATACATCTGTACAGTAGTATGTTTGTAGACGATCATATCGGAGATTTGACTCCCGAGCTTCCCGCATATAATAAATCAAAGTCAATTAGCAGGGGTAGGATCCAAGAATCATCGGGGGCGGGGCGTAATAACAATCAAAGGCAAAATATCATTGGGTCTCAGGATTTCCTATGGCAATGCTTTTTGGGGTTTTTTTTTGGGGGGGGGGGTTGTTGTTGTTGTTTTTTCCCCCCGCAAAATCGTGCGTTCTGACGGTTTTCTATCATATTATTATCACTTTAATTGATCCATTTTTGTTATTGCATTTTTGGGGTGAAAGACAGCCCCCCCCCCCCCTTCAAAACAAATAAAAAAAGAGGGGGAGCAAAAATTATAGTTATAAATAATTTTGAAAGAGTATGACAGAGTCAGGAACAAGACTTAATTCTTTAGCATATATATATATATATATATATATATATATATATATATATATATATCAGTGGTAGATTTAGAGAGGTAGGGGTTTAAAGAGGTCTCCTAAGTCTTATAAAATCGCCAACGTCATTTTTGGGAAAGTATGTTGTTGATTTCTGTAGAAAATTGTAACTGAGCTACAGTCAGTGTGTTAAACTTGACCCTTTTGCACTAAAAAAATTACTGACGATTTATTTACAATTGTCTGTTGTTGACAACACAATATAAACAACACAAATCAATCATTATATCAAATAAATAAACATTCATGTCTTTAAAAAAATTACAATGCTAACCAGTAGATTGGAGATAAATAATGATCTTTTTGCACTTACATGTGTACTCCATCGGTCCATGTAATTTATCAATTACAGTGTTTACTTAAACCTATCCAGATGATATTTATATGTCAATTTATCAAAGAGTTTCTTAAAGGAGTTGCATACATTTTGTGGCGGAAAGATTCTTTATTAAAAAAAAAAAAAATATGTGTGATTTTACAGACTTTGGTTTCTCCAGCAATATCGCCAATAATTATACCCCTAGATGTGTATTTCAATTTTGTAATATATGATGTTTTAGTTAAACAGGAACGCCGATTCTTAAAAAAAATATGATCTATTCCCTTGTAATTTACCAGAGAGTGTAGGAAAATTCATCATTTTGGCCAATAATTAAAAACTTTAAGCCATAAGCCCTTCTATAATGAAATAAGTATTGGACCAGTACCTACACAGTTATAGCATCCTGCTCAAAAGCTGAGGAGTTAACTCCTTTAAGTACAAAAAGGTCATTTCCGTAAGATGCATATATTGCTATAAGTAATGAATTTCAATCCATAGCGCCATTAACAAGTTTGTTTAAGCATTTACATTTTGTTGTTATTGTTGTTGTTATTGTTGTTGGTGTTGTACCCCAGTTATATATTTTTTATAATTAGTACATAAAAATGGTTTTAGTTTCAGTTCAACTCCTCGTCGTGGTGCGCTTGTTCTGTGGGATAGATTAGAGCTATGCATCCTGCTTGTATTCATAATTCTAACTCTCATTTTACTATGTGACATTTTTAATTCCATGTTACCTTATAAAATTTCAATTTCCATTCTTAATTCTCAATTTTATTTTGCTACTTGACATCCTTAATTCCATGTCACATTATCATATTTCAATTTTCCATTTGCTTTCGTCTTGCTTCATTCTCACATCTCTGATTATATGACATCCTTCCATCTCAACTTGTTGCATTTTTTGCATTTGTTGCATTTTAAATTTGAACGTAGATTTTTCAGTCAGACGTCATTAATTTGATCAAGATTCAATCTATCGTTCCCATTTCGTCAATGTATCTTTGCATGAATTCATAATTTTATGTCTGGGTGCGCATGTTCATGGGCCAATACTTGACGTCACTGCAATAACACATGCGAAACACTTTATCATTTACAGCTAAACTCCGTGGTCATAACATTATTATTATTATTATATATATATATATCCTTTCCCCATATTTTTCATATGAAATTATTTTTTGCAAAATTTGTCTACTATAAATGTCGACATTTTGGGTAGTATTTATTTCAAATTTCAGAAACTATGATTTTGATTAATGGGAGGAGATATTTTTCAAATTTGGCAAGTCATGTTTTTGTTGTAATTAGGCCAAAATAAAATATATGTGTGTTTCAAGTTTCCTGACTCTACCTACGTTTTTGCTGTCGACCCTAAATATTTTGTTGACGATATAAATAAAAAAAAATATAAATAAATTAAAAAAATCTGGAATTTTCAAATTGGAATTTTTTTTCTTTTCACATTCGAGTTTCTCTGATTTACGTTTTGACTACTATTGTTCTTCAAATGTATGAAAAATATTAGTAATGTATATTTAGAGACATTTATCCAAAATGTATCAAAAACTAAGATTTCGAATAAAATGTTTTAATAAAATAAAATGTTTGACATACCAAAAAGGCGTGAAATAGGAAACACAAACATCCTTTAATTTTAGCCTCATGGAAGGGAATAATTTTGGCCTCATAGAGGGGAATAATTCTGGCCTCATAGAGGGGAATAATTTTGGCCTCATAGAGGGGAATAATTTTGGCCTCATAGAGGGGGATAATTTTGGCCTCATAGATGGGGATAATTCTGGCCTTATAGAGGGGAATAATTCTGGCCTCATAGAAGGGAATAATTTTGGCCTCATAGAGAGGGATAATTTTGGCCTCAAAAGGGGAATAATTTTGGCCTCATAGAGGGGAATAATTCTGGCCTCATAGAGGGGAATAATTCTGGCCTCATAGAGGGGAATAATTTTGGCCTCATAGAGCGGGATAACTTTGGCCTTATAGAGGGAAATAATTTTGGCCTCAAGAGGGGAATAATTTTGGCCTTATAGCTCTAGGGGAATAATTTTGGCCTTATAGAGGGAAATAATTTTGGCCTCAAGAGGGGAATAATTTTGGCCTTATAGCTCTAGGGGAATAATTTTGGCCTTATAGAGGGGGATAATTTTGGCCTCATAGAGGGAAATAATTTTGGCCTCATAGAGGGGAATGATTTTGGTTTTATAGAGGAGGGTAATTTTGGCCTCATAGAAGGGAATAATTTTGGTCTTATAGAGGGGAATAATTTTGGCCTTATAGAGGGCAATAATTTTGGCCTCATAGAGGGGAATGGGGTTGACAGTATACTTGTTCAGTTCTTTGCTGTGAAAATAATGACCAAGCAAAACTGCGTAAGAAAAAGTACAGTGTATATATACTCAACAACATAAAAAACGCACCGCTAAAAATAAAAATGAAAATATATTTGATCTTAATTTCAATCGTCTCTATTAATGTACCCATTAACGTCTTTATCCTATGAAATTTAAAGGTCGTGTTCATTTAAGCGCTTACAAACTCAGTAATGTTTTAAAACACCTTTTTGCACGTACAAAACATGCCATTTAGCTGAGTGAAAATTAAAACTTGTTTCCTGTGTCTTCTAACTCCATCTTCAGAAGGAAAGTCTGAAATTTCATTTTTGTTGACAAATTAATGCGTTTTGATGCCACACTTAAGCACTAATGAGCGTAACCAAGCTGTGGGCACGACGTCATCTTCATTAGACACGTCAACGATGGGATGAAGTCCTGTTTTCAGATGAATCACGTTTTCATGTCTAGAGCTAATGGTCGTACTCGTGTATGGTGAAGACGCAATGAAAGGCTCGCATCATGTTGTATACAGGAAGTTGACCGTTGGGGTGACGGTAGTGTCATGATCTGGGCATCTGTATCTTTCCATCATCGCTCTGACTTGCACTTTTGTGACAATAACCTTAATGCTCAAAGATACAAGGATGACATTTTGGCAGCTCATGTTCAGCCCATGTTTCAAAACCACAAGGACTTGAAAGTTTTTCAACATGACAATGCTCGTCCACACACTGCTAGACTCTCGGCGGATTTCTTGAACAATGCAAACATTCCAGTAATGCCATGACCTTCTTTATCGCCTGGCATGGCACCAGTAGGGCATGTTTGGGTTGAGTTAGAACGGATAGTCAACAACAGGCCCGTTAAGCTAACGACGATACCGGAACTACGCGCTTTGATGGAAGAGTGGACTAACATGCCACAAGTCAAAATTCAAAACATCATTAGGTCAATGCGACGCCGTTGCACAGCCTGCATCAACGCAAGAGGCGGTCATACCAGGTATTGGCTTTGTGACTTTGCGTTGTTGACGTATCAACACTGTATATGACATAATGCTTAATCGGATGTTTTTGTGGTCTTGTTATTCTAAAGCCACTAAACAATTAAAAATGTTATGATATAAAATTATGAGATAGAATGAATAAATAAAAAAAAATTGTGTTCTGTTTTATGGTGCGTTTTTTTTTTTTGTTGTTTTTTTTTTTAATATTGTTGAGTATATTACGCACGATCGGACTTGACGGGGAACACATGGTGTTAAATCAGAGACAGATGGAAATGGATTATATCAAGCAGGTACATGTTCATGTTTACAAACTATTTTATGTTTGTCTTATGATATGTTAAATTTTTTTTCTATTTTCTATTATGTATTCATATTTTGATACTAATTTTAAATACTAATTTTATGTTTGTACATGTGTTTTAAAGCAGGACCACAATGAAAACTAGCTGTGTGCTAATTTGTGTCACCCTGGGTAAATAAAGGATGCTATTATTACTATTAACCACACTACGTCCGTCATAATGGCTGACTCCCTTTTACAACACGACTGAAAAAAATATATATATCAGCAATATTTCAATCCATATATTTATTTTAAATTTGATCGTCAAGCTAGGTACATTTTCGCTTTCATGTCATATATACGTGTAGCTGAATATTCTGTAGCAAATATTATACTCAACTCTAGCAGGTGTGTTTAGCATGGAAAAACGACATTACTACATGTATACAAATCAATTATTGAGCATTTGACAGGAGACTGTGAAGCTTTATAAGAGTCTTACAAACGCTTCAGTGCTATGAATACATTTCATAGTACAATATATGTATACATGTAGCTGCAACACCACCACATTTCTTTCATATTTTCAATATGATGGTTTAGCGATTTATCTCTTACACACTGTCACTGTAACTACACTTTTTCAATTACTAGATTTGCAGTAATTTTGAATTGAAACAATCTGTGATTAGTTCTATAAAATTAATAAAGATTTTAGCAAAAAAAAATTTTTTCTTTTATTTTTAAATGAAAGCACCAAGCAAATTCAAAAAACAAACAAACAAAATAAAAAATAAAAAGTTTCACTATAGCAAGGATTACCTTGAATTTTACATTATCAAAATGATTCCTTCTTTCCGCAGGTACAACTGGCACCATTTTGTACTTGTTCTTCCACCAGACATACCCCCAGAGTACCACGTGCGCAGCTAGTTTAACTATTGCTTACATGCCTCACAATACAACATATATGTTCTGTGGACAAAATGCGACCAATGGTAATTAACTGTTTTACTCATTATTTCAATGCACTATTTATCATCATATTACATTTCAGAGGTTCTGTTTAGATCATGCATTGTATCACTGTTTTGCATATCACCCAAACTTATTCCATTGATTGATTTGAGTCTGATGCCAAGTAAACGATATGTGAGTCATACTTCTGAGTCTCTATGATTGCCATCAGAAAACCCAGTCTCTGGTGCCTCTCCATCAGTATTCTGTATGCTGGGCCTCAATGAGCCTACTCTGTATGATGCCCATCAACGAGCCTACTCTGTATGCTGGCCCTTGATAAGCCTACTATGTATGATGCCCATCAATGAGCCTACTCTGTATGATGCCCATCAATGAGCCTACTCTGTATGATGCCCATCAATGAGCCTACTCTGTATGATGCCCATCAATGAGCCAACTCTGTATGATGCCCATCAATGAGCCAACTCTGTATGATGCCCATCAATGAGCCTACTCTGTATGCTGGGCCTCAATGAGCCTACTCTGTATGATGCCCATCAATGAGCCTACTCTGTATGCTGGCCCTTGATAAGCCTACTATGTATGATGCCCATCAATTAGCCTACTCTGTATGATGCCCATCAATGAGCCTGCTCTGTATGATGCCCATCAATGAGCCTACTATGTATGATGCCCATCAATGAGCCTACTCTGTATGATGCCCATCAATGAGCCTACTCTGTATGATGCCCATCAATGAGCCTACTCTGTATGCTGGGCCTCAATGAGCCTACTCTGTATGCTGCCCATCAATGAGCCTACTCTGTATGATGCCCATCAATGAGCCTACTCTGTATGATGCCCATCAATGAGCCTACTCTGTATGCTGGCCCTTGATAAGCCTACTATGTATGATGCCCATCAATGAGCCTACTCTGTATGATGCCCATCAATGACCCTACTTTGTATGATGCCCATCAATGAGCCTCCTCTGTATGCTGGCCCTCAATGAGCCTACTCGGTATGATGCCCATCAATGAGCCTACTCTGTATGCTGGCCTTCACTAAGCCTACTCTGTATGCTGGCCCTCAATGAGCCTACTCGATATGATGCCCATCAATGAGCCTACTCTGTATGCTGGCCTTCAATAAGCCTACTCTGTATGCTGGCCTTCACTAAGCCTACTCTGTATGCTGGCCTTCAATGAGCCTACTATGTATGCTGCCCATCAATGAGCCTACTCTGTATGCTGCCCATCAATGAGCCTACTCTGTATGCTGGCCCTCAATGAGCCTACTCAGTATGATGCCCATCAATGAGCCTACTCTGTATGCTGGCCTTCACTAAGCCTACTCTGTATGCTGGCCCTCAATGAGCCTACTCGGTATGATGCCCATCAATGAGCCTACTCTGTATGCTGGCCTTCAATAAGCCTACTCTGTATGCTGGCCTTCACTAAGCCTACTCTGTATGCTGGCCCTCAATGAGCCTACTCTGTATGCTGCCCTCAATGAGCCTACTCTGTATGCTGGTCCTCAGCAAACCTACTCTTTATTTACATGATGCCCCCACCCCCCCCCCCCCCCCCACCCCCTACACTTCATGGTGGCCTTCCATAAAGCCTACTCTGTATGGTGACTGATCCTCAGTCAAATTCTCCATGGTGGCCTCCGTGAGCGTACTCTCTATGGTGGCCCCCGTGAGCCTACTCTTTATGGTGACCTCTTTGAGCCTACTCTCTATGGTGACCTCCGTGAACTTACTCTCTATGGTGACTTCTGTGAGTCTACATTTTATGATGGCCTCCGTGAACCTACTCTCTAAGGTGGCCTCTGTGAACCTGCTCTTTACAGTGGCCTCCATGGGCCTGCTCTTTATGGTGGCTCTCTTACAATCCTACAATCCATGGTGGCCCTCTGTGAGTCTACACAGCTCCACGCATAGTCCTCAGTGAGTCTACACAGCTCCACACAAGATGGCCTTCCATAATCCTACACTCCATGATGACCCCTCTGCGAGTCTTTTCTCTATGATGACCCTCTGTGAGCCAACTCCGTGTGATGGCCTTTTGTAAGCCTACTCTTTATGGTGGCTTTCAGTGAGCCTTCCTCTGTAGTGACCCTCAATGAGCCTAGTCTTTTCCGAACACCACAGAGACTTGTTCTTGTCAAATGATGATCTATTCTTCATATGGGATTCCCGAACTGTCATATTGAACAAGGATTCATTCTTCTCAGAATTGAGATGACATGAGAGTTCCTAAACTGCGCTTGTTTATATACTATTCAAAAAAATTAGGGGATATTGGATTTACAAGGACAATGAAATGCATACCATGAGATCAGGAAGGAAACAAATGACAGAAAAATATTAAGGAAACATTAGTCAATTTATTCGAAACCCTGTGTACAGTCAGAAAAGGACAGATTCTCCAGAATAAGGGTCAACACTAACACAGGGTCACACAGCAAATTTACCACCATTGTGAAACAGAGTCAGTAACGGGTAAACCCCCCTTGGTTGGCCAGACAAGCTCGGATTCGGCGTGGCATACTCCTAATGAGACGTTCCAGGTCATTTTGGGGAAGGTTATTCCATTCCTGTTGTAATGATGCAGCAAGTTTTTGGAGATTGTTGACGTTGGTGAAGCGGCTGTCCAAGCATGTCCCAGACATGCTCGATGGAGAAAAGGTCTGGACTGAGTGCGGGCCATGGTAATGTGGTGATATTCTGCTGTTGGTGATAATCTGTAACGATCCTGGCCCTATGATATCTGGCATTGTCATCTTGAAAAATGAAACGGCTGCCATAACAAAGTGCAAACGGCACAACATGGGGTGCCAAGATGTTGTCCCGGTAGTCCTGCCCTGTGACATGTCCAGCAACAACATGCAAGTCTGTTCTGCCGGCAGTAGTGATGCCTCCCTCACACTATTACATTTCCACCCCATACCGATCATGTCTAATGAAGTTAACGTCATGGAAACGTTCATTACGTCGGTGCCAAACCGTCCTGTTTCTGTCCAGGAAGTCCACATTGAAACTCAACTCATCGGAGAATATTACGTGGTTCCATCGGTGATTATCCCAGCGTTGATGGTGACAATACCATTGAAGATCATCGGTATGGGGGTGGATCTGTAATGGTGTTGGGAATCATCACTGCTGCCGGCAGAACACACTTGCATGTTGTTGCTGGACGTGTCACAGGGCAGTACTACCAGGACAACATCTTGCAACCCATGATGTGCCATTTGCACGTCGTTATGGCCGCCGTTTCATTTTTTAAGATGACTATGCCAGATGTCATACGGCCAGGATCATTACAGATTATCTCCAACAGCAGAATATCTCCACATTACCATGGTCCGCAAATAGTCCAGATCTTTCCCCCATAGAGAATGTCTGGGACATGCTTGGACAGCGGCTACACCAACATTAACAATTAACAACCTCCTGCCAATGTCCAAGAACTTTGCTGCAGCATTGCAACAGGAATGGAATAACCTTCCCCAAAATGACCTGGGACGTCTCATTAAGAGTATGCCATGCCAAATCCGAGCTTGTCTGGCCAACCAAGGGGGGTTTACCCGCTACTGACTGTTTCACAATGGTGGTAAATTTGCTGTGTGACCCTGCGTTAGTGTCGACCCTTATTCTGACTGTACACAGGGTTTCGAATAAATTGACAAATGTTTTCTTAATGTTTTTCTGTCATTTGTTTCCTTCCTGCCTCATGATCTGCATTTCATTGTCCTTGTAAATCCAATATCCTCTACTTTTTTTGAATAGTATATAGCTCATTCCAGGTAGATATCGTCTGAAGATGCTTGACAATCTGTTGGATCAGACTTTTAATTTTCATGCATCCTTTAGAGTCAAACTACCCAATACAACTTGCATACCAGGGTATTTATCAGTCATGCGATTTTTTTTTCTCACTTGTATAGATTCATTAAAGTTTAATTTTCTCCCATGACGGCCTTGTAATCAGTATTTCTTTTATCTCGTATAGATGCACATAGTACAGATTGATAGATTATTGAAATAGTTTAAACTGTGCAACATTTAACTATGGTCACTACAAAGTCCAGACTTTTTGCAACCCTTTATGATACAGATTTTGACAGATTTTGTGAAAAGTCAAAGTGCATGTGGTGGGATGTTTTAGCAGTATGTCATAGTCCAAGGTTGAGCTCACACATCCTTCTAGAGTGATAGATATCAACCTCCAAAGACAAAAGTCCTTAGAAGAATGGTAGGATTTTAAACCCTACAAATATCCTATCATAATCCTATGGGATATGTAATATTACATTGGAGCAGTATTAAATACATGGGACATTTTATCTATAGATAAGATTTCTTCCAAGCACACTTTATATAGGATTAATTATCCTACTGAAAATTATGGGAATATTAGGATTTTTAACCCCATAGTATCATGATAGGATTATTGTAGGATTTCAAATCCTGCCATTCTCCTACAGGGTTTTTGTCTTTAAAAGGATGTGCAAGTCCAACCTTGGACTATGAAATATTGCTATAATGAATCCCACCACTTTGTCTTTTCACAAAATCTTCATTATAAAGGGTAGCAAAAAAGTCTGGACTTTGGTGTGTCCTGAGTTAAATGTCGCTCTATTTTTACATATATGAGTGATCAGTACATAGTAACTTTTCTATCATCTTTCCTTAATATGTTTTAAATAAAGAATATGTAATAATCATGATAAATGATTGGATTTTATATTGTCTTCAGGAATGGAATTGAAAAACATATTCCAGGGTGACCTTGCAATGACTTTCGAAACACAGTCGGGCATTTCACGAAGCGACTGGAGCTTCACGATTATTCTAACACCTTTCATGATGCCACTCGTGGGAAACTGTTCTGAATCGGAATTTCTCTGTGATGAAAACAGGTATGCATACTTAACTACAACTTCAATTATCACTCCTAATATATAAAAGTCATGTTTTGGGGCTGCAGCCAGGAGTCAAAGTTCCCCAGGATGGAAGCGTTATAAACCTGGTACTGTACCTATAATAGCGGGGGGGGGGGGGGGGGGGGAAAGAAACGCAAATTTATTTTCGATAGTTATTATTTCACTTGATTCATTGATGATTAGTTCATGGTTTGGGTTTCTCAATTACTTCATCATTACTGAATACATTCTTACGATTTTTGTTGTCCTATCACAGACGGCGCTTGCATGAATAACGTTAAAACAAGGGTACCCTATGCCGTTTCCCAACCAAATCAGTAGCGTGTGTACCAACCCTTGGCTTCAGTCGCAGGTATCACAATCAGATACCCTAACTATGTTTCACAGGGGGAAATTTTTCAACATCCTTTAAAATACCAGACTAGGCATTTTTTAAATGCCCAAATGATAATTTTATACAAAAACAATGGTGTTTTTCAAAAATTTTAAACAGTTTTATTAATTTTGATTTAATACCTTGAACTTTAGAGGAAAAAGTCAAGCTACCCACGAGTCTGTTAAATACATTTTGATTTGACTGTTTGATTGTTTCAGTGCAAAAATGTCTCATGTTATATTACAAATACACCAATTTGAGTAACGAATGCAAATCAACATAAATATCACAATTTTGGGTTTAAAAAGAAAAACCCACATTAGCTCACATTTTGTTGCTATTTCCATAAAACTGTCATCTTTCAGTTATTTTTATTCATTTAGTTTTGTCTGTATAGCTAAATGAATCAAATTTTTGAACAGGATTTTCAATTTCCTCAATTTGATTTATGTATTTAGTATTCTGGGATTTAATGGTTAAAAAACTAATACCATTTGAAATTTGTCAAGTACTTCATTGAAAAAAGTCTAGGGACAGACACATTTTTACAATATTTTCAGAGTTATATTTAATATTAAGTACAAACAATTACAAAAAGAATCTTTAACATGTTTATTGAACAAACATAGCAGGAGAAAGTTACAAATTTTAAGTTGTAACTTAACTTTAAAAATGTTGTCTACTGACAGGACATTTTAACATTTATGTAAATTTAGAATTATTTTTCATATCATTTTCAACATATCTATAAAACTTTATTTTAAATGAAGGTTTAGCAAACACAGAACAAACAAAGAATATTTAATTCAATGGTGTAGCTTGATTTTATATATATAAAAAAAATAATTATAATAAAAATGAAATGGTTAACATTTTCAAATTAAGAAGGAAACAGACTGTTTTCTCTAGTTTCAATGAATTTCAATGAATCAGTCTGGCAAAATTAGTTAGCGTGTGGAAGTTATTCATGTATGAGCAAATATCTATTCACAGGATTTAAAGTCTACAGGCTTTGAATTAAGATACAGTAGTATTTGTCTACGGACAAGACAATTTTTCAATATTTTAGCTTTGATTAGGAAAAAGTGCAGAACACTTGAACAAATAGTCATGATTAATGTCAATTTAAGGCAAAAATACAACAATGTTTATATCAGTACTTAAGTACTTTTCAAAATGTGCTCAAAGCTTTCTATAGAGCATCTGAAAATTCTCTACTGAATGAAGCAAGAGGCCCACAGTATTAATCAAAAGTATCACTAGTCCCAAGGGTTATGAAATCTAGAAAAAATTTCTATGCTAAATTCTAATATTTAGCAACAGTATAAAACAAGATGTGGTCTTAACACTCAAATGCCCCTGAAATTGCCTATACTGATGAAAGAATTTACATAATATATGTAACGTGAACATGACTAATTCGTACTTGTCTTCGAATCAAAACCTATGGTTGCAAAATTCACAATTTCGGTATCCTTCATGCTTTTCCTAATATGCAATTAGTTCTTATACAGTATCAGCAAACTTTAAGGAGTATTTCAAATGATAAAGACAATTATCACTGTTATAATTTTGGCCCCACCCTGGAACCAAAACTATTACCTCCTGGATCATGAAATTTACAATTATGGTGAAGGACAACCTATATTCCTTCTGAATATCTATTTATAGCATTAAAGAAGATGTTATTTAAGTGTTTTACACTATGTGCCAAGTTTGGCCCCATCCTGGGGTCAGAACCTCTACCCAGGGATCATGAAATTTACAATTTTGATAGAGGAATTCCTGCTCTACAGTACTACGTACTAAAATTTTCTTACACATGTGTGGTTGTAGAGAAGATTTTTGAAAATATGTCAATTTTTGGCAGTTTTGCCCTGACCCTAAGACCCCAAGATGAAGGGGTCCTGAAATATATAATTCATTTTCCATTTGTCCAAAAGATGCTTCATACCAAATTTGAAAAAGAATTGGAATTTTAGTTATCAAGAAGAATTTTAAAATTGTTCCATTGTTAACTCATGATGGACGAAAACTGGCGCAGACCAGACCAATTGCAGTAGGTTACCTGAATTTACTCAGGTGTCCTGTAAATATTGTAAGAACTAAAATTATGTGCGTGTGTCTTTTTATACATATTTCTGTATTATACTGAGTTTCATACATTAAGACGACAAAAAATAAAAATAAAAATTCCTATCTTTTTCACAATTTCTTGCATTAATAACTGTTTAAATGATGTCTACAGACAAAATAGTAGCAATGATTTTTCATATCAATCATGAATAAATACAAACAAATCAATGTTTGAAGTCAAAACAGTTTTCAGACTGCAAATATAGATCAATGAATGAAAATATTAGCTTTCTTCTCATATGTTTCATTGTTGGTTGTTTCATACTTTTACAACAACATAATTATTTTCATGTGTGATTTGTCTGGTATATCTGGCCAAAGATTCTCACAATGGATATTAGTAACTTTCAAGAAAGACAATTTTATTAGGTCACTATCTGTATCAATGTCAAGGACACATGCAACAATCCATCATTTACTCATAGCTAGAAGACAGTGTCATGACTAGATATGTATGCGTGGTAAACATGTCTTAACTGTAGACACATTTAAAGTAAACTTTGGGGAAAAAATGAATAAAGACAAACAAATGTTAATGTTATAAAACAAGTACGAACATTTTACAAATGCTAAAATTTTAAAAACTTGAAAGTATATTTTCAAAAAAAAAAAAAAAAAAAAAATCATATTATATACAAATTTACAAAATTTTGGAAGCTTTTTTTGGAAATTTTTTGGCAAAGTACTATGAATTTGAAACCAAGTGGATTCGTTTATGCGCTTGTACTAAAACTATTTGGAAAGTAAGTAATCATGTCAATACATGTCAGTACATGTCCATACATATCAATACATGGCAATACATATCAGTATATGTCAGTACATGTCAATACATATCAGTACATGGCAATACATATCAGTACATGGCAATACATATCAGTATATGTCAGTGCATGTCCATACATATTAATACATGACATTACACATCAGTATATGTCAATACATGGCAATACACATAACAATATATATCAGTACATGTCAGTACATGCCAGTACATGTCAACACATAACAATATATATCAGTAAATGACAATACACATCATCATATGTCAGTACACGGCAATACATGTCAGTACATGTCAATACATGTCAATACATAGCGATATATATCAGTACATACCAATACATATAAGTACATGTCAATACATTTCAATACATGTCAATGCATAGCATAAAAATGCATTTTAATGCTGTGTCTACGAATGAGACATGTCTACAAACGAGACATTTGCATCATTCAGTGAGAAAGACAGTCTACAGACAATACATGTTAAAGTAATTAACTGTATTTTAGTTGTACCATATTCCAGTGCACCAAGCCATGTAAGTAAGATTGATATTACGCATGGTTATTTTTTTAAAACCAGTTTCTATGGACAAGATATTTTTTAAGAATTTTTGTCAAAAAAATTTAAGGCAACTTGACAATTTTTATATTACTTGGACATGTTTAATAATGTATTTTTTGTGCATAGTACTTCCAGAGTTTTAATCAAACAGTAAAAGAGAACATATTTGAATATATTTAAATACTTTCATTCCTTAATCTACAGAAATTGATCATTTTATGAATTTGCACAACGAATATATGGTGTCACTGTTTTCTATATATTTTCGCTAATATTACAGCTATCTTTACAAAATAAGTTGCAAAATAAAGAAGCGTTTTTCTAAAGTTATAGTATTAATTGAATAAGCACAAAGTATAAAAACAAAATGTAATGACCCTTGAAAGTCTGTAAAAAATAAGATGAAACGTGACAGTGGGTTTTTAAGCTGTTTTCTACCCCTTCTAATAGCAATAGCTTCATCATTTCAATTTTCATCATCTTGAAATTTCCTGCAATTGAAAACATGCATGCTAGGATAAAATAGACAATAATTTTGATTCACCCTTTCTCTAAATATTCTTACCAATAGCTTATAACATTAGGCTCATATTGTTTGGGTATCTGATCGTGGTGTAACCGTAAATCATTTTGACCTTCCCAGGTGCGTAAACAAAGCCGTGTTGTGTGATGGAGACATAAACTGCTCAGACAAATCAGATGAAAGCGATGTACACTGCAAATCTTCTATAACCCATCAGAATACAGGAAAAACGGTAAGCCACAAAACTACTTTATATCAACTATAAACAAACCGCCAGAGTCACGAAAAAAAAAACGGTGTCACGATAAACAACTTATCGAAGTCACAGAGAAATGGTAAGTCACGATAAACAACTTATCGAAGTCACAGAGAAATGGTAAGTCACGATAAACAACTTATCGAAGTCACAGAGAAATGGTAAGTCACGATAAACAACTTATCGAAGTCACAGAGAAATGTTGACTGCAAATGACCCGTCAGAGTCACTGACAAATGGTAAGTTAAATAATTGTTTTAGATATTAATAACAACAACAACAACCCATCGAGTTATGGAGAAATAAACTACTAACATTATTATTTCAAATCGATAACAAATAACCAGTTATAGTCATGGAGAAAGGTACGTTACATAATTTCTACTTCATCTCGACTTCAAACAACCTATCAGCTACGGACATGATACGTGGAACAATTTTACTCTTCCCTCATATATTTTGAGATTTACTGGCATGGATATTCACCTTTGAATCTACAAATATTTCTGTACTAAGGGTATTCCCCGTTCTGAGTTGTGATTACAGGAGTCTTATTTATTGTATTCTTGTAATTAATAGAAATCTAATTTTTACTACATCAAATGACTACATATTCTTCCATTTTAGATCAGATATTTTTGATTGTGTTTCACAGACCTATTCACACTGTAGTACATGTAATATACACAATAGGGAAGCAAATGTGAGTTGCAAACAAAATTTGCAAGAAATATTTCTAATAATCGTTTTATTACATAAAATTTCTTTAAGTCCATTCCGGGTTCTAGTAAAAATAGATAAATAGATAATTTTTAAAAATGCCCCAGCGTGCCCACAATTTCTCTTTATAATTGCAGATTATTGAATATAGATGGTTTTAAAGTGGTACTTCAGTTTTGGTGCATTGCTTCTTTACCTGAATCCATATGATTATGAAGTGATTAAAAAAAAACGGGGGGGGGGGGGGGGGGATCAGCATTGATTGTAACTAAATTGTTCTAATTTCTGCAATCAGTTACTCTCAATTTATGAAAATATATTATTTTGGACAAATCAGAGAATGATAATTATTATTATTATTGTTATTTTGTTGGTTTTTTTATTTGCCTACCTAGTGTTTTTCATAAATAAGAATTTCTGCACTTTTCCGGCAGTTTTCCCTTACAATATTTTTAAAATGTCAAAATTTCCAAAGGAGATTAAATGATTAAAGCTCTATTTCAACTTTATGAAAATAGTATATTGATATTTTTACTGGACAGTAACGGAACGCTTTCGTCATTTAATCAAGCGATTTTAGATCTTTGTATAATGT
Source organism: Ostrea denselamellosa (assembly GCA_024699665.1). Taxonomy (NCBI): domain Eukaryota; kingdom Metazoa; phylum Mollusca; class Bivalvia; order Ostreida; family Ostreidae; genus Ostrea; species Ostrea denselamellosa. Next base: position 3,451,343 of record JAMZEH010000004.1, read on the forward strand.
CAATTTTATGATGTGCATGCCATGTTGCATCATAAATTCGAAGTACTATTAAGTGAAAAGACTGCAAAACAAAGCTTTTCAACCATGAAAAACTTCAACTTAGCTATAGTTACGAAAATTAATAATTATATGGGTTTTTTATTTTCAACATCGATAAATTAAACATTGAAAACTTTGCAATATCCAACCATTTTGATAATTTTCCCCGAAAACAATACAGCATAACATAGTGTTTAAATTGGTGTAGAAAACACTGGGGGCCTTTGGCTAGCTAAATTGTGCACGTAGTGTTACGTATTCTGTGTTCGCGGCTAGCTAAATTGTACACGTAGTGTTACGTATTCTGTGTCTGCGGCTAGCTAAATTGTACACGTAGTGTTACGTATTCTGTGTCTGCGGCTAGCTAAATTGTACACGTAGTGTTACGTATTCTGTGTTCGCGGCTAGCTAAATTGTACACGTAGTGTTACGTATTCTGTGTTCGCGGCTAGCTAAATTGTACACGTAGTGTTACGTATTCTGTGTTCGCGGCTAGCTAAATTGTACACGTAGTGTTATGTATTCTGTGTTTGTAGCATGTCTTTCTAATTAACATGGATCCCTTTATATTTCAGTCGGTTTCCCCTTTATTTGACAGCCTGGCATTAATACTGCTCGTCATCATCGCCCCGTTGATAGGCTTCATGGTTATCGCCATGATCGTCGGCATCGCCTGCATGGTTTATCGAAGAAACAGACTAGAGCGCCTGTACGTGGAAAATGGTGAAGATGGTTCAAACATACCCGGAGAACCGGAAGAAAACAGACCAAACACTACATAAAGAACGAAAGCTTGAATTTACTAGTGCCTGTCTACAACACAGATTTTATATTTCTATATATTCAAATGTGAAGATAGCGTAGACTTTTACCATGATTTTTTTTAAAATCATTATTGACCAATCTTGGAAGTTAGTATCACGTGCTTGATAGGATGAACGAATGGATGTGAACATCGAAGTTTAGTAGAAACGATGACAAAATCATTTCCACAGCAAACTCCATGATTATATAAGTATGCATGCAAAACAATTTAACATCCCGTATGATCATTCCTAATCATTTATTTTCCTGAAGACGGCCTCTCTTATAATTTATAGCAATTTTTCATGAACTTAAAGTTATTAGGAAATGGGATCGATTCGTGGTAAAATTCAACATGCAGGGACTGTTTCGACTATGTAGGTCGATTTAATTGCACGTTACGTTACAACTAAATTAAATCTTCAAGAATTTGAAATTTTGAGCATAATAAATGTGTTTTCAATATTTTAGCATTCAGTTTTGTTTAAAATCGTTTCACATACCAATTATGAGGAAGATGATACTCGACCCTTGCTTGTATAGGTCTTGTCACGATCACAGTTTCTAGGTTGTTTTACGTTCCGTCGAGAATTGTTCACTCTTACTGAGATGTCACCAGTTATATATCTGTAGGTGAAGTACCTCGGCTTAGCGGGTTACGATGAAGTGAGAGTTGCCTTTTGGTGAGACTAGTGACGGATCCAGAGGGGGTTGCAACGCCCTCCTTTGGTTGAACATTTTTAATAAAAAGGGGTCTTTTAAATTTTTCGAAATTTATTTATTTATTTTTGCCATTATATTGTCAACAACCTCCTCTGCGGGGAAATGGGAGGGGGACGTAGGTATAAACTTAACTCAACCAAGTGAGAGAATCAGAATGCATGCATAACTATGAGGTTGTGACAGTTCACCCGCAGCCAACTGGTGACGTCTCTATCCAATGGTTTTGCCTTTGATATCTTTAAAACCATTTGAAATGATAGCCATTTCCTCTTAAATATAAACAATGCGCGAATGAATCTTGATAAATACAGCGACTATTTTAACGGCTGGGGATGAAAGTAAAATACAAATTGTAGAAAAACAAAATAATTTTTTTGAAAATACATGAGGGTATGAAAAGCAACGCTTCACGTCATCATATATTCTTGAAATTCAAACGATTTTCATGAAGCATGCTGGCGTAAAGAGTCGCAGTTCATACTCTCATGTATTTTTCTTGACTAAAGGTAGATCTAAATGATTCTAAAGTGTTACATTTTTCAACATGCTGATATCCCGCATTTTGATGTAAACCAACACACAAATCGTCATTTGTAATTTATAAATTAAAGTATATATAGGTAAGTACAATCTGATTAAATCAATTCATAAGATCCGCCCACGTATAAATTTCATTTTTGAATGAGTTCAACGTTAGTATCTTGATAAATTGATCAATCAAAAATGACTGATTTCTCCACACTACATGCCGTTACGCTACAAATGCAATATTATTTGTTGGAGAAAGAAGCCGGAGTTTGCACCACGTGCACAGGACTAACTATATCCAAACCTTATATTACGTCACATGTTTTGACGTCATTGTTTGATATTAACAAAGCTCACAAACAAGACAGGTGAAGGTATTTTATGATTTTCATCCTAGGACATTTGCTATTATTCATCTATCTATATAACGAATATGCAATGCTAAATGCAATCACTTAAAGAAAAAGAATTGAAACACATTTGGACAAATATGTTATTTTATTTTTTATTTCATTTTTCATCGTATATTTCCCGTCAGCAACAATTGTGATTGAATATATATAAAATTATAATGCGTTTTAAAAGTCTTTCATGACCAACCAAAGGTATAGTTACTCATGTCAGTTTCCATTTTCGTATGACCTCGGTCTCAATTTCATTACGTTCAAACATCGTTCTCCTGTCTAAGTTTATAGAAGTCGAGACAATAGGTAACAAACCTAATAAGTGTTTTGTTTCATCGGGTATCTATAAGTTAATATGTAAAAGAAAGAAATACAATTCAAATGATGTTTCCAAACACCATGTTGCCGTCTTAACTTAAACAAACGTCTTTCTAGTCCGACACAAACAATTTAAGAATGTGAATGCTGAAAATTTTCAAAGGAGTTGGGAGGGGGGTGCGTCAAAAGTTTGCATTGTTCGCAAACTCAACGCATTCCTGAGAAAATAGCTATCATTACAATTTGTACATATGTGATTACAAACAGAAATGCGAATACTTTTGTTACTATCAGCAAGATACGTATTTGATTAAAAGTTGGCACAAATATAATTATAATTGATTGTCGGAGGGCGTGTTGCTCACTCGGTGAAGAATTCCAACATTTGACTAAATTACAGAGTTACGTTTTTTGCTCCTAGCTCTGGTGCCTATATAAATAGAACAGAGTCAATTTGGAGGGCATTCAAAAAAGCTTTGCTAACATATAGACCCCATAAAGTCCTTTATGACAGTTATTTTGCACAGTTTTGTGTCAGAAAAATAATTTTGAGAAGAATCCCTTTCTAACATTTCGTCAAATAAATCAAAGAGTGTATTAACCGGAATCGGATAAATCAGACAATATAATTGACACGAAACTGTCCCAAATGCAACCCCTAATACCCCTCAAAACCGAGGAAACTCTCCCTTTACAGACATTACTACATGTACATATATACGCGGTATCTTAAATAACATTAAGCATGGGCGGATCCAGGAATGGAAGTTAGGGGTGCAACGTCTTGAGGTAGGGAGTCTGACATTAATTAGCCGCTTTAAGGCCACCAGTGGGTCCAGGGCAAAGCGGTGTCCTAAAGAACAACATGGATGGTTTCAGAAATAAGGTAATTCATTAGGCGAAGTCACTGAAAACAAAATGGCGCCGACATATGTTTACTTTTGCATAGTAATCGAGACAAGAATCGCATGCCATGCGCATTACATAAACTTCCTTGGGGCCGGCAAAGTAAATTCTACTAAATTCTACAAATGCATTTAAATCCATTTTTCATCGATTACTGACCGATATGCTGCTTGATAAAACTAGTCGAACTACCAATATGGTGACTACAACAGTTAGTTAGACAGATCTAGCTCGATCTGAATTTTCGTTCAATGATATTTATCCCATCGAGTAGTCGAGTAAATATATATCTTCTTTTTTTATGTCAATGATCGGTTTACAGAAAGATAATCGAGTACACAGTGACACCCCCATTTCACACAAACATATTAGACCTTTTCATCGATAAATAACCATCAAGAAGATGTTCTTACCGTATCTCCTTTATACTAAAGAAATGTATTTCTACTTTAAAAGTAGATTTTCCTAATGTACCGATGCTTTCAATTACACACACACACACACACACACACACACGGAACATATACTAGTATCTTCCCAGAAAATTTGGGCGTGTAATATTCAGTAAAAGAGCATACCAGTACTTTCAGTACTTTGATTAATTTATGGAGTCATTGTGAACCTCGCCACGCGAGACAGATACAGATACACCTGTTCTTGGGATCAAGCTTAGAGGAACCGCTGTAGGAAAACAATCTCTGGACTCTAGTTGAATTTTGTTTCACTTCCACATCTATGAACATAAATATACATTGAAGAAAATGCCGTCCAAGTTTGAATGTGTCACCAGCGGGGGTGGGTAGGGTTTTAGTTTCGATGCAAAAATAGAATCGGCGATTGCAATATAATTTTTCGTTTATCTTTCCAGGTCCAGACATGATAATCATGGAATTTTATGCAGAACGTAAACTATACAGACGAAACTCTTAGAGTGTCAAGCAGTAGAACCCAAAAGAATAAAACAACCATGGGTTCTTCCATACTATCCTCTCCACTAACTGATCAATCGGCAACCACTGAAAATTCCCTAGCAATGGAAGTATCAACACGTGTATGTTCCATATTTAATACTGAAAACGAAAGAAAAAAAAATCTAAATTCTTTATTGGCGCAACACGTCAATATGCAATGGTTATAGCCCAAAAATAAACTGTAATGACAATATTGATAACAACAACACGGTAGAGCGATATACACTCTAGTGTTCCATACATATGGCTTTGTTTGTTTGTTTGTTTGTTTTACGTCCCGTCGAGAATATTTCACTCATATTGAGACGTCACCAGTTGTAGGTGAAATACCACAAATTTAGACCTATGCTTAGCGCTCAGGGCCGTAGCAGTGAGGGTTCTTTAACGTGCCAACGCCTACCGTGACACGGGACCTCCGTTTTTAAGGTCATATCCGAAAGACCCCTGATTCTCACTTCTAAATGCCGAGCAATCACTACCTATTTTTCGTCTTAGGTTTGACGCGGCCATGGCACGAGCGGGGCTCGATCTCACGACCTCCCGGTTACGAAGCGAACGCTCTAACCACTGAGCTACCGCGACCGGTTATACATATGGCAATAGTGACGTGGTATATATCGTTCTGAGTGTGTATGACAATATTATGATGAAATTGAGAATATATAATTAATGATTATATATATATATATTTCTTTACAAGTTTATGATAATACAGATAAAAGATTTTAACAACCTAAAGTCTAAAGGCTAATGATAATCAGTTGATTTCGTACGACAACCAATCTTACTTCCACCAAGATACCAAATCAAATGATTTAACCCCCCCCCCCCAACCCCCCCCCCCCCCCCCCCCCCATGTCAATCAATGAAAAATTGATGAAATTTAACCCACCCATCCCCATGTCAATCCATGACAAATTGATTAACTTTAACGCACCCACTGCCATGTCAATCCATGGCAAGTTAACTTTACCACCCCCCCCCCCCCTCTTTTTTTTTTACGACGATTATTCTTACCCTATGACGATTTTTGACGTAAGCTACTTCATGATCAATCTTGCACATTACAGTTGACTATATATAGCACATGTCAGGATTGAATTAGCCTTTCCAAAACTTCTCATCAATTTTAATACGCGTATATTTCAGCCTCCTTTATCTGTCGTAGAAAACATGAACGTACATGCAGTGGCGACCATAACAGTTTCCCAGCCAGGAATCATTACAATTTTCATCGCTTTCGTCATCTACATGTGTTCCCAGAGAAACGTTGTTCACACCAGCGCAGAAGAAGCAGCTCTATAACACACTAGGGTCCGGTGCCTTAGAAGACGGGAAAACACTGTATTATGATTTTGTCAACATATTATACATACATTTAAAAGTTGATTTGAATGGAAAGAAATATTTGTTAATTTTTTTTTTATTTTATAAAAAGGAATAAAAGCAATATAACAATAGATGAAGTAAAGAAGAGTTTTAAACAATAATTATACAGTGGTGGGTCTTGAGAGGGGTTACGGGGTTGAATTTCCGCTCTCCCCTTTGGCTTAATATTTTAACAAAAATGGCTATTTTTATCATTTTGGGGGTTTTCAGCCCTATCCTTTGGACGAGAAGATACAAACTTGGATCTATGCTATTTGGGGCACACTTTTTATCCTTTGTCTATGACACTAACTCGGGCCTCCGTGGTCGAGTGGTTAGAACATTGCGCTCAAAATCTATAAGGTCTCTTACTTCTAGTCGGCGAGAGTTCGATTCTCGCTCGCGCCGATATATGTCAGAAAGTTTATGCCAGTTTACTTTCGGAAGGTCGGTGGTCTCTTCCCGGATACATTGTATCTGGGTTCTCTCCTCCACCTACAAAAGCTGAACGCCATCAGATACCTGAAAAATTGTTGAGTGTGGCGAAAAAAAAAACAAAACAACAACACAAACAATCATCTGAAAAGATCTTTTTAGTAACTCGAGTCATCGTTTTACAACATTTGTATATGTATAGATCAAAGAATTTCAAAGAGTACAGCGATCACAGCATTAGACCTAGGTATTTAAACCCCTTTGAGAAATCCTGTTTGCAGACCTCGTTGTACGGGTGAAGATATTCATTCGACAACAGTATATTGGATTATCGAAATGACAAACAAATTTTTCGTCTTAGAAAACATTCAGCGTACCTGGATTCCTCACGCTGTGGATTTTTTCAGGGACTGCGTTGTGGGAAACTGGCACATGTTGTTACCTGACACTTTTTTGGTTAATATATCAGGCTGTGTCAAGTTTTATTTACAATCAGCTGAGTTTATTGAAACGAATCCAACGTAAATTCAAAGCAAGATGTTGTTTGAGGCGTAAACAACATTCTCGCATATTACTCTCTCTCTCTTTCCCTCTGTGTGTGTTTGTGTGTGTGTGTCTGTGTGTGAGTGTCTATCTGTGTGTGTGTGTGTGTGTGTGTGTGTGAGAGAGAGAGAGAGAGAGAGAGAGAGAGGATAGCATAGTAATATCTCAAAAAATTGCAGTAATCCATAATGCATTGCAGCGATATCGGGTGACACTGGTAATTACTGGGTTGTGTATATTTTAACATCGCGGAAATGGCGGATTTAGAGGAGACATGATTACCTCCAATTCTGGTCTCATAAGGAGGAGTGGTGTGGGTATGTAGTGAATCCAAGGACTAAAAATATAGTCTCGGTGATTTGAAGATTTTTTTTTAAAGAAAAAAAAAAGTCGTCCAGGCTTTTTGCAGTCTCAGATAATCAATGAGTATCTTAAATTCCGATTTAGGGTTTATCATGCATCATTCAACCCCGCCACCACCCCCCCCCCCCCAAGCCCTAGCCCCACCCCCAAACTCTGCACCTCTGTATAATTTCCCTTCCTGGTAAAAATTGTTGATCCGCCCTGCTATCTCACATTTCGGCTTCCTTGTCGTATTACGTCATATATGCAAAACATTTTGGGTGACGTGATATGGTTGCCATCCAATTCATTTCACGAAAATATGGAAGGTTATCAAATAAGGATATTAATTGCAGCGTTGTTAAATGCCCTGGAATCATTTATATGTGTATCCGGCGCAGGGAGGACATTTATCATGGTTGACAGTTTTGGAAGTTGTAAGAATTCTCCTGTACGCGTGTTTGAAACTGGAATTTCAAGTGCGAAGGTCATATCACAGAAAAGTTCCCTCAACATGAACGGATCGAATTGTGAAATGATATGGAATTCAAAGCCAGGTACATGTATTTTAACATTAATCTAAGGATAAAACTTGCCTCTAACCTCAGATCTACAAGACAATTATGAATAGATCCATGCGAAAATTTGCTACTTAGATGCAGATCAAAGGAAACAATATGGCGTAAAATATAAACAGTGAAGTGTTAGGCCTAATGCAATAATTTGCTTACATATAATGTGTATGTGGTGGTGTTGGGATGTTAATAAATGTCAAAGTATGAATCAGACTTGTGGAATTTGGGAATATAAGGTAATACATTGACCGGTCAACAGGAGATGACCCCTCCTCTGGTGTTTTCGTACACGTGTGCGAGTCCTTCTCTCTATTTCGTATTCGTTATGGGAATGGTAAGCTTGATCATAGTTCGTTATCTTCACTTTTTCATTAAATAAATTGCACAAAAGCGCAATTTGATTAAATTTTTGTGCAACATGTAGGTTTTAACGAAAAATAACTATAATCGATTTCACTGAATCATTATATACCCATCATCACTGCGAGATCACCGCGGGAACGCGACCAGCGTGTGGAGTTCTTTACGCGAGGGAAATAGAAACACCCGAAAGGGATTCTACATGTATCCGGTATATGAGTGGATGATGGATGTATAATTATTTATATGATAAATTGTTTTGTCCATAACTTGTGCAGTATAACTTTTCAACATGAAAATATAATGTTACAATCTTCTGGAAACAAACGTTCGCATAATAAACAATATGTCCACGTGTCAAAACTGTCCATGATGTGTGTGCAAATGCAGCACGCGCGCTGAAGATTCCCATTCGATTAATGATCACAAATCTCGACCAATGGTCATGAAATGAAGTATTGGTTAACAGTTAATGATAAAATGTCCCCTGTAATGATGCGGAGTTTCCCAGGTATCTTAAAAATTACAGTTTATGTAGCAGGTTATATTGTAAACATGGTATTTAATATTGGTTATGTACATATAGTTATTATTGCTGCAGTATTTGATTCAGTCCATCGAAAGCTCAAAATTCATGTGATAAGACTAGAGGTGCATGTACTCTCTTGAAATCATTTCATTACAAAGTATTCAGACGTAGACGCCCCCCCCCCTTTTTTTCCCCACTCGTGCGTCTGCAGTGTACTCGTCCCTGAGGACGGTGTACATTAGGGCCGAAACGATACACCCCCTTCACGATACGATACGTATGGTGATACTTCTGCCATTATTCAATATTTTCAATACGATACATTTTACAGAAAAAATGAAGGAAAAAAAAATCAATTGCGAAGATTCACAGTCACAAATTTTATACAAAAAATGTTTTCAAATTGCCAAATGGTTAGTTGTCTGTTGGCTCTGTAATTTAAAATGATTAAATTCATTATTGTTTTCGCAAGACTGGAGGCTAACAACATTCTGACCGTTAACGGAAACCGTTTTGTCTCTCGTGCATATAAAAATAATAAGCCCGATGTATATTACCGAACCCGATATTAATTGATTGATTTTATATTGTTTAACGTCCCGCTCGAGAATTTTTCACTCGTATGGAGACATCACCATTGCCGGTGAAGGGCTGCAAAATTTAGGCCTATGCTCGGCGCATATCGCCTTTAATAAGGGAGGGATCTTGAACGTGCCACACCTGCTGTGACACGGGGCCTCGGTTTCTGCGGTTTCATCCAAAATACCGCCACAGTTAGTTGCCTTTTACAACAATTAAAGGGTACTGAGGATTTATTCTAACAATTCGGATCCCCATGGGGCCCCGATATTGAAAAACGTATCAAACTAAAGATCGAGGCAATGAATTGAACATTGAATGGAGCGTTTCAGTGGATCATTTCAGCCCCTGTGTACATAGGTATATTACTAAGACTTATGAAATTTTTCCCTAGGTACCCGAACGCTTTTCATCGTTTCCTTCGCTCAGAATGGTTCGTGTACTGACCAGTTAGATGTATCGCCCATCCTTTCTTCCGGAGCAAATTGTGGGGCCAATGCCACAAATGGTAAGGGTGTAAGTCGAAGTCTAGTTATATAATGACCATATTATTCTGCATGCGTTTGTATATGCGAATTTGTTTGTATGTATGTTTGCGTGTGTCTTTGTGTGTGTTCAGTACACCATTGATATTATCGTGCAGAGTGTAAATTCAGTTCAATTAATTTACTCACTCAAACTATTAATACGATGGTACTTGAGGTACATTAGTATTTTTGTTGTTGTTGTTGTTGTAAAGTGTCTGAGAGAAGCATTTTTTCTACAAAAATCTCAGGTAGAAAATTAAATTTATTATATCAGAAAAATCGTATACTTCTTTTGGTTTATGATGAATAAGTTGATTTGCATAAACGCGAAACTTCTGGCGTTTGTGCTTGAACTTTATGCATAAAATGAACACAGGTTCAAATTGACTTGATTGCATCAGAAAACCAAAATCCAAGATAAACAGATTTAGAAACATTTAAAATTTTAAAAAAATCCTACATTTATACACTGTTTAGCGTTATTATATATATATAAATATATATATATATAATAGAAATATCACAAAGCCGATTGAGTATAAACTCGACTAGTTTCTTCAATTCTTCAGGAATATATTGAATATTGTTTAGTTACACATGTACACAGGAATTGCAAAGTCTTTGTTATCAGTTGTAAAATGTAAATACTTTGGTATAAAAGTAGCAATAACATGATGAAGTCATAAAATTTCAATGTACATGTAATCTGAAATACTTTTATGAGTGTTGCAATTTATTACACAACACTTACCACCATTACAAAACACTCTAATACAAAACTATTCAAAATCTTTTCCTTTCATCCGGAACATGCTAGATTTTAGCTCACCTGAGCTGAATGCTCAAAGGAGCTTTCCTGATCACTATTTGTCCGCCATCTGTCCGTAAACTTAAAATTTTTCGACCTTTTCTCCAGAAGCACAAGGCCAGTTCAACCCCAACTTACAATTTATAAAGCATCCTTGGATAATGGTGAAAAATCTCTCTTTTTGCTCCAGAGAGGCAAGGTCACCTTAGTCATATTGATATGAAGCATTTTCGTGCTGCGTGGCTTCAAGTTTTAAAAAATCATAACCCCGTGGGGCTAGGCTGAATCATAATACGGGGTCAAAATTAGTCATGGAATTAGAGAGAGAGTAAAAATCTCCTAACGAAGAAAAATACAGCGTATTTTGTTGTTGTTATTTTTAGTGATAATGTACATGTGTAAATATTTTATGTATAAATGTCTTATGATTTTCTATCCTCTCATTTAATCTGTCTGTAAATATGTTTTTATACAGGACCACAATGTGAACTAGTATGTAATACTAATTGTGCTATCCTGTCTAAATAAAAAATAAATAAAGAATTTACACAGTGTCAAATTGACTAAGGTGTGCGTTGTAAATATTCTAAAGAAAGAACCCAATAAGACTTAAAGCACTAAGAGCAATTAGAGTACCTACTTCATTTTAATTTTTAATTTTAATTCATGTCTTCAGGAACGGATTACGTGGTTGAATTCCAAGGAGATCTCACTATGTTATACAGCACAAAAGTTGGTCGTCCATACGGCGGCTGGGACTTCACTGCAGTTTTGACGCCATTCACGGAATCGTCGGGCGGAAAGTGTTCGGAATCGGAATTCCTTTGTGACAACAACAGGTACATGACTACACATAGGCGTCGCAAATTGATTAAAAAAAAAGGGGGGGGGGGCTAAACCAACAAAACAGTTTCGACGGCGAGCACATACACAAACTACTTCTTATTGACTATTGAATTCATACACAAATTGTAACTGAGACTACAGTACTTGAGTGAGCTGCAGGAATTGGCTAATGGTTCATCAAAATGTCACAACTTTTCAGTCCTTTCATTAGAATTTTCCAAAAACGGATACTTTCTTTGTTCATTCTCACTAACATATTCATTCACTCACTAAAAAATTCATTTGCCACGCCCCCTAGATCCACATTCCCCGTCTCTTCTTGATATACGTGAAGGATCATCAGATTATTTAGTCTAATTTGGGTCATAGTTGATCGCAGATACGATTTGATGCGGTGCCGGGTGCTGAACATTTCTTTCGCTGGTAGCATTTGTTGCTGGCATTACAAGGAGAAGTTCAATCAAAACTGCAAATTCGCTCTGCAGTATTGTGCCTTGTTTTAATGAGTCTAGGTATTGTCTAAATGGAAGGAGATTGCACCTAAGTGTTGTGTGAAATTGAATTATCAAATTTTTGGCATTGATGTCTGTACCGTTAAAATCTGTTGACCAACTCAAATTCCTTATCCAAATTTTCTCCTCTGGCCCCCTTCAACAATAACAATTCCAGCTGCATATATTTGACATATCCCAGCTGATCAAAACGATTTATAATGCTATACACATTTAAGTCAATTGGTTCAAATATTTAACTCTGTACAAATCTTCGCAAGTGTATCAAAATGTGTGGCTTATTATTATTATTATTATTATTGGCATCCTCATAGAATGAAAGAAAAGCTTGGTCTGTTCTAAGAGACTCCAGAGTTGTCACCCTGCTGAGAGCCATTTTATGACCTTCAGCAGACAAAAATATGTCTGAAGGGCTTTGCGAAGAATATCGCTATGACGGAGCAAATGTTCACCCAACAGACAACCATAGAGGAAGTCAAATTTATTCATGTAGGTCATAATCCCTCATATTCTGCATCTCATGTCTGAAACTTTTACACACTCCATTGATTCCTCCCATTCGCCCAATAATACTTTGCAGTTAAGTATTACACTCTGGAGAGCATCTGCTTGAACTGTCCACCTTGTTGGACACGAAACTCTTACCCCAGGTGATGAAGTCTCTAAATTCTCAGATTCTTTCAAATTCTAAACATTGCTTCTCTTGATGGCGACTCTGTGATCAATCTTGTTATTTCACGCGTTACTTCAAGGGCATCTCTCATAACTGTAGATGATTTAACAGCATCAGAGCATGCCAAGTTTAGAGCATGACCATAACAGCGAATAAAGAGCTCTGCCCTCATTCTCTAGAATTTGCTTTGCAACTCCACATTTTGACCCTTCCATTGAGGCAGCCATATCATAAAGCTGACCCCGTAATTTATTAAAAGGAATATTGAACCTGGTCAAGGTATCAGTGATTGCAGAAACGATTGTATCGGTTTTGATGTCGTCGACTTTATAAAAGCCAACAAAAATTTTGTGTGGCACAGACTGGTGATCGATGTATCGGAGGGAAATAACGAGTTGTTTTCTGTAAGAAATGCCAGTAGTCTCATCAGTCATTATGGTTAGAAATTTGACATTCTCTAAATCTTTCATAACATTTCTAAGAACTTGATTGGCCATTACTCTAAGTGCGTCATTTTGAACTTGTACTGAAACATATTTGTCAGTTTTTCTCTGAATCCAGGCCTGCAAAACAGGATCACTCTCTGTCTGCAGTTTAACCAACTCGTGAAAATTAGAACTTTCATGTTTCCCCCTAATTGAAATATTTTGTTTTTCTAGATATCTTAAACTCCCAAGTACTTGCAGGAAACAATCCCTGTCGTCTTTTTTCTGTTCCAAGTGTTGTTTACTGAGAGATTCACCAACATCCTTCAATAATTTTGGAAGCGTAAACGATCTCTCAACTGCTTCTCTATGACACTTGCTATTGGTATGTTTTTCGAAGCGCATTGTGGCTTTCTTCCAATTACGGAATCCCACTGACAAAAATGCCTTCTCCTTACTATGATTGGACAACATACCACCCTTGTAAGCTGTTATACAGCAGAAACAAAATGCTGCATCTAGAGACACATCATAGTGGAGCCGTTTCTGTTCCTCACACTAAGATCCCTGAAAAGATCTTTTCTGATCCCCCTAAACTTGATAAAGGAAATTTGAAATCAGTGGGTTGGAAAGGAGACCCTTTTATATCAGGTGTAGGCCATGTGACATTCTAAGTTTTCTGATCCGTCCTTGTGCAGTTTTTTGCATTTTGGGCGTTGAAGTATTACTTGGACTATCTTCAAGCTCAGACTTCTCACTTTTTAGACTTTCATCACCCATTCTGAATGTAGGCGGATTTTCGAGCGAATAAACAATTACCGTCACTTAACACTTTCACTTTCACTGGAGTTTGACCTTGAGAAGCGTCAAAAGGATACAAGGTCAAAGATTGATCATCTCTGAACATCTATCTTTCAAAATCGCTCTGATACCCGGATGGTAAACATACAGCCTCTATGCTTTTCTTTTTCAACATGACTAGGAATTTTAGTGCTGCCCACTCTTTCGTTGATGCATTCAGAGCTTCACTTGGTACTTCTCGAAAAACGATACTCTGGAATTGCCATCCATTGTGAACCGTTATCTTCCAGTTCAGTATCAATAAGGAAGGGTAAATAAAAATAATCAAATGGGTATAAACAAAATTCTATGAATGACAAGATAGTAAATTTGACATATAAAACTTATACTGATAATGTGAACAACCAATGTGACGGAACGATTGACGGTGCAATGTAAAAATTAAAGGTAGTTTTAGAATACTACAGCTCAGGTTATTTTTTTCTGGATTAAACCGCTTAGTGGTGCAATTTAAATGATTGATTGATTATTTGTGGTTTTACGTCCTGCTCTCGAGTCTTTCAATCATACGGAGACGTCACCATTGCTGGTGAAGGGCTGCAAGATTTAGGCCTATGCTCGGCACTCAGGGCCTTTCAGCAGGGAGGGATCTTTATCGTGCCACACCTGCTGTGACGCGGGACCTCTGTTTTTGCGGTGTCTTGATCCATAAGTCGCCTCTTATAACACGCAAGGGAATGCCGAAGATTTATTCTAGGTAGGATTCTCACAGGTCCCATTAAGTGTAGTTGGGGCTTGGATCATGATCCCCCCCCCCCTCCTCAGGTCCCATTAAGTGTAGTTGGGGCTTGGATCATGATCCCCCCCCCCCCCCCCCCCCCCCCCCCCTCCCCACACCGTATCACTCTACTTTTCTTTTTTTCTGATATGAAATAGATACACTAATTTTTTTCTTCTACTTATATTTTGTAAATATGCATTAAAAGTCACCCAAATATGTCATTTTCCGTCTCTGTCACGTACTAATAAAAATTACGTTATGAGTGATTATAAGAGAAGACATGCAACTCTTTTCACGTCATCTGCTTCGCCTGGTTCAAACTTCGCCTGATTTTTCACTCGAAGCAAGTCACGACATTGGATGTGCATATATCAATACATTGATTAGACATTCTTCTTTACTTATGTGTTTCCGTTATATTTTTAGAACTCGCAGATATTCAATTACATCAATCAAATCACTCTCAACCAGAGGAAGTGCAAGAACGATAATCCAGATTACTGTTCCGAATGACATGAAATACATGATCACGCCCGACGCTTCCGAGAGAAAATCTCGAATTTGCTTAGAAATCAGTGGCGGATCGAAGGGTGCCCCCCCCCCCCCCTTCAACAATTTCAGATTAATGCAATACAAGAAGTTGTAATTGACTTTCAACCATCCAACTATGTACCAATTAACACCTATCGGTATAACTAATATAACCCCCAAGATCTGACGTTCAAAATTCAGCAATATAATCCAAGGGAATATTGTTTGAGGGTATATACCTACAAAGAGCGTTTCGTATAAAACACCATTGCGTCATATACACGGATGATTGCCGAATATAATCGGGTTGCTGAGACCGAGATCATACAAAGACGGAGACCAACGTGAAATACTATACATTTCGTTCGTTTTAAAATATTGCAACGTAACATGAATGGCTTTAAGTATTATAAGTGTAAGAAAGTAATTAAATTACGCAAATTGTCACTCAAATGAAATTTTGATAATGAATTTGCTGTAAAATTCATTTTAAATTGTTTACAAATCTGACACGTGCGCATTGCTTTTACAAACTGGTGACGTCCGAGGTCAATGCACATCGGAGATTACGAGCAAGAATTACTGTCGGGAAGACAATGATTCGACAATTTTCTGGTGTTTTGTCGAGTTTATTGCTTCAAATTTACTATGATCCTATGAAGGTATATATATTCAATCACAAATTTGTTACTATATTTGTTCTTTTAGTTTTCATTCTATTTACGGTCAGTTTCAGCTTATACTGCTTTAAAAAAAATTAATCATTTATTTTCACTCTCAGAGAAATAAGTGACAAGGTATTTTGATTTGTTGGTACTTTTATTGACAGAACTTCTATTTTATTTTTTAAAAAGTTAAAATTTGTGCCTTTTTATTAATTCACCTCATTAAATGACAGAAAGTAGTAAAAATGCACTCTATGACTACATAGGTCTATATATTTGAAGCCTTATAAAATTTATACAAGATCCAGGAGCTTTCGAGGGCTTCGCCCCTGGGCCCCAATAAGGGCTTCATCTTGGATCCGCTGGGGGCCTTAAGGCGGTCCCCAGACCCCATACCTCATGAAATTGTGCCCCCTTCCCCCGTCTAATTTCAATTCTTAGATCCGCCCATGGAGATAATTGTCCCTAATATTCTATCTAGAAAAAAGGGTATTTTCAAAAAGACGACAAGAAAATCATATTACGCCAAGAAAGAATTCTTTGATCTTCATCCATCAGAATAAAATAAAGAGCATACAAAACTCGCCATGCCTTAAGAGTTCTGCTCTTTTATGAAAACTAAGGACATTCGAGAAATCTTCTCCATCGGAAGCTTCGGCTGTCATCGTGTGTTTAATATCAATCGGAACAGTAGTCTAGATTATCATTCCTGCACTTCCTGGCCATCTGATGTACACAACGAAATTGACTCTGATTGCGAGTGATTTGATTGACGTAATTAAATATCTGCGAGTTCTAACCACATAACGGAAACACGAAAGTAAAGAAGAATGTCTAATCAATGTATTGATATATGCACATCCAATGTCGTGACTTGCTGCCGAAGACCTATTCTAGGATGCCGAAGACCTGTTCTAGGATGCCGAAGACCTATTCTAGGATGCCGAAGACCTATTCTAGCCCGGATTCCCATGGACCGTGCAATTTAAATGTTATAAACTGGGTATAAGAAATTGATTAATAACAGCAATATTATCAACTTTATTTTCATACAGTTTAAATCAAATGGCTAATTTAACGAACAGTGATCAATGTCAAAAATACAAAATGACATCAGAGAATTGAGCTAACTCTCTGCCAGAAACGTTTGTGGGGGTCTAATCACCAATATTCAATGCATATATTATGTCTCGTTACAAAAAAATTGAGGAGTTAAGCTCCCTCCTCCTAGATACCCCCCCCCCCCTCCTGCGCCCCGCCCGGGTTCCGACTCCTATGTTACATGCCGAGTCAGTTGCGAGTTCTATGGCAAGTCCGTATTTGGGCGGGGGGCTACCCGAGGTGTCCCAGGAGTTGTTTAGAGGAAGGGCTGATGCGGTACATCGTGGCAAGCCACACCTTTGGTCTCCGTTTACACGTTTGAGGTAGATTTGGTATTAACAGACTCAGTAACCGTGGCTGTCGGCGACAAAGATATTTAAATTTCTGTGTCTAAGCTTAATATTGAGAAGATATTTCCATTGAAGCAATTAAAACTGATTAATATATCACAGGGGTGGGAAAGATTCTTATATGTATATATATATATATATATATATATATATATATATATATATATATATATATCTGTGTGTGTGTGTGTGTGTATGTCTTTGTGTGTGTCTGTATGTGTGTGTGTGTGTATGTCTGTGTGTGTGTGTATTGTTCCATTTGATGTTTCAATATTGATACAGAGTCTGAATAATACTTCCGTTGATGAAATATGTTTTTCCGACTTAAAAGATAATTTAATATATCACATCTTCAAACAAAACATATTGATCGTTTGTTGCCTTGGTAATTTATTGATCAATAATCCCATTCCTGTCCTCAATTACTTACATGTGCATTTAGGAACCAAGTGAATTTCAATGTCATGCAGACTGAGCTATTTATACTGATCTCAATATTACCCGCAAAAGCGCGAATTTCATCTAACAGTTGTTAAATGTATATTTGGTTCGTCATTATGTAAACTGTTGGAAAAGTTTTATATATATAATGACTGATATTTAATTATTTTATCTTCCCAGATGTATAAACAGTTCCCTTGTGTGCGATGGAGACCGCAATTGCGTAGACAGAACAGACGAAAATGGTGCAAAATGCAACAATGGCATTAAAAAGGTAAACAAAGATAGCTAAAAATGAATGAAGAAAACAGTTTTCACAGCTCTATAGGAGCTTGTAAAGATTTGCTGTGCAGTGAAGGTTTTCGAAATCTGTATTAAGCAAATGTTCAGCTTGCTACTGGCTTTTAATGGACTCCGTAATCTTTATAATACTATTGTGATACACGTCAGTGTGTGGGGTTTATGGAGTCCCCGTTTCAGGTTTTATGAAAAGCACGGAAATTTAAAAAAATTGATAATCAAACACTAAAGTCATCTTATGGCTTGCTAGACGTTGCAGTAATTAATCTTTTCCATTTGAATTGTATAAGTTTCCATTTGTATTCTATATTTTCCATTTGTATTGTATAATTTTTCATTTGTATTCTGTACATGTATTTCTGGAGTCTGATATAAATCAAGCACGTACTTATAGCATGTTAAACGTTGTATTGTTTGTAATGTTTATTTGTCATTTGTGTTGTAAACTTCTTCCTTTGTATTGTATGCAGGGAATTATTCATATCTATTCGTCAAGTTTTAGTCTGATTCATGTTGAAAACGTGCAAAGTATTTCGGATGCTCAGCCACAAGTTCAACCGTTCCCCAATTTCCATGCAGTACTAGTTAGATACGAGATTTATAAGCGAGCCAAAGTTCAATAGAATCTACAAACATGTATAGATGAACAGTAGTTATGAAAGGCTTGATAATCAAGACACGATTTAAATCAGTGATTTCCTTTGTTACAACCAAAATAAAAAAAATCATCGGATGCAATGCTGATGAAAAATTATACTGTACAATGCAAATGACAAATTATACAATGCAAATAAAAATTATACTGCACATTACGTACTAAGAAATTTTACAATACAATATCGAATGACGAAGTAAACAATGTGTAAATCGTAATCATAAATCCCCAAGACATATACAAGTTCGAGTGTAGGGCAACACTGATCTCCGACAAAGCGAAGGTAGGATCAGGTGTCATGGGAGGAGTAAGCATCCTCTGCTGACCGGTCACACCCGCCGTGATGAAAAGTTATCAATACAGATGGAAACGTAAAAATATACAATATACACAGTAAACAAAAAAAAAATAATGCAATATACAGTAAACGAAAAATTATACGATACAAATAGAAAGTTATGCAATATAAATGGAAAGGATCAAATGGTGCAACGTTTGACATGTTATGTAGCAGCATTTGAGAGATCGTCAGAACCCACATTTATTTTTCTGTTAAATGCAGAAAACTTGTGGTTTCCGACATTCCATTTGAGATAAAATGACATAGATATAGCATACCCTATCAGTACTTTCAGTACTTAGATTTTTTTTTATTTATTTATCTATTTATTTATTTTATTTTTTTATTTTGTATTTCAGCTATTTACTGATATCACAGAAAACACTGCCCTACTGATGGTCATCGTCATGACGGTAATAGCCGTCGCCACGGCCGTCATCACTGCTATCGTCTTCAGACTGAAGAAGCGGAAGAGACCAAGAGCTGCTCATTACGAAACGTCTGATGAAGATGTTTAACAATAACTTTTAAGTTTCTACTTTTTTTTACTTCATGATCTTGATAAGATATTGATCTTGAATTATTTTAATGGGTATTCTGTTTACAATATACCAACAAAATTATGTACATCAGTAATTGCAATTGAAAATTATGTACCTCAGTTATTGAAAATAAAATAAGTAATGGAAATCGTAATCAAATTGAACGAAATGTATGATTTTACAGAATATTTTGATTTCATGTTTATCTGAATTTGAAGTATGAGCACAGCGGATTCAGTCTACTTCCATGCTAGAAACCATAACTAACCAATAAAAAAATAACAAAAGCTGGAAGCTTATATACGCACATTTATGACGACGAATATCAAACTTTGCCAATTATACTATGACATAGAAACTCATTATTGTACGCATGTCTTTGAAAACGGTTGACATCAAATGATCGTGAAATTCTAGGCTTGTGAATGAATCTTGATGTATCATTACAACAACGAACAAGATGTGTTTGTGAAACACTGATGCCCCCGGATTACAAAGTGGACCTGCAAAGACATTGTAGTTGAAACTTTTGTGGCAATACTAAGAATGTGAAGTAATTTATATTTCCTACACCATTTTATAACAATTCCCTATGATTTAAAAGATGGTTCATCTTGAAATTTTCTAAAAGTAGGTCACAATATCAAATATCTTGGTACCAATGGAAAATTTTGTCACAAGGAATACATCAATTTACAAATTAAAAGTTCTGGCAGAAGGTGAAACATCGGGTGCCTTTCATAGCTCTTTGGCACCTTAATAAGTACATCTTCATGATTTAGCTGCTTGTTTCTTATTCAACGAGTTCTATCGTATTTCTTACAGCCTTTTTTTTAATTATCATTTTCGGTTCGATTTTAACATCAAATTGCCACCACGTGGGGGGGGGGGAGTGGTTAGTGTAGTGCTATGCGCTCAAAACCACATTCGATTCTCGCTCGCGCAGATATATGTGAGAAAGTTTGCCAATTTACTTTCGGAAGGTCGGTGGTCTCTTCCTGGGTACATTGTATCTGGGTTCTCTCCTCCACCAATAAAAACCTAGACTCCACCAGATAACTGAAAAATTGTTGAGTGTGGCCGAAAACGATCAATCAATCAATCCACCACGTGAATTCCTATATTCACACGCGTATATCAAAGTAGTTCCAAATTAGAGATCAAAAGACAGGAAAAAAAACCCCAGATTTTACACAATCTACAGTAAACTTCAATTTAATTGCGCCAATAGCACTTCATAATATGACTGAAATACTAAGTCAAAAACATAAACAATAAACAATGCATTTAGTGGTTAGAGCATCGGGCTCAAAATCACAAAACCTCTTACCTCTGTCGGCGCGGGTTCGAATCTCGGCGTTATGTGAGCAAGTTTGCCAGTTTTCTTGCGGAAGGTCGGTGGTCTCTTCCTGGGTACATTGTATCTGGGTTCTCTCCTCCACCAATAACAAACTAGACTCCACCAGATAACTGAAACATTGTTGAGTGTGGCGGAAAGCAATAAATAATCAATCAATCAATCAATCATATCAGAAATATCGATATTATTTGTGTTATTTGTCGCCTATTTATAGATAATCAAGTAAAGAGTGATATCTCTCAAGACTTGAATCCTCACATATAAAGGAACAAATGCTTCCAGTGTTGATTAGGTGATGATAGTAAGAACGGGTGATGAATTAAATGATAGTAAGAACGGGTGATGAATTAAATGATATTAAGAACGGGTGATGAATTAAATGATGATAGTAAGAACGGGTGATGAATTAAATGATGGCATCAAAAGTGTAAGAACGGGTGATGAATTAAATGATGGTATCAAAAGTGTAAGAACGGGTGATGAATTAAATGATGATATCAAAAGTGCCCTGTCAACGAAAATCTAACTGCTAGTTTTCTGAAAGTTCGAATTTGTGAAATAGTATTTCCAAAAGAAAGTTAGTAAAAGGATGTAACAATTGAACAACTTTTCCCCCTAAATTCTGATCACTATGAGTTCTGACTTTTCCAGTTCATTTAAAGTTAAAGCTTGTCATGTCTTTAATATTTTCCCATTTAGAATAACCTTGCTAGAAACCGGAAGTTCATAGGGCGATTAATTCGGGGGGAAACGGAGTTCCGGCGGTAACTCGAAATTCTCTTATCTTTCGCATTTAAAAATCTTTTATAAGCCATCAATACACATTGGCTAAAACTTAGGATCCGTGTCACAGCAGGTTTGGCACGATAAAGATCCTCCCTTGTTAAAAGGCTGTAAGCGCTGAGCATAGGTCTAAGTTTTGCAGTCCCTCACCGGCAATGGTGACGAATTTCATACGAGTGAAAAATTCTCAAGCGGGACGGTAAACAATAATACAGAAAATCAATATTAGGAAAATCTTGATTGTAAAACTTTGACATGATTTCTATAATTGTAACTCGATGGGACCAATAACTTAATGAATCTGGTCTTAAATACATGTACAAAAGCGTTAATTGCTGTTGACATAATTTTAAACACATTTAATGTAATTTTTCATTTTAAATCAAACCAACAAAATGAAACTGAAAAACAGTACAATAACATGCAATAACATTTATTTTTCTTTTTGATAATATTAAGTTGTATTAAACTTTATATGCAAATTTTGCAATTTAACTCGACAAGATTAAGCTATTTCGTATTTATTCTCCAAGTAGGATAATGAACACTCTATTTCGAAATATTCATGATCACGTGAAGTCGCAAGCTGAAGATTAGTATTAACAATAACTACAATCCATAAATGAAGTATGTATTGCATTAATTTTAGCAATATATTTAAAAATCTTACCGGTCGCGGTAGCTCAGTGGTTAGAGCGTTCGCTTCGTAACCGGGAGGTCGTGAGTTCGAGCCCAGCTCGTGCCAGGGCCGAATCAAACCTAAGACGTAAAAATAAGTAGTGATTGCTCCTTTGCCAAACGCTCGACATTTAGAAGTGAGAATCACGGGTCTTTCGGATATGACCTTAAAAACGGAGGTCACAGTAGGCGTTGGCACGTTAAAGAACCCTCACTGCTACGGCCCGGAGCGCTAAGCATAGGTCTAAATTTGTGGTACTTCACTTACAGCTGGTGACGTCTCAATATGAGACTAAAAGAAACTAAAACATTCCGCAGAAACGCATGGCCTGTTGAAAACCCGTATCAGAACCTCTCGCGCTCTTGCGCGGTCCGTACTTTCGTTGTAGTTTATTATACTGACAAAATTTAGTCTGGTTTCCAACATCAAAAAATGACTGTTTAATACGACGCATATACTCTTAACAGTGAGAGGGTTGTAATCGGTAAAAACAAGAAATGGATGCACTTTCAATGGTAAAACAATTTTGATATTTTAAAGTTTCTTTGTAATAAAAAATTCTATCTACATTGTCACTTTGTTCTTGAAATAAATAGTCCAGTCTTCTACATCACTAGCATCAGCAGTAAACATAAACCTTATAATAAAAAACAGGACTATTCATAAGGACAGATGCCATTTTGGTCAGTCCTTTGTCCATTTAAATATTCTTTTTGCAATAAGCTATTAAGTGGACCAACAATCTGTCAAAACAAGTCATGCCCAACATCCCAAGAATGCTGCTCCGTCATCAAAGAAAAGAAAACAAACAAACAAACAAATAAAATCAAACAAAACAAAAACTTCATTAAACACCACTCTTATTTGAAGCACACGTACTGTGAAGCGGACATTAAAAAGACGCCGGAGTTACTCATTGCCAATATTTTCGTTGTCTTTTGTGATTAGGTCTTCCGACAGTCTGTTGGAATTTTCATTGGTACCAATTATGATCTGTTATTAGCTGATCTGATTTTCTATTCTTATGAAGCAGAACTTATTCCAAAGCTTTTATATAGGACGAAAAAAATCTTGCTGTAGTCTTCAACTCGACATTTATATATATCGACGACGTTTCATCTATTAACAATACTTATTTTCATTCATATGTCGATTCGGAGGCCTTCGTGGCCGAGTGGTTAGAGCATCACGCTCAAAATCACAAAGTCTCTCACCTCTAGTCGGCGCGGGTTCGATTCTCGCTCGCGCTGATATATGTGAGAAAGTTTGCAAGTTTACTTTCGGAAGGTCGGTGTTCTCTTCCCGGATACATTGTATCTGGGTTCTCTCCCCCACCAATAAAAACTGGACGCCACCAGATAACTGAAAAATTGTTAAGTGTGCTCTGTTAGAATTCGGGATGTTGGTAAACAAGTTATAATGCTTTTGATATTTTATTTTAGAAAAATATAAGCATCAATTCTGTGATAATTACATTTAGCATTTTATTCATTTCATACCGACGTTCATTTATTGTTACAATTCAGGGGTGTTAACAACATAACAGTATGAAATCTTTCTTCTGTAATTTCAACAATGTTTATAAAATTTTCTTTATTCATAATAGAATACCCCTTTGTTCCTGTGAGACGGTTTGGGTGTGGCACTGATATACGTCCGGGTTATGATATTTATGCATTTTTTTTTCTTTTTAAAATTTTTGTTTTCAAAATATTCATGACAATGTGTTTGTTGACTGAATATTTGATATAACGTATATTTTTGGAAAGAAACAGTATTTAGTGTGTTTTATTTATTTATTATGTTTTTTTTTTTATAATAGGTCATTGCCAATTCGAATATATAGAAAATAAAGAAATATTAAACCAAAATCTTTGTCATATCAGTGAACTTGAAATAAAATATAGATACCATATGCAGTCTTCCATATCTGCCGTTAGTCCAAAATCTGTAGTATTCATATAATGTTATAAAAAATACTAAAATTTTACAAAAAGAGCTGAAAACAATCTATTATCAGAGTATATCAACCTGTACGTGGGTCATCATATCCAAATGTTGTAACAAGGTAGTGACTATAGTAGAGATCTCGTCGATATGGATTTAACGAAATTACTTGCATTTTTCTTGCGCGAGGCTTTATATTTTTGCATTCAAATCTGCAAGCATAGAGGATGGATAATGGTAAGAAAAATTAAATTCAGTACTTGTATCACATACCTTTGAATTCATTAATGTTACTGGTATTACCGATATTCAACAATAATTAAATAAGGTGTTCATCAAACCAATAACATGATCCGGCAGATTTTAATGTAATTGGATAGGTCTTTTTTTAAAGTTTCTAATATATTCAGAATAGTTCTCACCGGTATACAACACAGCTTAATCAGGTGTTCATCAAACAACAAATAACGTGATTCCGTACGTCAATATGCGGTGGTATTCTACAGTAATAGAAAGGTTTTTTTCAAAAGCAAAAATATAATTATACAATCTGATAGCATTTTTGCTTTCCAAAGACGTTAATCAGTCAGTGATGATAGCAGCGCCTTTCATGTTTTATACGGATCTATGAAATGATTATTTCTAAATGGATTTGTTGACTGTCATACGTAAATGAACCGTAGGAGAATGTCCATTTCAGTTGAGAGACACATATAAAAAGAAACATTTTCTATGCAGAAACACAAGGATCTTGAAACGGAAGACTTACAGTAAGGCGTTAGTAAGAGAACCTTTTTGTATTAACTTTTCTTTCATTTTCCAGGGTTGGCAGCAAGAAACAAAACTGACTGAAAATACTAGTAAGAAAAAGGGCACAGCGGTGAATCTGAAAAGGGTCCTATTATTTTGTATTGAATTTATGAAAACTTAAGTTATCGTGTGCCATAAAGATAGCTATTGGACGAGTGATTACTACAGAAGTCTGAACATTGACTTCTTGTTTTATGACCATTTTCGCAAATAATCTTAAGTTATTGCATGTGGTTGGAAGTGTTATTTCAGTATTAAAAAAATCATTCTAAGTCCCATAACACTGTAAAGACTAAACCGATAAATCTGAAAATTGAAAGGGTTATTTCTCTGTCTAATCTGTTTAATCCAAGTAGTAAGTACAAAATTTAGGGAAACCATTGCAAGGAATACTTTAATACCACGTGTCACAGAAAGTGCTGAGGGACGAACCAGAGTGATTGCTATAAGGTACCTGCCATATAGATGGGCCCTAAATTGTGGTATCGTATGTCCGGCCGTGTTTGTCTAAATGTGGGTCACTGTAACGTATTAGAAGCTGAGTAGAGTTCACTGAGTGAAGGATTTCACTACCTTTGGATAGAAAAATCAAGGAAAGGGGAAAACTAAACAGTGAAGGGCTGCGTAATTTCTTTTCGAACCACTGATAAATATGTCTAAATATCAAATGCACAATGTGACGTAACCTTTAAGCTGTTTGGTGGGGTTTATTTGGCTGTTTTCATTTTGTTTCCAAATCCTGGTCAAAATGGTTTCATAGAATGAACTTATTATATTAAGCACAATATTTTTGTAATTGATTATATATCGTATCAAGGTTTATTTTTTAAACACATTCAAGTTCATGCTTCAGATTAGCTGACTGACTCCGAGTATATCCTACGTAAAGCCAGAGCTGATGCACAGCTGACTTACAGCAAAGAAACACGAAGTGAAAGCGAACCTCGCTGACGTCAGCTGAAGCAGGAGACGGAACATACCTGTAAGTCTTTTAACTACATCTGTACATGCAAATGTGAAGATAACAAACAGTGATCAATCTCATAAATCCTAAAGTAATACAAGATTAAGAGTTGGGCAACACAGACCCTGGATATACCAGAGGTGGGATCAGGCGCCTAGGAGTAAGCATCCCCTGTCGACTGGTCACACTCACCGTGAGCCTTATGTCTTGATCAGGTAAATGAAATAATGGGAGATGTAAAGAACAACCTAGCATATCGTATGAAACTATCTTCTGTTTGCTATCTTCACTTTGTCATACTGTTCATTAGATATATTGTCACCTGTAAAGACTATTGGTTTGATGTGAATTTGACATTCACTTGTAAGGGTCATAAGTGTGTTTGTTTTACATGATGTTTGTTGATTGATTGTTTCATACTGCTGTAAATTAATATTGCTTTCATCAAGTGACTTTGAATATGTGTGTACTAGATCCTACCATAAATACAGACCTATCCAGTCCATTAAGGTGATATGGCGATTTTCTTTCATGAGTAAAATGTCCAAAAATGAACATTTCCCTTCCACTGTGAATTTAATACTTTCGTTAAAGTGTTTTCTTTTTAATTCATTATTTAAAGTTTTAGTGATTTGGTCAAACATTGATTGCTTGCTTGTATTGTTTAACGGCCCTCTCGAGAATCTTTCACCCATATGAGACGTCACCATTGCCGGCGAAGGAGTGCAAAATTTAGGCTTATGATCGGCGTTTATGGCCTTTGTGCAGAGATGGATCTTTATCGTGCCACATCTGCTGTAACACGGGATCTCAATTTTTGCGGTCTCATCCGCAGGACGGCCCCCATTTAGTCGCCTCTTACGACAAGCAAGAGGTACTGATCATGACGATCTATTCTGACGCGGATCCTCACGGGGAGTCAAACATTGAAGAATCATATAAAACTCAAAGTGAGTGAAAAAAAAAACGTCTACTCAGGCCTTCTATTTATGTTATTGTTGCTTTGTTCATTATATTATTTACCCACGTCCTGAGCACGGGTCAGGTAGTTCATATAATGTCTTCCTTCTCATCCTTTTCCTATCTTTTACGTTCCCGAGATCTCTCACGTTTCAAAATTGTTTCCCCAGATTTTCTCTGTATTGCGGAAGATCGTCGATATGGGAAATGTACTTTTGCTGGAGCACAACATAGAAGGCAGGAAGGAGAGGGCTCCATTAGGTGCTGCAAGTTATCTCTTCAACCTGATAGGAGTCATTGGAAACATTGCAGTTTTACACGTGTTTCGTACACGCATCAACGCATCATCCAATTACAGAGTCTTCGTGATATTTCTAGCAATTGTCGACCTGTTTACCTGCATCGCACATATTGTCAAAGAGATGAGCAGAATGGCGTATGTTTACAATCAGAACCTTAACGTGAAATTTATATGTAGAATATCTCAATATATTGGTTATTCTGTCGGATACGCCTCTGTGTTGATTATCGTCTTCATTGCATTTGAGAGATACAAAAAAATATGCACACCATTTATGCCACAGATCACAGCAACCCAGACAAAGATTATCTCGGTAAGCACAGTCTTACTAGGTTTCCTTGTAAATATCCCAATTTGTTTAATTCATGGGACTAGATATATATCAGTCGAAGACATAAATGCTACCAGGTGTGCTATCGAAAACAAATATGACGGAGACTTGTTACCACTTCTACAGTTAGGTTTTATCTTTGCGTCAGTTGTAGTTTGTATTGTAGTAATTATTATACTGCAAATAAAAATACGAATAGCCCTGGTCAAGAAAGCCAGATCAAAGCAGAAAATGAAATACGTAATTAGTACCATCAACTCCGAATCTGGACAAGACACGTCGAGTAGTGGAACACCTCATAGAGAGAGCAACCTCGCCAAAGGGGGAAATGACAAGTCGAGAGACGATCAGGAATCAGAAAGGAACAGACGTATTGCGGTTAGATTTGCCATTGTGTCTTCATTTTTGATAGTCAGCTTTGTTTCACATACATTATACCAGTTCATTACAGTCACACGGCGATATTTCCTCCCAAGACAGAGAATTTCCAAACTTGAGGATGTGGTAGAGGAATATTTTCCAGATATAGTAGCGATGAACGGAATTCTGAATCCATTTATCTACCTTTTGACTGATAATGAATTCAGACAAGAACTAATAAAAATGTGCCAGCGGAGATAGAAGGGAAAGTAGTATTAACTAAATTTCAAAGATCCATGGTTAAACATTTCTTGACATTGAATAATTTAATAGCACAAGATATAAGATTTAAAGAGTTTTTCCATTCTTCTCACGTATGTGGAACATTTCAAATGAAAGTCACACACACCCGAAAGCATATTGTATTCTAAATGTGTACATTTATGTTGTTAATATGTATTAAAATTTGATCAAATGATGTTTTGTAATTCGAAAGGTATATTGTGTACTTCGTAAAAAATTATAACGTTGATTAATTGGATCAAAAGTTTTCTTTAAAATCAGAATGAAACAACGCGAAAAAAAGAGGTGAAAAGGGGCAACGCAGGTTATTTTTGTATAACCTGGTTTGGTATGGGATCCCAGACCCTTGACAACCAGCTACTTCGCAGATAATACAGCGTAACCTGGCCCAACCCGAGTTATACTCGTATAATTTGTCATTCCTTTAATAAATGTAGAACAAAAATAATAAT
Organism: Ostrea denselamellosa; assembly: GCA_024699665.1. Lineage (NCBI taxonomy): Eukaryota > Metazoa > Mollusca > Bivalvia > Ostreida > Ostreidae > Ostrea > Ostrea denselamellosa. Next base: position 3,480,315 of record JAMZEH010000004.1, read on the forward strand.
GCCTACAGAGAATGTAAAATTTTACGTGAAAAGTGAAAATAACGAACAATGATCAATCCCAAAAGTCCTGTAAGGAATATAAAATTAAGAGTTGGGCAAACACAAACGTCTGGACATACTGGATGTGGAACCGCTACCAAGGAGGAGTAAGCATTCCCTGTTAATCGGTCACACCCACCATGAGCCCTATATCTCGTCCAAGTAAACGGAGTAATCTGTAGTCAAATCCAATATGTGCAGAACGGCCTAACAATTGGTATGAGACAGTGGGATAGCATTTGACCCAGTGATAAGTTGTATGGACAAACTAAATTATTGTAACGACCATAGAATTTGTGAAATCGTGACTTTAAACTATACTGTTGAAATATCTAACATCAACTTGTGGTTTTTTTTTGTGTGTGTCAGTAGCCAGCCTTGATTAAAAAATTGATCATCTGCAGAACTATCTCTTTCGTATCGAATCGCCTGCAATGCTAATTTAATATATATTCATTAAAGTAAACAAATGTTTTATTAAAGTATAAAAAAAATGAAGGGACACGAAAGTCTATATTATGCAATGATTGACATTTTTATGTCAATACCATACTTTAGCTACATTCGAAGTACAATGTTTTAGCTACCTGAATCAAACCTCACAGTCGGAGTCTAAATCTAGGTATAAATTGTGGTATTTCGCCTACAGCTGGTGACGTTTCATTATGACTGAAAAATTCCTGAAGAGACGTAAAATAAATATATCCTTTAAATCATTTAAATTTTAGAACCAAACATTTTTGTCTTAGGATTAAATGATAGAGTCGAACAGTTGTTCAGGAAATTATTTAAACTAATATTCTGAAGGACAAATAACGCAACAAAAATGAATTTTGAGAAGAACTCGGCTATTTTCGGAAATAACTGTGTAGCGTATGCTACGGCATCATATGAACGATAAAAACTATGAAATTACCAGGGTCGTGGTAGCAACTTTATTGTTTCTTTAAAAATCTACAATTCATGGTGCCTCTCGTAGCTTACAATTACATTACCAATAGTGACGGAAATTGCAATACAGATTCAATTGTACGTTTAAATGGAATTTCAAGTGCAGATGTCATATCAAAGAACCGAAAGAATGGTTCCACTTACCCAAATGGAAGAAGTTGTAATTTAATTGGGCATATCCCAAAAGGACGAGGTACGCATAATTTAAAATGGCAAATACAACTTCCAATTACCCCCCTTTGATTACAGGTTGCGTTTACGTCCAAGGCCTTTCTAACCTTCAGTTTAAGAGAGCGTCGCAATGATACGTTTAAATTAGAGAGTTGTTAAATATTCAGCAAGGAGGCCAGTGGCAGATTACGGTTTGTGGGGATCTTACTGCGCCGAGAAGCGAACTTTGTATACGCAATGCAAGACTTCTGGGCGAAAGAGATGTCCGAATGGTTTCATTTTTCTCCGTCGAATTGAATGTAACCTATGCGGGCTCTTTTATATCGGGGAAACAAAGGGTCTTTAAATAAACGCATGTCGGGCCATGGATTTGAAATTAATAACGAGGACAAACAACTTCTTTATCAACATTTTAATTCCCCAGACCATTCCATATTATCAATGAAAGTGCGAATTATAGAAAAAAATTATCATCACACCAACAGTCCTCCATTAAGTACACCTTTCCGTAGATAAGAATACTGGATTAGGAAATTAGGCACTGCCTTTTCATATGGGTGCAACGACAATATTGGAAGCATAGGAAATATTTGCAGCCCACAGTGTAACAATATAGATGTGATGGGACAATACACCAAGACGTAAACGTAGTCATGGACATCGTTCGTACAACAAACCCATAATAAATGATGTTTCTTTTGACTCCCTTTTACCTTTTGTGAATAAGTGCTCTACCAAGCTTTTATCTTTATTACTAACTCAACTGCTAACAACTATTAAAGAGTCACATCAGAGATACTGTTCCACTACATATTCTAGAAGTGGTGTCAGTCAGATGTGGATTCTCAAAAACTCTAAGGAACTTTTGGAAAATCTAAAGTCTCAGGATTTTTCTAAATTCGACAGCATCAAAACGTTTGATTTCTCCACACTTTATACAACAATTCCTCACGATTAATTAAAATCTAGACGTTTTCAGATAATAGATAATTGCTTTTTGAACAAAAATGACACTGGAAAATACAAATTTCTAGTGATTGGAAAACAAGGTACATATTTTGTTAGACGCCACTCCGATAGTCCGCACAAGTATTCTGAAGCAGATATTAAGAGTATGATTGGCTTTCTTGTAGATAGCATTTACGTAGTGTTTGGAAACCAAGTCTTCCAACAATCCATTGGCATTCCCATGGGCTCTAATTGTGCTCCCTTATTGGCAGACTTATTTTTATATTCTTATGAAGCGGAATTTGTTCAGAAACTGTTACAGGATAAAAACAAAAAAAAAACTTGCCGTGTCCTTCAACCATACATATAGATATATCGATGACGTCTTATCAATCAACAATCATAATTTTCATAATTATGTCCATTTGATATATCCCGGTGAACTCGAAATAAAGGACACTACAGAATCTGCTTCATATTTGGATATTTTACTTAATATTGACTCTAATGGCAGACTGACAACTACATTATGAAACCATAACCAACCAATAAAAAAATAAGAAAAGCTGGAAGTTTATATACGCACATTTATGACGATGAATATCAAACTTTGCCAATTATAATATGACATAGAAACTCATTATTGTACGCATGTCTTTGAAAACGGTTGACATCAAATGATCGTGAAATTCTAGGCTTGTGTATGAATCTTGATGTATCATTACAACAACGAACAAGATGTGTTTGTGAAACACTGATGACCTCGGATTACAAAGTGGACCTGCAAAGACATTGTAGTTGAAACTTTTGTGGCAATACTGAGAATGTGAAGTAATTTATATTTCCTACACCATTTTAAAATAATTCCCTATGATTTAAAAGATGGTTCATCTTGAAATTTTCTAAAATTAGGTCACAATATCAAATATCTTGGTACCAATGGAAAATTTTGTCACAAGGAATACATTAATTTACAAATAAGAAAGCTCAACCTCTCCTGTTGTAAAAAATATGACCAAGGTTAAACACATTTCCATTAAAAGTTCTGGCAGAAGGTCTTACATCGGGTGCCTTTCATATTTCTCTGGCACCTTAATAAGTACATCTTCATGATTTAGCTGCTTGTTTCTTATTCACCAAGTTCTATCGTATTTTTTACAGCCTTATTTTCATTATCATTTTCGGTTCGATTGCCACCACGTGGGGGGGGGGGGGGGGGGGGGGAGTGGTTAGTTACTATGCGCTCAAAAATCACATTCGATTTTCGCTCGCGCCAATATATGTGAGAAAGTTTCCCAGTTTACTTTCGGAAGGTCGGTGGTTTCTTCCAGGGTACATTGTATCTGGGTTCTCTCCTCCACCAATAAAAAACTAGACTCCGCCAGATAACTGAAAAATTGTTGAGTGTGGCCGAAAACGATCAATCAATCAATCCACCACGTGAATTCCTATATTCATACGCGTATATCAAAGTATTTCCAAATTAGAGATAAAAAGAAAGAAACAACCCCCCCCCCCCCCCAACCCCCCAGATTTTACACAATCTACAGTAAACTTCAATTTAATTGCGCCAATAGCACTTCATAATATGACTGAAATACTAAGTCAAAAACATAAACAATAAACAATGCATTTAGTGGTTAGAGCATCGGGCTCAAAATCACAAAACCTCTTACCTCTGTCGGCGCGGGTTCGAATCTCGGCGTCATGTGAGCAAGTTTGCCAGTTTTCTTGCGGAAGGTCGGTGGTCTCCTCCTGGGTACATTGTATCTGGGTTCTCTCCTCCACCAACAAAAAACTGGACGCCACCAGATAACTGAAAAATTGTTGAGTATGGCGGAAAGCAATAAATAATCAATCAATCAATCATATCAGAAATACCGATGTTATTTGTGTTATTTGTCGCCTATTTATAGATAATCAAGTAAAGAATGGTATCTCTCAAGACTTGAATCTTCACATATAAAGGGACAAATGCTTCCAGTGTTGATTAGGTGATGATAGTAAGAACGGGTGATAAATGATGATAGTAAGAACGGATGATGAATTAAATGATGGTAGTAAGAATGGGTGATGAATTAAATGATGACAGTAAGAACAGGTGATGAATTAAATGATGATAGTAAGAACGGGTGATAAATGATGATAGTAAGAACGGGTGATGAATTAAATGATGATAGTAAGAACGGGTGATGAATTAAATGATGATAGTAAGAACGGGTGATGAATTAAATGATGATAGTAAGAACGGGTGATGAATTAAATGATGGCATCAAAAGTGCCCTGTCAACGAAAATCTAACTGCTAGTTTTCTGAAAGTTCGAATTTGTGAAATAATATTTCCAAAAGAAAGTTAGTAAAAGGATGTAATATTTGAACAACTCTTCCCTCTAAATTCTGATCACTATGAGTTCTGATATTTCCAGTTCATTTAAAGATAAAGCTTGTCATGTCTTTAATATTTTCCCATTTAGAATAATCTTGCTAGAAACCGGAAGTTCATAGGGCGATTAATTCGGGGGGGGGGGGGGGGGGGGGGGAGAACGGAGTTCCGGCGGTAACTCGAAATTCTCTCATCTTTCACATTTAAAAATCTTTTATAAGCCATCAATACACATTGGCTAAAACTTAGGATCCGTGTCACAGCAGGTTTGGCACGATAAAGATCCTTCCCTGTTAAAAGGCTGTAAGCGCTGAGCATAGGCCTAAGTTTTGCAGTCCCTCACCGGCAATGGTGACGAATTTCATACGAGTGAAAAATTCTCAAGCTGGACGGTAAACAATAATACAGACAATAAATGATGTGGACTTTTATGTCTTGAACTCACTACAATTAAAAATAGTTATATAATTAGGAAAATCTTGATTGTAAAACTTTGACATGGTTTCTATAATTGTAACTCGATGGGACCAATAACTTAATGAATCTGGTCTTAAATACATGTACAAAAGCGTTAATTGTTGTTGACATAATTCTAAACACATCTAGTTATCAATAGACTATATTATGTAAAGTGTTTCATTTATTAATACCTCTACTGATTTTTACCATTTAAAAGTAATACAACATCACGGCGTGTATACAACATCAGTGCTACTCACTCATTAATATTCATCAATATTTTCAACCAATCAAAATGCTTTATAGGCTGAGTGTTTCAGGATGCACACGATCTGGTGACGTAATGTGTATTGCAAATGCCATAACATCATCTGGAGTGATGGCTGAAGCTAGGCACTCTTTGAATTGCTTTGATATGATAAAACCGGTATACGATGGTTACATCGCCGTTTTGTTTGTTTGTTTTTTTTCTTCGGTTTTTTGTTTTTGTTTGTTTGTTTTTCTCTGAGAGCCTAATGTGCTATTTCCGTTATTTCCATTCTACAAATACATGATATCGTGGTATATACACATGCTCCCCCCCCCCCCCCCCCCCCAGGTAGAATTACAGAATTATGTTTTGTCAGTGAAAGTTTTGCCGCCCACCGTGGAAAACATCCAACCTTTGTTTTGAGCATGGATACATATCGATTCGATTGTTGTTTCATGAAATATGTTGTAACATATTCAACAATGTTTATTTGTTGTACAATGAGATGAATGGAATAGTGAACGTCCAAATACGATATGTTTTTGTACATGCAGGTATGTATGATGGAAAATTCTTTTTTCACTCGCGAGAAGGAGCTTATTGTATATTACATGTTTTAATTCAGTGGAAATTTTAAATTCTTTTAAACGGGCGAATAAAAACAAATTCACGTAAATTATCTGTTTGGAATATGGGGGTATAAAAGTAGTGGATTCATGGGTGTAATTCGTCTGCTCAGCGAAGCTAACAATCCTTTGAAAACACGAAGCACAGTTATGAGATTTACCCCGAGTCCAAAAAAAAAATATGAATGCAAAAATACAAACTTAAATATTCAAAGTTGTTTGTTTACCACCTAACCGATTTCACACACACAAAACCTACACAGAGCGCCATGAAAATCAGCGGTTAGGTCCAGTGTTCGGTAACATAAAGTCCAACTTAATTCGTTTATTACATCAAAAAGTAGTTTATTTAACTTCAGAGAATTCTATTTATAGAAAGTACACAGAGTAAAGAGAGTAAACAGGTTTATTACGTCACCTTTCTATTGAGGTCTTTCAAACTTCATTTAAAAATTAGAACGTCTAGCATTTTGTCTAGGTCACATGTGTCAATATCTAGTACACTCGCACTACACAACTAAACACCTCTCCATTAACCGATTTTCTTTATTTGTTTGTTTTACGTTCCATCGAGAATTTTGCACTCATAATGAAGCGTCACCAGCTGTGGGTGAAGTACCACAAATTTAGACCTATGCTTAGCGAGGCCGTAGCAGTTAGGGTTCTTTACGTACCAAAGCAAGTCGGGACATAAGACCTCCGTTTTTAAGGTCATATCCGAAAGTCCCGTGATTCTCACTTTTAAATGGCGATCGTTCAGCGAAGGAGCAATCATTATCTATTTTACGTCTTAGATTAGACGCTCATGGCACGAGCTCATGGCACGAGCAGTGCTCAACTCACGACCTCCCGATTACGAAGCTGTAACCACTGAGCTACCGCGACCGGTCCTCCATTAACGGGAATCCAAGACATGAACCCATATACATTTAATGTAATTTTTCATTTTAAATCAAAGCAACAAAATGAAACTGAAAAACAATATACACATTAACATGCAATAACATTTCTTTTTTTTTCTTTTTGATAATATAAGTTGTATTAAATTTTATGCCAATTTTACAATTTAACTCGACAAGATTAAGCTACTTCGTATCTATTCTCCAAGTAGGATAATGAACACTCTATTTCGAAATATTCATGATCACGTGAAGTCGCAAGCTGAAGACTAGTATTAACAATAACTCCAATCCATAAATGAAGTATGTATTGCATTAATTTTAGCAATATATTTAAAAATACATCTTACCGATCGCGGTAGCTCAGTGGTTAGAGCGTTCGCTTTGTAACCGGGAGGTCGTGAGTTCGAGCCCCGCTCGTGCCAGGGCCGAGTCAAACCCAAGACGTAAAAATAAGTAGTGATTGCTCCTTCGCCAAACTCTCGGCATTTAGAAGTGAGAATCACAGGTCTTTCGGATATGACCTTAAAAACGGAGGTCACAGTAGGCGTTGGCACGTTAAAGAACCCTCAGTGCTACGGCCCTGAGCGCTAAGCATAGGTCTAAATTTGTGGTACTTCACTTACAGTTGGTGACGTCTCATGAGACTAAAAAAAAATAAAACATTCCGCAGAAACGCATGACCTGTTGAAAACCCGTATCAGAACCGCTCTTGCGCGGTCCGTACTTTTGTGTTAGTTTATTATACTGACAAAATTTAGTCTGGTTTCCAACATCAAAAAATGAAAATGACTGTTTAATACGACGCATATACTCTTAACAGTGAGAGGGCTGTAATCGGTAAAAACAAGAAATGGATGCACTTTCAATGGTAAAACAATTTTGATAATTTAAAGTTTCTTTGTAATAAAAAAAATCTATCTACATTGTCACTTTGTTCTTGAAATAAATAGTCCAGTCTTCTACATCACTAGCATCAGCAGTAAACATAAACCTTGTAATAAAAAACAGGACTATTCATAAGGACAGATGCCATTTTGGTCAGTCCTTTGTCCATTTAAATTTTCTTTTTTGCAATAAGTTATTAAGTGGACCAACAATCTGTCAAAACAAATCATGCCCAACATCGCAAGAATGCTCTTCCGTCATCAAAGAAAAGAAAACAAACAAACAAAAACAAACAAAACAAAAACTTCATTAAACACCACTCTTATTTGGAGCACACGTACTGTGAAGCGGACATTAAAAAGACGCCGGAGTTACTCATTGCCAATATTTTCGTTGTCTTTCGTGATTAGGTCTTCCGACAGTCTGTTGAAATTCTCATTGGTACCAATTATGATCTGTTATTAGCTGATCTGATTTTCTATTCTTATGAAGCAGAACTTATTCCAAAGCTTTTATATAGGACGAAAAAAAATCTTGCTGTAGTCTTCAACTCGACATTTATATATATCGACGACGTTTCATCTATTAACAATACTCATTTTCATTCATATGTCGATTCGGAGGCCTTCGTGGCCGAGTGGTTAGAGCATTGCGCTCAAAATCACAAGGTCGCTCACCTCTAGTCGGCGCGGGTTCCATTCTCGCTCGCGCTGATATATGTGAGAAAGTTTGCAAGTTTACTTTCGGAAGGTCGGTGGTCTCTTCCCAGGTACATTGTATCTGGGTTCTCTCCTCCACCAATAAAAATTGGACGCCACCAGATAACTGAAAAATTGTTGAGTGTGCTCTGTTAGAATTCGGGATGTTGGTAAGCAAGTTATAATGCTTTAGATATTTTATTTTAGAAAAATATAAGCATCAATTCTGTGATAATTACATTTAGCATTTTATTCATTTCATAACTATACCAACGTTCATTTATTGTTACAATTCAAGGGTGTTAACAACATAACAGTATGGAATCTTTCTTCTGTAATTTCAACAATGTTTATAAAATTTTCTTTATTCATAATAGAATACCCCTTTGTTCCTGTGAGACGGTTTGGGTGTGGCACTGATATACGTCCGGGTTATGATATTTATGCATTTTTTTTATTTTATTTTTGTTTTCAAAATATTCATGACAATGTGTTTGTTGACTGAATATTTGATATAACGTATATTTTTGGAAAGAAACAGTATTTAGTGTGTTTTATTTATTTATTATGTTTTTTTTCTCTTTGATAATAGGTTTTTTTTTTTGTTTGTTTGTTTATAGCCGCCTGAGCAATTTTTCAGCTATCCGGCGGCTGTTGTTATTATGTTTTTTTTATAATAGGTCATTGCCAATTCGAATATATAGAAAATAAAGAGATATTAAACCAAAATCTTTGTCATATCAGTGAACTTGAAATAAAATATAGATACCATATGCAGTCTTCCATATCTGCCGTTAGTCCAAAATCTGTAGTATTCATATAATGTTATAAAAAATACTAAAAGTTTACAAAAAGAGCTGAAAACAATCTATTATCAGAGTATATCAACCTGTACGTGGGTCATCATATCCAAATGTTGTAACAAGGTAGTGACTATAGTAGAGATCTTGCTACATGAAATGTAGATATATGGTTTTAGCAAAAGTTCCTTTACTAATAAACAATTGAAGATCAATCTCATAGATACTACAATAAATCAAAAAAAAATTAATCGAAAGGCAAACGCGGACCCCTGAACACACCAGGGGTGTCTTTACTAATGAACACGTGACGATCAATCTCATATATGCTACAATAGATACAATTGATACAGTCTCGTTTAAAGTAAGTATCTCACAAATTCTGTGGTTTTTATAACAATCGAGTTTCTAAATAAAACCTGTTAGTGGGTTAAATGCTGTCTGACGTATTTCATACCTATTGTCAGTCCTTTTTTAACACACTGATTTTGACTTTGAATTCCTCCATTTACCTGATCAAGATATAGGGTTCATGGCGATTGTGACTGGTCGACAGGGGATGCTTACTCGTCCTAGGTACCTGATCCCACCTGGTATGTCCAGGGGTCCATGTTTCCCCAACTCATAATTTTGTATTATAAGACTTAAAAGATTGGTCACCATTCCTTATATTGGCCTTTTCTTTTGACAATTGCTAATAGATATATGCAGTGCGTCGATATGGATTTAACGAAAACTCTTGCATTTTTCTTGCGCAATGCTTTATATTTTTGCATTCAAATCTACAAGCATAGAGGATGGATAATGATAAGAAAAATTAAATTCAGTACTTGTATTACATACCTTTGAATTCATTAATGTTACTGATATTACCAATATTCAACAATAGTTAAATAAGGTGTTCATCAAACCAATAACATGATCCGGCAGATTTTAATGTAATTGGATAGGTCTTTTTTTAAAGTTTCTAATATATTCAGAATAGTTCTCACCGGTATACAACACAGTTTAATCAGGTGTTCATCAAACAACAAATAACGTGATTCCGTACGTCAACATGCGGTGGTATTCTACAGTAATAGAAAGGTTTTTTTCAAAAGCAAAAATATAATTATACAATCTGATAGCTTTTTTGCTTTCCAAAGACGTTAATCAGTCAGTGATGATAGCAGCGCCTTTCTTGTTTTATACGGATCTACGAAATGATTATTTCTAAATGGATTTGTTGACTGTCATACGTAAATGAACCGTAGGAGAATGTCCATTTCAGTTGAGAGACACATATAAAAAGAAACATTTTCTATGCAGAAACACAAGGATCTTGAAACGGAAGACTTACAGTAAGGCGTTAGTAAGAGAACCTTTTTGTATTAACTTTTCTTTCATTTTCCAGGGTTGGCAGCAAGAAACAAAACTGACTGAAAATACTAGTAAGAAAAAGGGCACAGCGGTGAATCTGAAAAGGGTCCTATTATTTTGTATTGAATTTATGAAAACTTAAGTTATCGTGTGCCATAAAGATAGCTATTGGACGAGTGATTACTACAGAAGTCTGAACATTGACTTCTTGTTTTATGACCATTTTCGCAAATAATCTTAAGTTATTGCATGTGGTTGGAAGTGTTATTTCAGTATTAAAAAAATCATTCTAAGTCCCATAACACTGTAAAGACTAAACCGATAAATCTGAAAATTGAAAGGGTTATTTCTCTGTCTAATCTGTTTAATCCAAGTAGTAAGTACAAAATTTAGGGAAACCATTGCAAGGAATACTTTAATACCACGTGTCACAGAAAGTGCTGAGGGACGAACCAGAGTGATTGCTATAAGGTACCTGCCATATAGATGGGCCCTAAATTGTGGTATCGTATGTCCGGCCGTGTTTGTCTAAATGTGGGTCACTGTAACGTATTAGAAGCTGAGTAGAGTTCACTGAGTGAAGGATTTCACTACCTTTGGATAGAAAAATCAAGGAAAGGGGAAAACTAAACAGTGAAGGGCTGCGTAATTTCTTTTCGAACCACTGATAAATATGTCTAAATATCAAATGCACAATGTGACGTAACCTTTAAGCTGTTTGGTGGGGTTTATTTGGCTGTTTTCATTATGTTTCCAAATCCTGGTCAAAATGGTTTCATAGAATGAACTTATTATATTAAGCACAATATTTTTGTAATTGATTATATATCGTATCAAGGTTTATTTTTTAAACACATTCAAGTTCATGCTTCAGATTAGCTGACTGACTCCGAGTATATCCTACGTAAAGCCAGAGCTGATGCACAGCTGACTTACAGCAAAGAAACACAAAGTGAAAGCGAACCTCGCTGACGTCAGCTGAAGCAGGAGACGGAACATACCTGTAAGTCTTTTAACTACATCTGTACATGAAAATGTGAAAATAACAAACAGTGATCAATCTCATAAATCCTAAAGTAATACAAGATTAAGAGTTGGGCAACACAGACCCTGGATATACCAGAGGTGGGATCAGGCGCCTAGGAGTAAGCATCCCCTGTCGACTGGTCACACTCACCGTGAGCCTTATGTCTTGAACAGGTAAATGGAATAATGGGAGATGTAAAGAACAACCTAGCATATCGTATGAAACTATCTTCTATGTTTGCTATCTTCACTTTGTCATACTGTTCATTAGATATATTGTCATCGGTAAAAACTATTGGTTTGATGTGAATTTGACATTCACTTGTAAGGGTCATAAGTGTGTTTGTTTTACTTGATGTTTGTTGATTAATTGTTTCATACTGCTGTAAATTAATATTGCTTTCATCAAGTGACTTTGAATATGTGTGTACTAGATCCTACCATAAATACAGACCTATCCAGTCCATTAAGGTGATATGGCGATTTTCTTTCATGAGTAAAATGTCCAAAAATGAACATTTCCCTTCCACTGTGAATCTAATACTTTCGTTAAAGTGTTTTCTTTTTAATTCATTATCTAAAGTTTTAGTGATTTGGTCAAACATTGATTGCTTGCTTGTATTGTTTAACGGCCCTCTCGAGAATCTTTCACCCATATGAGACGTCACCATTGCCGGCGAAGGAGTGCAAAATTTAGGCTTATGATCGGCGTTTATGGCCTTTGTGCAGAGATGGATCTTTATCGTGCCACATCTGCTGTAACACGGGATCTCAATTTTTGCGGTCTCATCCGCAGGACGGCCCCCATTTAGTCGCCTCTTACGACAAGCAAGAGGTACTGATCATGACGATCTATTCTGACGCGGATCCTCACGGGGAGTCAAACATTGAAGAATCATATAAAACTCAAAGTGAGTGAAAAAAAAAAACGTCTGCTCAGGCCTTCTATTTATGTTATTGTTGCTTTGTTCATTATATTATTTACCCACGTCCTGAGCACGGGTCAGGTAATTCATATAATGTCTTCCTTCTCATCCTTTTCCTATCTTTTACGTTCCTGAGATCTCTCACGTTTCAAAATTGTTTCCCCAGATTTTCTCTGTATTGAGGAAGGTTGTCGATATGGGAAATGTACTTTTGCTGGAGCACAACATAGAAGGCAGGAAGGAGAGGGCTCCATTAGGTGCTGCAAGTTATCTCTTCAACCTGATAGGAGTCATTGGAAACATTGCAGTTTTACACGTGTTTCGTACACGCATCAACGCATCATCCAATTACAGAGTCTTCGTGATATTTCTAGCAATTGTCGACCTGTTTACCTGCATCGCACATATTGTCAAAGAGATGAGCAGAATGGCGTATGTTTACAATCAGAACCTTAACGTGAAATTTATATGTAGAATATCTCAATATATTGGTTATTCTGTCGGATACGCCTCTGTGTTGATTATCGTCTTCATTGCATTTGAGAGATACAAAAAAATATGCACACCATTTATGCCACAGATCACAGCAACCCAGACAAAGATTATCTCGGTAAGCACAGTCTTACTAGGTTTCCTTGTAAATATCCCAATTTGTTTAATTCATGGGACTAGATATATATCAGTCGAAGACATAAATGCTACCAGGTGTGCTATCGAAAACAAATATGACGGAGACTTGTTACCACTTCTACAGTTAGGTTTTATCTTTGCGTCAGTTGTAGTTTGTATTGTAGTAATTATTATACTGCAAATAAAAATACGAATAGCCCTGGTCAAGAAAGCCAGATCAAAGCAGAAAATGAAATACGTAATTAGTACCATCAACTCCGAATCTGGACAAGACACGTCGAGTAGTGGAACACCTCATAGAGAGAGCAACCTCGCCAAAGGGGGAAATGACAAGTCGAGAGACGATCAGGAATCAGAAAGGAACAGACGTATTGCGGTTAGATTTGCCATTGTGTCTTCATTTTTGATAGTCAGCTTTGTTTCACATACATTATACCAGTTCATTACAGTCACACGGCGATATTTCCTCCCAAGACAGAGAATTTCCAAACTTGAGGATGTGGTAGAGGAATATTTTCCAGATATAGTAGCGATGAACGGAATTCTGAATCCATTTATCTACCTTTTGACTGATAATGAATTCAGACAAGAACTAATAAAAATGTGCCAGCGGAGACAGAAAGGAAAGTAGTATTAACTAAATTTCAAAGATCCATGGTTAAACATTTCTTGACATTGAATAATTCAATAGCACAAGATATAAGATTTAAAGAGTTTTTCCATTCTTCTCACGTATGTGAAACATTTCAAATGAAAGTCACACACACCCGAAAGCATATTGTATTCTAAATGTGTACATTTATGTTGTTAATATGTATTAAAATTTGATCAAATGATGTTTTGTAATTCGAAAGGTATATTGTGCACTTCGTGTAAAAATTATAACGTTGATTAATTGGATCAAAAGTTTTCTTTAAAATCAGAATGAAACAACGCGGGGAAAAAAAAGAGGTGAAAAGGGGTAACGCTGGTTATTTTTGTATAACCTGGTTTGGTATGAGATCCCAGACCCTTGACAACCAGCTACTTCGTGGATAATACAGCGTAACCTGACCCAAACCGAATTACACTTGTATAATTTGCCTCAAAATTAAAGTCATTCGTTTAATAAATGTAGAACAAAAATAATAATGCCTACAGAGAATGTAAAATTTTACGTGAAAAGTGAAAATAACGAACAATGATCAATCCCAAAAAATCCTGTAAGGAATATAAAATTAAGAGTTGGGCAAACACAAACTTCTGGACATACTGGATGTGGGAACCGCTACCAAGGAGGAGTAAGCATTCCCTGTTAATCGGTCACACCCACCATGAGCCCTATATCTTGTCCAAGTAAACGGAGTAATCTGTAGTCAAATCCAATATGTGCAGAACGGCCTAACAATTGGTATGAAACAGTGGGATAGCATTTGACCCAATGATAAGTTGTATGGACAAACTAAATTGTTGTAACGACCATAGAATTTGTGAAATCGTAACTTTAAACTATACTGTTGAACTATCTAATATCAACTTGTGTTTGTTTGGTTTTTTTTGTGTGTGTCAGTAGCCAGCCTTGATTAAAAAATTGATCATCTGCAGAACTATCTCTTTCGTATCGAATCACCTGCAATGCTAATTTAATATATATCCATTAAAGTAAACAAATGTTTTATTAAAGTATAAAAAATGAAGGGACACGAAAGTCTATATTATGCAATGATTGACATTTCTATGTCAATACGATACTTCAGCTACATTCGAAGTACAATGTTTTAGCTACCTGAATCAAACCTCACAGTCAGAGTCTAACTCTAGGTATAAATTGTGGTATTTCACCTACAGCTGGTGACGTTTCATTATGACTGAAAAATTCTTGAAGAGACGTAAAATAAATATATCCTTTAAATCATTTAAATTTTAGAACCAAAAATTTTTGTCTTAGGATTAAATGACAGAGTCGAACAGTTGTTCAGGAAATTATTTAAACTAATATTCTGAAGGACAAATAACGCAACAAAAATGAATTTTGAGAAGAACTCGGCTATTTTCGGAAATAACTGTGTAGCGTATTCTACGACATCATATGAACGATAAAAACTATGAAATTACCAGGGTCGTGGTAGCAACTTTATTGTTTCTTTAAAAATCTACAATTCATGGTGCCTCTCGTAGCTTACAATTACATTACCAATAGTGACGGAAATTGCAATACAGATTCAATTGTACGTTTAAATGGAATTTCAAGTGCAGATGTCATATCAAAGAACCGAAAGAATGGTTCCACTTACCCAAATGGAAGAAGTTGTAATTTAATTGGGCATATCCCAAAAGGACGAGGTACGCATAATTTAAAATGGCAAATACAAGTTCCAATTACCCCCCCCCCCCCCCTTTGATTACAGGTTGCGTACGATTCGTTTACGTCCAAGGCCTTTCTAACCTTCAGTTTAAGAGAGCGTCGCAATGATACGTTTAAATTAGAGAGTTGTTAAATATTCAGCAAGGAGGCCAGTGGCAGATTACGGTTTGTGGGGATTTTTCTCCGTCGAATTGAATGTAACCTATGCGGGCTCATTTATATTGGGGAAACAAAAGGGTCTTTAAATAAACGCATGTCGGGCCATGAATTTGAAATTAATAACGAGGACCAACAACTTCTTTATAAACATTTTAATTCCCCCGACCATTCCATCTTATCAATGAAAGCGAGAATTATAGAAAAAAGATTATCATCACACCAACAGTTCTCCATTAAGTACACCTTTCCGTAGATAACGAGAAGAATACTGGATTAGGAAATTAGGCACTGCCTTTTCATATGGATGCAACGACAATATTGGAAGCATAGGAAATATTTGCAGCCCACAGTGTAACAACATAGATGTGATGGGACAATACACCAAGACGTAAACGTAGTCATGGACATCGTTCGTACAACAAACCCATAATAAATGATGTTTCTTTTGACTCCCTTTTACCTTTTGTGAATAAGTGCTCTACCAAGCTTTTATCTTTATTACTAACTCAACTGCTAACAGCTATTAAAGAGTCACATCAGAGATACTGTTCCACTACATATTCCAGAAGTGGTGTCAGTCAGATATGGATTCTCAAAAACTCTAAGGAACTTTTGGAAAATCTAAAGTCTCAGTATTTTTCTAAAATCGACAGCATCAAAACGTATGATTTCTCCACAATTTATATTCCTCATGATAAATTAAAATCTAGACGTTTTCAGATAATAGATAATTGCTTTTTGAACAAAAATGACACTCGAAAATACAAATTTCTAGTGACTGGAAAACAAGGTACATATTTTGTTAGACGCCACTCCGATAGTCCGCACAAGTACTCTGAAGCAGATATTAAGAGTATGATTGGCTTTCTTGTAGATAACATTTACGTAGTGTTTGGAAACCAAGTCTTCCAACAATCCATTGGCATTCCCATGGGCTCTAATTGTGCTCCCTTATTGGCAGATTTATTTTTATATTCTTATGAAGTGGAATTTGTTCAGAAAATGTTACAGGATAAAAACAAAAAAAACTTGCCGTGTCCTTCAACCATACATATAGATATATCGAATCGATGACGTCTTATCAATCAACAATCATAATTTTCATAATTATGTCCATTTAACATATCCCGGTGAACTCGAAATAAAGGACACTACAGAATCTGCTTCATATTTGGATATTTTACTTAATATTGACTCTAATGGCAGACTCACAACTACATTATGAAATGTGTGATGATTTCAACTTTGCAATCATCAACTTTCCATATCTATGTAGTGATATACCACTTTCGTCTTTGTTCATACCATTTGTTAGATTGCCATTTTTCATATTAACTTTGACTACGGGTAATCCCGTTTAGCTAATTTCGACTAAGGTGTGACCGGTTAGCAGATGATGCTTACTCCACCATGGCACCTGATCCTATCTTTGCTTTTTCGGAGGTCCGTGTTGCCCTACACTCGAACTTGTATATGTCTTGGGGATTTATGATTACGATTAACACATTGTTAACTTCACCATTTGATACTACAGAATATTTTTATAGAATTATATATCATTGTAACGGGTAATAAAAACTACAATAAGTTGATTGTCTTACATTTTCTAGTCCTTAGTTTAATTTTGATTAACCACGCAAAAATAAATTTACACTTCGAATATCACTTCAAATTTTGAGATGTTGACAGAAGTATTATTTGAATGTAAAGGACTACAACTCTAGGTAGAGATTGCGAATTTATAAGGCTATGAACGCAATGATGATGCTTTGCGTAGAATATCTTAAAAGTGTCTACATGTTAATTTCATTTGAATATCCTGATTTTATCATTGCTCTTTGGTTGCTCTAAAATTGATATGAATAAATCTGTCTTTCGTTACTATATGAGTCAATGGTTGTTTGATTGATTATATATTATTTAACGTCCCGCTCGAGAATCTTTCACTCATATGGAGACGTCACCATTGCCGGTGAAGGTCTGCAAATTTAGGCCTATGCACGCCGCTTATGTCCTTTGAGCAGGGAGAGATCTTTAACATGCCACACCTGCTGTGTCACGTGGCCTCGGTTTTTGCGGTCTCATCCGAAGGACCGTCCCATTTAGTCGCCTCTTTCGACAAGCAAGGGGTATTGCGGATCTATTCTATCTACCCGGATCCTCACGGGACAGTCAATGGTCAAGATTATTCTAATAAGGGTATGTGTACGAGTAAGTGTTTTTAAATACTAAAACATTGTAAATATTGTATAAAAACAAAAACAAACTTTAATTAGGAAATGCATACTGGCACTTCCGATGAGACTAAAAAACCAAGGCCACGTGTCACAGCAGGTGTGGCACGTTAAACATCCCTTCCTCCTTAACGGCCGTGAGCGCCAAGCATAAGCATAAATTTAGCAGCCCTTCGATGGGAATGGTGACGTCTCCATGTGAATGAAGAATTCTCGAGGAAACCATTAAACAATAAACAACCAACCAAACTATCGATCCCACTGTATTGAAAAATCTTGAAAAATGCATTCAAAGATCTATATGGTCTTCGACATCACAAATGATTGTACGACTGTGATAATATGAATTTCAATTTCTATATGTATTTATTCGTTTTATATCATTTTATTTATCGTTTCATCAAATACAATCTTAAATTGCGATTGGCCAAAATTTTTTATTGCACATCTGTATTGAGTTGGCTGTGTAATGTTTTATTCTGTTATTCCATTGTTTCTTTGATGAAAAGGTTAAGATAGCTAACAGTATTCAATCTCGTAATTCCTATAGAAAATGCAAATCAAAGAGATGGGCAAACACGTACCCCTGGTCATACCAAAGGTGAGATCAGGTGCCTAGCAGGAGTGAGCATCTCCTGTCGACCGGTCACACCCGCCGTGAGACCCATATTCCAATAAGATAAAAGGAGGAATCCGTAGTCAGAATCAGTGTGCCAAGAACGGCCTAACAATTGGTATGAAACATCAGACAACATTTGACCTAATGGTAAGTTGTACTGGCAAACTAGATCGTTACAACGACCGTAAATTTTGCGAAATACTGACTTTAGACGAGACTGTACAAACCCCTATAATAGCAACTTCTTTGTCAGTAGCCTGCCTCGATTTAAAACCTGATCATAAGCAGAACAAGCTCTTGCGTATCGAATCAGTTGGGAGATATAATCACCGTCTGCTGGTGATGATGGGATATTGCCACATAAATAAGGGAAGTTGACGATGGAGAAATTGAAATCATCCCGTTTGTCATCAAGTTGAGTTGTTAGTTTGCCACCGGCATCTATTTGCAGTAAAATATCTAAATACGAAGCAGAAGTGGACGACTTTGTGGTGTCTTTTATTGCATGCTCACTGGGATATATCGAATCGACATATGAAGACTGTTGGAAGACCTGATCTCCAAAGACTACGAAAATATTGTCAATGAGGAACTCTAGCATCTTTTTAATTCCAACTTCAGAGTACCTGTGCGTGGAGTCAGAGTGGTGTTTAAGAAAAGAATTTTTGGGATGACCAATCACTAAATATGAATATTTCATTTTACCATTTTTGTTCACGAAACAACTGTCGATGATGTCAAAGTCTAGTATTTAATCTATCGTGAAATATGGATGAAAAGAGTTGTAAAATCATACGTTTTAATGTTGTGAATTTGAGACAAGTTTTGTGATTTCAAATTCAATAAAGGTTCTTTAGAATTTTTAAGAATCCACATTTGATTAACACTTCTTCGGGCATATGTAGTGGTACAGTACGTTTGAAGTTTCTCCTTCACAGAAGTTAATATTTTCGTAAACATCATTGGACATCTCGTATTTCTTTATTCAATAATAGCGTTTCACTTTTAGTATAAAGTTATCGCGTTCTGTATAGTTTTAATCAGAGCAGTAATACGTTTCGAAGAATTGTATCCTGCTTTAATCATCAGCATCGTATGGTACATTAATTCTATTTCATTAAATGAAATTTGCTAAAACTTTTACTATGGGTACGCATTTCTAAATTTATATCAATTGTATTTGTTACTGTAGGTCATTATCGTTATGTTCTACTACATAAATATATGAAATCAACATTTGCCTTTCTGCTCCGTTATACTACAGTACAACCGTCCATTAGGTCAAATGTTGTTTGACGTGCTTCTTACGAATTGTGAAGCCATTCTTGAGGTTACTGACAAACATATTGATGGTACAGCGATTTCAACTATCCCTTTTGAAATCAGCATTTCTAAAATCCCATGATCCTTATAACGATCTAGTTTGCCAATATAACCTTTCGATTTGTCAAATCATGTTCAAATTGTATCATACCAATTGTTAGGCCGTTCACGGCACACTTATTTTGACTGCAAATTATTTAGTTTACCTGATCAAAATATATCGTTCACGGCGAAAGTGAACGGTCGACTGGGGATTATTACGCCATTTACGCACCTGGTATGTCACGAGGTTCGTGTTCGTTCCGTCTCACTGATCTGTATTTTCTATAGGAATTACGAGATCGAGAACTGTTCGTTCTCTTAACTTTTTCAATAGCTAACTGATAAATCCATGAAACATGTGACTCTAAATAAGGGTGTTATATAGGTTCCCATATTATGTACGTTATTTAGTATAAACCTTGGGTTATTTATATCATAGTAAAAACTTTTCATGTTTCCTTTTACAGTCATTATAACTTCCTATCCAAGGTAATGCAATTCTTCGAACTTTTCCTGCAGTTTTGCATTAGTTTTTGCCTCATATACAGTCTCTGAAACGTTCTACTTTGCTACTTTTTGTCGTTCGCTCACTGTGAATTCACCGTGTGCTTAACGCGTTCTCTCCGTTCACTGTTTTGCGTTCACAAGTTGTTCAGAGTGCGCTCAACGTGCACATACTGAGCATTCACCGTTCGTTTATCGATCAGTCGTTGCATTGTCATTTGGAACATCAATGTGAAAGGAGCTATATCTATTGCAAGGAGAAAATTGAAATGGGTCGTTTACATAAGGATGTCAGAAAACGTTCTTATTTTATAATGTTTCCTTAAGTAGTAGGGCTATACATAAACAATCAGATGACATTGAATTATGAAATGTTAACAGCGTATGCTAGAGTACATTAAAGTACTGTAGTGTACTCTGTTTAGTAGTATCCATCAAGAATTCTAAGTATGATACTAAACTTGCATTTCTTTTCTACGTTTACGTGTACTCGTATATCTCTGTATGTAATACTGCACACCATGTTGAAGTTTGTTGTTTTTGTATGATTCCTGTGTGTATTGATGTAAACGTTAGCATGATTTCATGAGAGGTATACATTCAGTATTTGTACAGACATGTAGTATGCTTTGTTTAGACTGAATATATTCAGAACTGTAGAGCATGCAGTTTCCCTCTTCCGTGTTATTCTATTATTATTCTTTGAATAAATATACCAATCATTTTTCTTACCTGATTATGAAATAAGTATATTTCAAGAGAAAACTTGGTATACTCCGATCATTTTTCGCTCACCGTGAGATCACCGTTCACTTTGAGTTCAGTGTACCCTCACCATTCACCCTACGTCCAACGTTCGACGTCCATTCATCGTCTGCTCACCCTACATCCACCGTTAGGGACCTCCGTGGCCGAGTGGTTAGAGCATCGGGCTCACAATCACAAAGCCTCTTACCTCTGTCGACTCATGTTCGAATCTCGGCCGCGGCGTTATGTGAGCAAGTTTGCCAGTTTACTTGCGGAAGGTCGGTGGTCTCTTCCCAGGTACATCGTATCTGGGTTCTCTCCTCCACCAACAAAAACTGGACGCCACCAGATAACTGAAAAATTGTTGAGTGTGGCGGAAAGAAATAAATGAATAAATAAATAAATAATCAATCAATCAATCAACGTCCACCGTTCGCTCGCCGTCCATTCAGCGTCTGCTCACCCTACGTCCACAGTTCGCTCCCGGTCCATTCAGCGTCTGCTCACCCTACGTCCACTGTTCGCTCGACGTCCATTCTGGATCTGTATCTCTTTCGTGAATTTTAATTGAAATTATGGTCGTCATTTTTAAAATGGATTGTTATGTTTGCGTTACATAACATTCATTAAAAATGTTTTAATTAATCGTACTGAAATTACCTACTTCTGTATAAGAACTGCATTTAGCAAAGACACATTTCAAAAGGTGGCAAAGGTTACAATTTGCTTTGCTTCGTTGATCATATCATAGGTAGAGACTATATAAGAGTGTGGAACAAACTAAATATAGCTACCTCCAGTGAATTCAAGACCCCAACGGCTTGATTAAGGTAGGAACATGCTATTGTTTTCTTTGTCTTCTTCTTCTTCTTCCCAATAATGGCCACCATCAACATGTTGATTATTTTGCCATATAGATGCGCATGCACTGCATATAAAAGAATGAAACTAAATCTAATGAAATATGTAAGATCAATTTGTTGTAAATCCGTGATCAGCTAAAATCTCTTGCTCTTATATTCACAATTACACTAATTTGATAATTGCCTTTTTATCTATTATCCTGTTGTGATTTACCTTACATCGAGCTCTCCTTCTTAACAATTTAGTATTATACGCTACGGTCTGCTAGAGTGCTACAGAATGACGAGGTTTCTAATTCTTCTGATCATCGGTCTAATTTTGGTGGAAACTTTAGCCAGACAAAGTGAGTTAATTATTTTCTCTTTTTTTATTAGTCAGTTGAAGGGGGGGGGGGGGGGGGTGTTCACTCGGGAGATTGACATGAACACTACTAAAACAGGCAGTATTTTTAAATGAATGTATGATATCAGATGTACAATAGTACGGTGGTCAGAGTTCTGAAGCTGCAAAAAAGTTCAATGCTTTATCCCAGAAGAAGCTGAATTTTGTGACTTGAGAATTTTAAATTTAAAACATTAAATTGAAGTTTCCGTAAAAAACACACTTCGTATTCGTAAATGACAATTGCCTTTTCTATCTATTGCAAGACTAATTAGTTCGTTATTGGTGAAAATTCTGTAATTCTCCATTTTGTTTGAGCGTGTTTTATTTTTTCTTCGAACTTATCTTTAGAACGAAATGCTGACAATGGAAATGGTGACGATGATAGTAAAGATAATGGAGATGACGATGGCAGTGATAATGGCGATCGTCGAAGGAGAAGCCCAGATGACGACTCTAATGAGAGTAAAAAAAGTCAGGAGAATAAGAGTAAGGAGGATGAAGGGGAACCAAGATAAACCTATGGATACGCCACTAGAGGAGTCTAATGTAATTAAGGATGCTGACACTGAAAAAATGATGAAACATGCATTAACGAAAAGATAAATCTTTTTCCTCAAAATCACAAAGCACATCGCTGATTCAACTAGCTCTTCTATATAAGTTCGTTGTAAGTAATAGATGTTGGTGTAAATGTGCTATCTATTTTTTAAAATAAACTTTTTGTTGAGAAGTGGTTTTCATCTGTAGTGTATTAATGTTTACATGTAGTATGTCTTTTGTAGTCCATAATATAATCATGGATAAATTGTGAGTTACTGATATGCTGAATACCATTTGCTTTGAAAGTTGTAAACTTCATTGTGCTACTGTAATACTTACGTTGACAAATATGAATTGCTCAGTGTATTTGGGCCAGTGTATATTTGTTACAGAATTGATATGAATTCATTTATTTGATTTATAACATTAATATGATACAGTATCTGGACCCAATACAGCCTATTATAAATTTCCAGAGTGATTTTTATCAGATGATAATCATTTCGTATGATTCTTCAAACATCTCCTCACTGTAGTTAGAATTACCTATGCCAAGTGGTTTAACTATTTGTTAACAAAATAGATTGTTTCTTGTTAAATGTCCCTCTCGAAAATTTTTCACTCCTATGGATACGTCACTATGACTGGTGAAAAGCTGCAAAATTTAGGCCTATCCTCAACGATTACTGCGTTTGAGCAGGGAGGGATCTTTATCGTGCCACTCCTGCTGGACCTCGGTTTTCACGGTCTCACCCAAGAAACCGCCCCATTTGGGCGCCTCTTATGAAATGCAAGGGTTACAGAGAACCTACTCTAACTCGGGTCCCCACGAGATTATTAAGAAAATTAAATATCAATCATTTAAAAGATATATTTCTTATTTCAAAGAGATACATCTTAAAAAAAGGTATCTGTTTTTGGTCAAGAGATATATTTCATTAGAGATGAATGTATTTAATTAGAGTGATATCTCGTAGACATAGAGGGATATCTACATCATTTAGACAAATGTGTCTTTTACTGAAAAAGGATATCTATCAGAATTTGAAAGATTGATACGTTTAGACGTTTAAACCCAAAATGCGTATATTTATAAATGCCCATAACAGATACCCCACCCCCACCCACAAGAAGAGATAATTGTGTAAAGTAATTAAAATGTGTCGGTTTCATATTTCACTTTATATCCATCACAGCTCCGCCCGAAAGCCTGACCCTATAGAAGTCACTATTTTTGAAGACAATGATATGTTTTATATACTTATACTAAAGCTTAAAACATAGTATATTTTCAGAGAGGTATTTACAATGTACAATTGTTTAATTTATAAAAAAATCAACAAAGAAAAAAAGAAAACAAAACAAAATCAAACAAACAAATAAATACAAAAAACGAAACAAAGACCCCCCCCCCCCCACACACTTGTAGTGTGTAATAATGAGGATCGTATCGTACAACATTTGATAACAAGAGATTTCGTAAATTTTCAATAAATAATCCCCATGCAGCATTCCTTCAATTTCATTTAATACCATTATTTTAGAGAATCTTAATCTTTGACAAATTTAAAGATTAATATTTCTACATTCGCATGTAGCTAAAAATATGCGACATGTTTAGACCCTCTCCTTATTCCACCTTTATCTGAATGGGTGAAAATAGATTGAAATCCAACCAATGGTCAGAACTATTATCGCTCTGATATAGTATTTTTTAATTTCTATTCGAGAAGATCAATAGCGACAAACGATGTGTATAATACACAGTACGGACGCGGAGAGGTCCGGTCGCCCTTGCTGATTGAATAAACAAAGTCTGACTCCGTCAACATCAAAGAAAAAACAAAGGCTGACGGAATAAACAAATAAACATCAAAAGAAAACCGAGTGTAACTGAACAAACAAATAAACATCAAACGAAAACCGAGTCTGACTGAATAAACAAGTAAAGAAAGAAAAATATATAGTAATTAAAATATATTTTTTTGCTATATTTGAATTACTTTCGCCACTTTATAAACAATTACCCAACCATTAATAAAACCGGATGAAATTGTTGCTATTAATCTATAAAACGAAAAAAAGACTTTGTGTAATTGTTTCATTATATTATTCAATATTGATTCACGCATCTAATCAATGCAATGAAATTCGTTGTATGCATTTATTTACTTACTTACAATGTATTTCATTTTGCTCCGTATAAAGAAGTACGATCTCTTCAAACGATACCCTAAATAATGACATTTCCTACAATAAATCAATACAGGGGATCTAAATGTTATTAACATGATATCGGCATCAGCGATCTCTAGTGGTCATCAAACGAAGAGAAATTGGGGGGAGGGGAACGATTTGTTTTACATCCATGATATTCCCCATTATCTATTACCGTGTATATTGAACATTATAATGTCATGTCCTGATTTTGTGATATAAAGGAAATTTTCAAGTTAAAGAAAATATTTTACATACTTGTTATTTTACAATTATACTTAGAATTATATAATGGTATTAACACCTCTTTTATTTTGATATAAAAACTTATATAATATGATTTGTTATATAGCAATAAGTAGTATTTAAGCGACATAGTCCTTCGGCTTTCTTTCAACAATTGACCCGTAGAGTCTATTTTCCGAAAGAGCCCATTTAGATGGCTTTGATGTTCCCCACATATACTGACTGAATGGTCATTGAAATGTGCCTGTCATTCATTCAACTGAAATATGACTGAAGTGGCATTGAATATACCTTTCAGTTTTAACTGAAAGGTCTCATTTCGTCGTGTGATCTTTTGTTATCCGTTGCAGAGCCATCTCTCTCATTTTTACTTGTTTCCTGTCTGTGGTTTCAATCTCTTCCACGAGTCATCATTCTTTTCACTCACATATACCCATGTCAACGTCTCGAAGGTTTTTCAGGATTCTTGAAAAACGATATAAATGCTAAAATAAAATGGTTTTTCGATGTCATTTGTAAAAATACAGACATCAATATTAAACAGATATCAGTAATTTCTGTGAACAAAATAAGCATTGAATTGTGTTCGATTGTATTATGAAAAGGCAAGGATACCGAATGGTACTCAATGTCATAATTTCTCTAGAAAATACAAATCAGAGTGATGGGCAAGCACGAACCCCTGAACATATCAGAGATGGGATGAGGAAATATCCCCTGTCGACCCGTCACTACCGCTGTGTGCTTATATCTTGATCAGGTAAATGGAGTAATCCACAGTCAGCATCAGTGTGTTAAGAACGACCTAAAATTGGTATTGAATACGTCTTACAGCACTTGATCTAATGGAAAGTTACACTGGCAAACTAAATCGTTATAACCACCATAAAATTTGCGAAATGCTGACTTTAGCCGAAACTATTAGAAGCCTCTCCAACATCAACATGTTGTTAGTAGCGTTCCTCGATTTAAAAACTGATCATATGTAGAACAAACTTCTGCAGGTCGAATCAGTTGGGAGATGAGTTGACTCCATTACTTCGTATCTTTTGATGCTTTCAGATCTTCCATATTTGTTCTTATTTCGGTTTTCCAATTTTTGACTTGAGCATCACTGAAGAGATATTATTTGTCGAAATGCGCATTTGATGCATCAAAATTGGTACCGTTTATGTTGTATGAAAAGGCTAATATAACTAACAGTATTTAATACCGTAATTCCTATCGAAAATATAAATCAGAGAGATGGGCAAACATGGACCCCTGCTCATACCAGAGGTGAGATCAGGTTCATAAGAGGAATAAGCATCCCCTATCGACCGGTCACGCCCGCCGTGAGCCCAACATTCCGAGCAGGTAAACGGAGTAATCCGTGGGCAGATATAATGTGCCAAGAGCGATCTAACAATTGGTATGAAACACATCAGGCAGCATTTGACTTAATGGTAAGATTACTGGAAAACTAGATCGTTATAACGACCATAAAATTTGCGAAATGTTGACCTTAGACGAGACTGTACAAAGTCCTGTGACATCAACTTCTTTGTCAGTAGCCTGCTTCGATTTAAAAACTAATCATATGCAGAACAAGTTCTTGCGTATCGAATCAATTGGGAGATAGAAGCATCATATGTAGGTGATGATGGGACATTGTCACACAAATAAGGGACGTTGACGATGGACAAATTGAAATCATAAAGTTGAGTTGTTAGTTTGCCGCCGTCATCTATTTTATGTGAAGTAAGATGGGATCTCTCTCTCTCTCTCTCTCTCTCTCTCTCTCTCTCTCTCTCTCAGAAATTAAATCTAATAACTTGTGTTTGATATTTCAACATTCGCTTGCAAAATCCTGGAACATAATCCTTAAATCAGGCAGAAAAATGAATCGTCTTTAATAATTGTTAACTTCTGAAATAGAGTGAATAATAGTTTTCGTAACTTAATTTTCTGAAGTGCCCATTTTCAAGTCCAATGTTTCGTATCACACATGCTGAAATACATCTGATTGATGCTTGAGGTTATTTTGAAGAAGAAGTGTCATATTTTATTAAAACCAATATATATTCCACCAAACATTGACTTTACCGCATACTCATAACACCATGATAAATTGATACGTCATTTTCGTGCAAATGGGACAAGGATTGCATCCTAGTTGTGTATATAAAATGAGTATTTACTCGTAGTGTGGAAGTTAAAAAACTGCCAGCATCGTCCCTTGTTACTCATCTTTAAAGATTAAAATTCTGTAGTCAACTATTGAAGTGGCAGGGCAATTTGTTAAATTAGGGCATGCATTGTTGCTTTTGATTATTGAAATTAAGCAAATGTCATCCTAAAATTATAACGAGGTTTAGTCAGGAAATACAATATTTAACATGTCAAGAACAGTACTCTCTGTGTTTTGTGTTTTAAATGAAAATATGAAATAATATACAGTGATCAATCTCATAACTCCTATAAGGAATATAAATTAAGGGCTGCGAAACCACTGCACCCTGCATAGTAGAGGTGGGATCAGATGCCTAGGAGGAGTAGACATCCCCTGTAGACCGGTCACACTCACTTTGAGCCTCATACATCAACCAGGGAATAGGAGTAATCCGTAGTCAAAATCAGTCTATAAAGAATGTCACAACAATGAAACACTTCAGACTGCACTTTACCCAATGACAGGCCTTATTATCAAATTATCGAATGGCGAAGTAAACAATGTGTAAATCGTAATCATAAATCCCCAAGACATATATAAGTTCGAATGTAGGGCAACACGGACCTCTGACAAAGCGAAGGTAGGATCAGGTGCCAACTAGAGCGTTATAACGACCATACAATTTGTGAAATGCTGGTTAAACGAGAATGTTCCAAATTACCAAAATAAGGAAATGAATAAGATTTGTCTTGACTTTAAACACGCTCGTGACCTTAAGTAAGGACATACTCATTTTTCTTATTATGACAGAAGGGCTGAGTTAGATGTTTATAAGTACTAAAGATAACGATCTGATTTACCACATTCAAAATGTTGGTTGAAGTTTTTATTGAATTATATTCAATTTAAAGGTAATTTAACACTCATCGAGTCATGACATTGCCACATAATTACATTACTATTCTGTATTTTTATTCTTATTTCCATACTTTAATATATACAGCGGAAATAGGCCAAAGCGATTACGAATATTACATAGAATTTAAGACGTTATTTTGAATGAGGATAATGTAAAGACGACTGAAATTGTCCATAGTTCGTAATCGTCACCTTTCCATGGACAACTAGACCTCACATAAGGACAATTTGTCGATGAAACTGTTCAATCTTTCAGTCAAATTTTGTATACATAAACGCCCTTCTTTAAGAACAAACTCTCTTGATTGTATGCAATAAAGAATTTCCTTTGAGACCATAATGATGGAATGTCCACTGCGGTGAATTAGCTGGTGAAGCATTCGCTTCGTGTACAGGAAGCTTAGACAACAGGAAAACTTAGTTTAACATTGGTCATGATTCCAATTCAACAAGAGCTCGTCATTTGAAACTCGATTTTTTTCAGTTAAGACAGGTTGCAAAGATCCATTCATTCACTGTGTTGAAATATCAACCACACACTTCGTCATCTTCATCTTTCCATACCTGGGTTGATCTGCTTCGTTCGGCTGTCGTCAGGACAGACAATTCTTCTTCTTCTTCTTCCCAATAATGGCCACCATCAACATGTTGATTATTTTGCCATATAGATGCGAATGCGGTGGGGTTTTATAAACAGGGCAAAACGGTTCGTAACATTTACACCTGTTTGACCAACGAAGTTTTGAAGGCTTTAAGGGACGGTGCTAACACTGTTTCTGGTGGTAATGAATTCCAGTCCCTGATGGTACGCGGGAAGAATGAAAACATGCAGTAGTCCTTAGTTGTAGATGGTTGCTGGAAGCTTTTGTCATGTGTGTTCCTGGTCAGTCGTTTTGGTCTTATTAGGCGTCCCTCCTTACTGATGGCAACTTTGTTGTGCTCGATCTTATAGAGCAATGTGAGTC
This sequence comes from Ostrea denselamellosa, assembly GCA_024699665.1. Lineage (NCBI taxonomy): Eukaryota > Metazoa > Mollusca > Bivalvia > Ostreida > Ostreidae > Ostrea > Ostrea denselamellosa. The sequence continues at coordinate 3,509,626 of JAMZEH010000004.1, forward strand.
GCGCATCTCTCCGTCTGCTTTCTAGGGATCTCCATTCCAGATGTTGTAACATGCTGCTTACGCTGGATCTATTTCCAAATCTGTTAGTAACGTACCTTGCCCCTCTCCGTTGCACCATCTCTATCCTGTCTATTTCTGTTTTGTGGTAAGGGTCCCACACCGGGCTAGCATACTCCATAATAGGCCTAACAAGGGAGTTGTATGCGTTGGTCTTGACCGATGTTGCGCTGATGTTAAGGTTGCGCTTTAGGAAGCCCAGAGTTCTGTTGGCTTTATTACAGATGTTACTGACATGTTGGTTCCACTGTAGGTCGGAGGAAAAAGTGCACCCTAGATATTTGGCACTGGAAACTGATGACAAGGTGTGTCCGTGCAATGTATAAGTGGTTTTGATGGGATTCTTTTTCCTACTGATGGTTAGGACGTTACATTTGTCTGGATGGAATGACATGTTCCATGTATTTTCCCATAAGGCTAATTTGTCGAGGTCGGATTGTAGGTCTGATGCATCCGAGTCTGATGAGATGGTAAGGTACGCTATCGTATCATCGGCAAATAGTCGAACGGTGGACATTATTCCTTCTGGCATGTCGTTTATATAAAACAGGAATAATGATGGTCCAAGAACACTCCCCTGGGGGACCCCGGATTCCACTTCTATGCTTGGTGAGCGTTCTTCGTCGACTACTACTGACTGTGATCGATTTAGCAAAAATCCTTCGATCCATCGGTTGACATTGCCTCGGATTCCATAATGTTGGAGCTTGTGTATTAGCAGACTGTGGCCGACCTTGTCAAAAGCCTTCGAGAAATCCATGATTAGAACGTCGGTCTGTTTTCCTTGACTCATGTTGATGGTAATGTCGTCCACGAATTCAATAAGTTCGAATGGTTTTATTTGATCCATGTCGTCAGAAGATTCATATTGACAAATTCTCACCAATCCGGAAACGGGTAAAGAAAGAGCAGTTGAGTAGTCGTAAGGCAGCAAGGGCTGATGGAATTCCACCTGAAATCTCAAAGAGGTGAGGCCCAGTGTTACACAACAAATTCCATGAACTGATTGTTTGTGGTTGGAACTACAACAAATATCTAAGAGACCTCCGCCACGCATTCATAGCAAAGTTTTACAAATACAAGGGTGAAAAGTCAGATTGTTCCCGCTACCGAGGGATCACTCTACTGTTCATTTCAGAGGGAAAACTCCTTCTTCGAGTACTCTTTAACAGGCTGATTCTTACCATTGGCACCATAAACATGGTGTTTGTCCTCATTCAGCTCCAAGACAAGTGTCAACAGTAGAAACACTAACGTTTGTTGACTTGATCAAAGCATGGTCTGGTGATACTGAACATCGACCATTCTAACCCCTTCCCCATCACGATTGGCGTAAAGCAAGAGTTTGTCCTGACACAGACTCTGTTTAGCATCTTCTTTAGTAAGATACTTAAGCAGACCAGAAACAATTTGAAAGACGAAAACGCTGTTCACATCTGCCATCTCTATGATGACAATTTATTCAACCTCAGAAAACTGCAGGCTCACAGGAATCCTCGAGAACAAGCGACAAGAGCCCTCTTTGGAAACGACTCTGCCCTATCGCTCACTCCGAAAGAGCCCTGTAATACTTGACATCCTGCTATGGAGAAGCTGCCAAGCCCGTCGACTTTCGAATAGCATGGAAAAGATGGAAATCCTCCACCAGTCTTCCCACGGGAAGATTGTTGTACCCCGCACATCTTTCCACCAGTTCATTTACTTGGGGTGTACTATCACATCACATGCGAAGATCGACAGGGAAATTGACAACAGACTGGCACATGCAACCAGTGCCTTCAGCAGGATACACAAAAGATTCTGGAACAACATGCACCAATATTAGGGTCTACACACCTGTAATACTTACCACACCCTATATGACGCTGAATCGTGGCTGACTTATCGCTACCATTTACGAAGTTTGGGGCGCTTCCATCAGCGCTGTCTCCAAACTACCAAACTATCCACAATATTTCATGGAAAAACTTTATCACCAATACTGATGTTCTCGAATATGTGGAGATCACCAGAATCGAGGCCATGATGTTGAAGTTGCAGCTACGCAGGACAGGGCTTCAGAATGGACGAACGCCGCCTGACCAAAATAGCCCTGTATGGTGAACTCTCCACCGGCCACCACAACCTAGAAACACTATAAAGACTTAATGAAGTCCCCTAGTACCTTCCGTCTTGGCCACCACCAGTTGTCTACTCTTACTGTTGTCTGCATTACCTGACATATCACTGCCTACCACGTTATCTCCTCCTTTGAGGACTTCTGCAGAAAGATCTGGGAGACAAAGAATAGAACAGCGTTACCAGCTAGTTCAGTACCAGGCCAGGCCTATAACTGCAGCCGCCTCAATTGAAACGGTTTGCCCCGCATCGATCTTGTGAGACATCAGGTCGCCTACAATCGACGTGGACATTTCACTTCTTCAAATCTTTGTTACTGAAGCCAAACCAAGAAGGCAATTTTGTAAACCCGAAAAACTTTCGTTGATTATATTTAGAGATTTATTCATTCCTGCAATTCCGTATTTGTCAAATGAAATTTATTTCCAACCAAGATTGAGTGTCAACTTTAAAGATTACAAGATGGTTTTAATATTTTGAATGGAGCTGCCTCAACATACATGGCAGGGAACTTCTGAAGGTAATGCTGTAGCAGCTACACTTTTGAATTATATAGTACATAGATTTGGCTTAAAAGCAATTTCATAAATTGATAGCAATGTCATTTTTGATTGGGATGAGTTAAAAACTTGCAAATAAGGAACAGTGATCAATTTCATAATTACTAAACATAATAAAACTATTATTCTTCTTATATATATATATATTCCGTACTGGGAGATGTACTTGTTCATCTGTTAACCCGAGACGAGAATTCGAAGTTATGTACGAGGCTTCCTAACCACCAGTGGACATTGGTTTCTCCTTTGATATATTTTTCTGCGAAATGTATAAATACCTGGGAATTGTGAATTTCGACAAACTCTCTCAACTCTGTGTCCGAGGAAGTGTGTCACCCGTTTCATTAAGTGATAAAGAGATATTTTAAATGATTCTTTTTCTTTCAATGTGTTCCATACCCAAATGCTATGTACAAATTGTAAAACCTGTGATATATTGATCACTAGTAATTCAGTTGTTAGTAATCTCACCGGACGTAGTTTCTGTACCAAAACCATTGAAGTTTGATATATAAATCTTGTAACGTTGTGAGTGTAACCTATGTGTTAATTTATGTCGAGGAAACTTAGTGGTCATTCAATAGATGGATATTGATCCATTCATTGAATGTTGTCCATGAGTATCAGGATTCCGGGGAAAAATTATCATATACAAACAGTCCAACTTTTAATACCCCTTCCTGTAGACATCGAGAAGATCACTGGATTAAATTGAGTAAAATATATTGCTACATAAAGGAGGGTAGTTGACGATGGATAAGTTCAAATTATCTCTTTTTTGATAAAGTTGGGTTGCCACCTTGGCGTCAGCTTATATTTTTAATAAATTATCTAAGTACAGAGCAGATATGGAATACTCTGTTGTGTCTTTTATTTCAAGTTCACTGGGATATATAGAATGGACAGGTGAATGAAAATGACCATTGTTAATAAATAAATATCGTCGATATATATGAATATTGAATTCAATGCCACAGCAGTATATTTTTTGTTTCTCATGTAGAAACCTGTCAATCCTTCATGGGGATATAAAACCCGGTCAGCTAGCAAAGGAGGACAATTCGTGCCCATGAGAATCCCAACATACTTTTGCAAGATTTGGTCACCAAAGACTACCGAGAAATAATATTCATATGTATTTTGTTAAAGTATCCATATCTAGTAAAGACAACTCAGTCACCAAGCACAGTCGCCGGATAGCTGAAAAATTGCTCAGGCGACTATAAATAAAAAACAAACAAACAAACAATCACCAAGCACAAGTACTCGGATGTTGACATTAGAAATGTGCTGGAGTTCTTCATTGACAATATCTCCGTAGTCTTTGGTGATTAGGTCTTCCAGTTGTGTTCCTTTGTTACCTGACATTTTAATATATTTATCTTGGGCCGCAATTTACAAACCTATCATACGCAGAACATGCTCTCCTGTATGGAATCGGAACAGAAACATAGACGAGTGATAATGAAAACTTTCTAGGTAAATACAAGAAACCGATAATGGAGAAGTTGAAATGATGTAGATTGTCATAAAGTTGAGTTGTTACTTTGTGGCTAATATTTCTATATCGAATATAAATAGTCTATATGAAGCAGATATCAAAGATTACGAGGTGTCTCTCATTTCTTGTTCACTGTGATATATCAAATGGAAAAATGAATGAAGACGAGAATTGGTGATAGATAAAACACCGCCAATATCTTTTAATGTCGACTTGAAGGCATCAACAAGAGGTTTTTCCTTTTGATGTTGAAGGTTATTTTACTATCCATATTATTGTAGGAAATCAAATTAGAAATGTTTGTTGTCTTACCATGCAGAATAAGACCAAAGCAACTATTCAATTTTTAACATGGAAAAATATAACAAGATCTTCTCAAAAACTAAATTGGAACTATATTAAGTTGATATGCAAATATCATCAAATGACCAAAATTCAAGAGTGTTCAGACAATGAACAATAGAGCCAAAAAAGAGGGTTGAAGATCATGCATAACGTAGGAAAAAGACAATCTTTATATACAGTTTTTGAACCACACTGTAGACATCCCACTTTTCATAAAGTTGATTTTTAAGTTTGCCGTTCACACTCATATTCAATAAAATATCTATGTACGAAGCAGATGTTGTAGGATGTGGTGTCTTTTGTTTGCAGTTCCCGATCTGCATATGAATGAAAGTTATTATTGTTAATAGAGAAAACGCTGTCGATATAAAAACCAAGGAGCACAATTCATGCCCATGACAAATACAACCGACTCCTAGAAGTCCTGATCACCATAGACTACGAAGATATTGTCAATGAGAAATTCCACCATCTTTGAGAAATTTCAACACCTTTAAATATAAATTTCAGTGTACTTGTACATGAAATCAGAGTGGTGCTTTACAAAAAACAAATATTTTATTTGATTTTGTTTGTTTGTTTTTCATTTATTTATTTGACTTTTTTATGTTTGATCACTAGATAAGAATATTTCCATCTTCCATTCTTCTTGAGGAAACAACTGTTGATGATGTCAACAAGTCTAGTATTTGATACCGTAAGGAGGGATTGTGTAAAGTGTTGATAAGCCAGTTGTTATTTCAGAAAAATTCTGTAATTGCAAGCTGACTAGAATTTAGTTAGAAATTTATAGAATCTACATTTGATTTCGATCATTTGGCATACGTTTGACGTTTCTCTCACACAGTTGTTAATATTTTCAAGATAAAGGACTGATACTGGATTAAGCAATGTACCTTTGTAAAGTTATTTGTGAAGTTTAGGAACTACGTATAGGTGCGGTAACACATCTATCAGTTCCATTGACTGGACTATTACATGTGTTTAAAACTGTAAGAAAAAAATCAGCAATAGTGGTCCAGCCTTTAAATACGCTAATGACTTCGAGGACATACATACTTACTTCCGTTGTCAAAGAAAGTAAGGCGTTTATAATTCTGTGCAATTAACGATCTGCATTGCCACATTAAAAAAAATCTCTTAATTATTTTTGTTATTATTATTATTATTGAATTAAATTCAATTTAAATAATAAAATAATTAGCAACTGATTATAGTGATATCTAGTTAAGTGGTTATTCTGCGGCAATTGTTTTCTAACTAAGAATTTGTTTATTATTCGGAAAGATCCCTGAGACTGATTGTAATATCAACAGATGATGCAAACTGAGGAAACTATAGACATAAACTGACAAATGGACCTAACATAATGGGGAGATTCTCACTTCTAATATTTCATTTCTCCGACGTCTGTATTTTGCTATACTATAAACACATCAAATTTATTCCTTCAAAACAAACGTTTTATAAATCTTTGGTACAATTTTATTTCCAAAATTACACTTGCGTTTCCTGTAACCTTAATAGGAAGGGATTTCTTTTGAATATAATAACGGTTGTTATATCTGATTATAAGACTTTATTTTTCGCAACAATTAAGAACATATTCCATTCTAGAATTGAAAGAGTCTCCTTACTATTGTATTGTGTGTTAATGCACTATCAATACTGCAATCTGTCTCACTCTCTTCACCTTTACAAAATAAATAACTGAGGTTATAATTGTTAAATCGCCGTCTGTACAAAAGCAAATTAAGGCTTTGATGGGGAGGACCACTAGTTTAATATAGTTCCTGCTTCTACTTTAGGAAACATTCGTATTATATTGATATTGAATGGTAAGGATAAGGGGGTGATGTCATATTCCAAACATACAATCAATCGTTTAATTGATGTTTTCGCCAGGTTCTCGATACTTAACATAATCGGCTGTGTTCGATGATGGTCAGGAGTACATATGTAAATTAAGACTTCCCCAAAAGAAATCGCAGTGCTGTACATAAATGTACATCCGTGCATTTCCTCCCAGCACTTCTCATTAAATATTTTTTGATATATTTTAAAGTGTTTTATTAGAAGTTCAGCTGGTATGCCGCATGTTCTTCAACTTTTGTTTATAGGTAGAGCCTCAAGATATTTTCGGCTGACGTTACTGGAAATTATAATGTGGGAATTGTATGACAGCTCCGTCGCAGTCAAAACATCGACTGTTTCAGTGTTAAACTAAAATAATTATCCTTATACGTTTGAATTCAAGGGGGTAATTGCACAGAATTGCAGTACATGTCACTATGGAAGCCCTTAACCTAACCTAATTGTATAATACTGTAAATTCCTAATTATACTCCATGAACTTATTGTCGCGTATTTTCGCGAGCAGAATCACTCACGAAATAAAATTATTCGCTTTTATTTTTATGTTGCTAAAGGATATATGTAAAAATTCTTCATATAAAGAGCACTCGTGAATTTACGTTCTCGTGAGTTGACGTGTGCAAATTATTTCACGATATCTCCCTCATGCATACCTCTGATCCTCAGACGGATTTGGCTCAAAAAACTCAAAATCACAAGGCCTCTCACCTCTGTCTATAGTCGGCGCAGGGTCGAATCTTGATCTCGCCGATATATGTGAGAAGATTTGCCAGTTTACGTACAGTGGTCTCTTCCCGGGTACATTGTATCTAGGTTCTCTCCTCCACCAATAAAACTAGACCCCAGATAACTGAAACATTGTTGAGTGTGGCGGAAAGCAGTAATCAATCAATCAATAAATCGAATTGAATGCCACAGCAAGAAGTTTCTTCTTCTCATGTAAATGCTTTTGAATGAATTCTACTTTATAAAGATATATATGAAGGTCAGCTAAAAAAGGAGCACATTTCGTGTCTTTGGGATTTCCAACAGACAGCTGGAAGACCTGGTGATCAAAGACTACGATGGTGTCAATGAGGAACTGTAGCATCTTTTTAATCTCAACTTCTGAGTACTTGTGCGTAGAGTCAGAGTGGTGTTCAGCAATATAATGTTTTGGATGACTGATCACTAGATAGGAATATTTCCTTTTAACATTTTTTGTTTAAGAAACAACTGTCTATAATGTATGATAGTATAAATTGTTGTAAAGTCATACGTTTTAACATAGTTGATTTCTGAAAACGTTTGTGATTTCAAATTTACTAAACGTTCTTCAGACTTCCTTTAGAACACACCACTTCTACCATGTGCAGGGCACAATACGTCTGAAGTTTCTCGGTCGAAAGGGGATACTTACTCCTGCTAGGCACCTGATCCCTCCTCTGGTATGAACAGGGTTCCGTGTTTGCCCATCTCTCTGATTTCTATTTGCTATAGGAATTACGAGATTGGATACTGTTAGTTATCTTTAGCTTTTCCTTTACAGCAGTTAATATATTCGTGCGGAACAAAGATGGGAACTTGGTAGGACATTATACCGGATCCAGCAATGTATATTGGTTTGATGGTGTTATTAGATCAGTGAACAGTATCATGTCATTGCAATAAATTGATTTGAACACCAAATGCTCTATTTTGTTGTGTAATCAGCTACATATTGCATGTGTATAGCAATGTTTATCAAGAACACATAATATACAGATTTCCAAAGACGCCGTTAATTAAAATTGATATCAAAATCAATGAGACATTCGCTAAAGTTTACTTTCTTGTTCCTGGCATTGTTTGTTTCTTTTTGTGGCTTGACGTAAAATTAGACGAGACTTTTTCACTCAAAAGGAGCCATCATATCCTGCGTAAAATGTATTGTATACTGTATAGGAGATGTATACATGTGTTGTTAGGAGTAGATCACTGAGTGTTGTATTTAATATGTCGGACACAAAAGTACCATGTTTAGGGATATTAATCTTAATTTGTCTCTCGAGCAAAAAAAATATAATGACAGCTAATATCTATTTTGTATACGAGTATTTCTATTGGATAAGACAGATGACAAGACTAAGATAACGAAGAGCAATCATTCTAGTAAGTTCCTATAGAAAATACAAATCAGAAAGATGGACAAACAAGGACCCCGGATATACCAGAGGTGAGAGCAGGTGCCTAGGAGGAATAAGCTTCCTCTGTCGACCGGTTACGCCAACCATGAGTTCAATACCTTGATCAGGTAAACGGACTAATCCAGAGTCCGTGTTTGCCCATCTCAAGTACGAGATTGAGTCTTCTTCGTTATCGTAGCCTTTCCTTATAAAAGAATTCCTTGTGATGAGGATACAAGCGAATGACCTGTCGTATCCTCGGTAGCTAATTTTGCACAACTATCATCACTTGTAGATTTCATTTCAAAATGTCAAAATTTCAAAAATACCAATATCAACCTGTCTAGAAAGGTATTCGTAAAAGCAGATGAATTTTCAACACGTTCTTAGAACTTTCTAAATCAAATCTGAGAAAATAACAATCTTGAATACTTTTTTTTTTTTTTTTTTTTTTTTACCGATTTTTGACTTATATTAAAAATTGGAATGTGAATAGATGTATACAATCCATTTGATGTTCATTTCTATAATTTGACAAACTGTTAACTAAATTGATTTTGTCTTTTTATATTTTTGTCGAAAAAGACACTTTCATGCATTTTCTGTAGAATTTATGAAATTGTATCTCGTTAGGGAATTTTGATGGAAATTGTGGTCGTCATTTATTACTATGTATGCGTTACATAACAATTAATTAAAAGTGTTTAAATTACTCGTACTGAAAAGACCTAATTCTGTTTAAGAACTGAATGCAGAGAGGATGATTTTGCAAAGGTTGCAAAGGTTTGAGTTTGTTGTCGCGTGGTTTTTTTAATTTAATATTCTAGAAATAGCTTTGCTTCGTTGATCCCTGTCATTGGTTGCCACTATATAAGTGTTGGAGACCGAACGAACAACTACCGCTACCACCAGTGATTTCAAGACGTCAACGGCTTCGTTAAGGTAAGAGCCTACTATTATTTTCCTTGCATTGAATATAAAAGAATGAATTTAGTTCTATCAGAATATGTAAGAACAGTTTGTGTGATGAATCCGTGATCAGTTAAAATATCTTATCTTGTACTCAACATGAAGCTATACTTTTATCCAAAATTTGTTATTACAGGCTACAATCTGTTACAGTGCTACAGGATGAAGAGATTTCTTCTTCTTCTGATCATCGGTCTAGTTTTGGTGGAAACCTTTGCCAGTGAGTTAATTATTTTCTTATTGCCTTTTTCTTCATAATTTGAGAGTGGGACCTCAGTAGATGTATACTGATATCACTGTCTCTTAAACATGACCTCTTTCATAAACACGCAGTATTTTCTTAGTGAATGCAAGAATGCAAGAACATCTGATGTTTTATCAAAGAAAACGTTGAATTTCTTGATGTGAAAATTTAAATTTCAAACTCCAAATTCAAGTGCCCGCAGAAAATACTCTTCATATTTGTAATTGATACTTTTTTAGTTTTCCTGATAATATCAAATATTTAGTTGTCGGTAGTAATTCTCTCACTCGCCAAATTCGGATTAGTGTGTTATTTTTTCTTCGACTTTTATCTTTAGAACGAAGTTCTGGCAAAGGGAATGGTGACGATGATGACAAAGATAATGGTGATGACAATGGCGGTGATAATGGCGATCGTCGAAGGAGAAGCCCAGATGACGACTCTAATAAGAGTAAGGAAAGTAAAGAGAATAAGAGTAAGGAGAACGGAGATGATGATGACGGAAGATAAAGAGGAGGCTAAATGCAATCAAGAATGCTGATATTGAAGATGTGCCATGAATTAACTACAAGATAAATATTTCCATCAAATTCAAAAAGCATATCACTGATAATATTTTCACTGTATTGTATTGTTATAATCAGTTGGCTGTTATTAATAAATTTTGAAGTAAATGCGTTTTTTATTTTGTATAGTTGAAGATAACGACCAGAAGCGATAAAAGAGTGAGATAGGTTACACGAGGAATATATCTTGTCTCCAGCTAACAATGCTTGTAAAAACATTTTCGTTGTATATAAGGCTTATTATTACAATTACAACTGTGTTTTAAACGAACATGCAATTACTTCGATATTTGTTTTTCGTACTTGCACATAATAGTCAATTTTGACTGGGTGCCTCTACCGATAAGAAGAAGCACTGCCCTCTCAAAACACCACTTGTAAACACACTTTAATATCGTGGTTTATGGCAATAATAAATGCCAGTCCTCATTCCTGTATGGGTTTCCTTAACTTCACAAAAACCTTTGGAAATATAGATAAATTGTTAGATATTCCAAATGACCCACCAAGCCCCTATCTTTCCTCCTCACAAAATATTTTTCGAAGCCACTAGTTTCTCCTTCCTAGCTTTTCATAAGATATGAAAAGGCTAAGATAACTAACAATATTCAATCTCGTAATTCCAAAAGAAAATACAAATCAGAGAAATGGGAAATAAGGACTCCTGGTCATACCAGAATTGGGATCAGTTGCCTAGGAAGAGTAAGCATCTGCTGTCGACCGGTCACACCAGTTAGTAAGCAATAAAAGATGGACGCCACCAGATAACTGAAAAATTGTTCAGTGTGGCGGAGAACAGTTATCAATCAATAAGATATTTCATTTCTCCGACATATGTACCATGGAAATATATTCCTTTAGAGCAAAAGTTTTACAAATCTTTGGTACATATTTATATACAAAATTATATTTGCGTTTCATTTAACCTTCTTAAAAAAAGGGGGGGGGGGCTCTGTGGCTGAGTGGTTAAATCATCGTGCTCAAAATCACAAAGCCTCTCATCTCTGTCGGCGCGTGTTAGAATCTCGGCCGCGGCGTTATGTAAGTAAGTTTGCCAGTTTACTTGCGGAAGGTCGGTGGTCTCTTCCCAGGTACATTGTATCTGGGTTCTCTCCTCGACCAACAAAAACTGGACGCCACCAGATAACTGAAAAATTGTTGAGTATGGCGGAAAGCAATAAATAATCAATCAATAATCAATCCTCTTAAAAAGGGGTGGGTATTTCATCTGAATATAATTTATAGTTATATCTTATTATACACCTTTATTTTTCACAGTAATTAAGAATATATTTCATTTTAGAATTGAAAGGAGTCCCCTTATTAATGTATTTTGTGCTAATGCACTATCAATACTGTATTCTGTCTCACTCTTCACATTTGTACAATTAACAAATCTGAGGTCATTATTGCAAAATGACCACCGTGGTAGAATAGGAAGTGAAGCATTCGCTTCATGCACAGAGGCCAGAATGAACCATATATTAACATAGGTCTTGGTTATACTATAACAAGCACTCGTCATGAAGCACGCATTGGTAAGGAGAGCCATGTTCCAAACACCCAATCCATCATTACATTGATGTCTTTACCAGATTGACTTGATTTGCTATGTTCAGTGATGGTCTGGTCTAAGCAGCTAAGTTAAGGCTCCCCCCAAATCGCAGTGCTGTACATAGATATACCTTAGTGCACATCACATCATATGAAGTCACAATGAAAAAGTACCTTGTGATGAACATGGCTATGGTTGTATCGCGGGGGAAATGTCGCGATAGTTTGTTTTTATTTCCCGCGAATAACATGTCTATTATATAAAACATATACGGTATAAATTGTGATGCACCAGATGCGAATTTAGAGAATTGATGTCTCTTCAATGATGCTCAAGTTCTAACAAGCCTTTACATTCGCTCCTCGCGGAAATATTTACTTTTTGATTAATTGACTGATTGTATGTTGTTTAACGTCCCAAAACTATTTTACTCATATGGAGACGTCACCATTTCGGGGTAAGAGCTGCAAACTTTAGGCCTATGCTCGGCGCTTATGGCCTTTGAACAGGAAGGGATCTTTATGGTGTAACACCTGCTACGACACGGGGCCTAGGTATTTGCGGTCTCATCCGAAGGACCATCACATTTAGTCGCCTTTTACGACAAGAAAGGGGCACTGAGAAGCTATTCTTAGCCGGATTTTAAGCCACAACACATGCCGAAAAAGGTCTATAATTTCGTCATCACCTGTGTATGGTTTTTATATCTCCCAAATGATTCAATACACATTATTCTGAATATGATGAGTTTTTAAATCGAGGCAGGCTACTGACAAAATGTTGATGTTGCGGGGGTTTGTACAGTCTCGTCTAAGGTCAGCATTTCGCAAATTTTTTGGTCGTTATAACGATCTAGTTTGCCAGTACAATTTACCATTTCGTCAAATACTGTCTGATGTCTTTCATACCAATTGTTAGGCCGCTCTTGGCACACTGATTCTGACTACGGATCTCTGCGGTTACCAGATCGGAATGTAAGACTCATGGCTGCTGTAACCGGTCGACAGGGAATGCTAGGGACTTGATCCCACCTCTGGTATGATCAGGGGTCCGTGTTTGCCCACCTCTCTGATTTGTATTTTCTATAGAAATTACGAGATTGAATACTGTTCATCATCTTGGCCTTTTCATTTGAAGTATTTTCCTTTTCTTGTCACTAATTTGTACCGTACATGTTTGATATTACAACCATTGTGTTGATGCATCTGCTGTAGGACTGTTAGTCCTCGAGGGTATTCACCAGCACAGTTGCTAAGTACTTCGATACTAGCACCAATTGCGTATAAAAATATGCTGTGACAAAATTAAGAAATTCATTTCAAAGTTAAGGATTATCCCCCTCATGCATAGCTCGGATCCTTTGCCGGATTTGGCTCCACTATTTGGTATTTTTGGTTCTTTCAGCTCTTCCAAGTTTGTTCTTATTTCGGATTACCAACATTTTGTACTTGAGCATCACTCAAGAGACATTATTTGTCGAAATACGCATCTGGTGCATTAACATTTGTACCGTATATGTTTTATATTTAAAGGTCCTCATTATAATATGCAAACAGCAGCAAACTAACTGGTCACGTTTTATATTAATGATAGATGGCAATTTGAATGCATGGTTATACTGATGAGTTGAACTACTAATTGTTTATTCCTCAATGATGTTGGTGGTTTGATGGAACTACATGTCTTGCTAATTAACGATTATCAGCGTCATATCACGACAATTTTAACTCCATTTACTCCATTCTCTCACTTCCAATAAACCAGGCTTACTACCCGAAATCAATCATATATGATACATATAGAGTTCTTATTTACAGAAAAGTTGCGCAAATTAACGCAGAAAACGAGATATCGTCGTTCATACTAAATATTAAATCCGGAGATGAAATAAAAGTTCTATTATCACGTATTATTATTCATAAGTAAGTTAAAGTCGGTTACATATTTTGCATATGATCAACGTTTAAATGGAGGCAGGCTAGTGATGAACAAGTTAATGAAACATGGGTTTCTAAAGTTTCGCAAATTCGATAGTTGTTGAAACGATCCAGTACAACCTTCCTCATTACGTCAAAAATTGTCTGACGTGTTTCATACCTCGACACACTGATAATGCCTGTGGACTACTCCATTTATTTGATCAAGATAGAGGGCTCATGGTGAGTATGACCGGTCGACAGGGGATGCTTATTCTTCCTAGGCACCTGATCTCACCTCTGATATGTCCAGGGGTCCGAATTTGCCCATCTCTCTGATTTGTATTTTCTACAGGAATTGCGAGATGAGTACTATTCGTTATCTTACCCTTTCATGCATATCAAATAATTGCATATAACATAATGCTAATAACATTGAGACGTGTTTATGGTTTTCAAGCAATTTAAATCATATTAAGCTTAAAACACCTTCGTACTTACATTTTTTTTTTTATTGAACATAGTCTTTAACGGAAAACTAACAACCCAAGTTTATGATGAAAACGTGATGATTTCAACTTCTCGATCATCACCTTCCTATATGTTAGTATTCCATTATTTCCAGCATATGATGATTATATCTCTCAACTGATGCGATACACAAAACTCTATTCTATGTATGATCAGTGTCAGTGCTACTAACATATACGTTGATGCTACAGATATTTCAACAGTCTTGTTTGTAGTAAGCAGTTCGCATATTCTTGGGTTGTTTTAATGATCTAATTGCTAATTTAACCTGTCACTAGGTAAAATGTTGTTTAACATGTTTCATACCAATTGTTAGACCATTCTTTATACACTGATTTTGACTCCGGATTACTCAGTTTACCTGATCAAGATACACAGTGGATACAAACTGATTTTGACTGTTTTGATCTTTTTAACTTATCACAATAGAGGCCTCACAGCGATGGCGACCGATCGACAGAGAATGCTTACTCCTCTTATGCACCTGATCCCACCTCTGGTATATCCACAGGTCTGTGTTTGCCCAATTCTTTATTTTGTATTTTTTTCTTTAGAGTTAAGAGTTTAATAACTGTTCCGTAACTTCACATTTTAAAGCTTAATATAGATGTGTCTTCAAATTAACATTATGACTAAATTAATTAGATTTTGTCTTCAAAGGCTCTGAAAACGTTTTGAATTAAAGAAAAAATAACATCACATATCAGGGAGACATTTGGTTTTAAATATTGATCACCTGTGATACGTAAAATCAACCATTGTTGTAGCCGATTATTTCGTTTGATGACATAATATGTAATACAAGCAAATTTACAAGGGTTGATTGATGATTTGTTGCTTTTCGCAACACTCAACAATTTTTCAGTTATCTGGTGGCGTCCAGTTTTTGTTGATGAAGATGAGAGCCCAGATACAATGTACCCGGGATGAGACCATCGACCGGGAGGTCGTGAGTTCGAGCCCCGCGTCAAACCTAAGAGGAAAAATAGGTAGTGATTGCTCCTTCGCCAAACGCTCGGCATTTAGAAGTGAGAATCACGGGTCTTTCGGATATGACCTTAAAAATGGAGGCTCCGTGTCACGGTAGGCGTTGGCACGTTAAAGAACCCTCACTGCTGCGGCCCTAAGCGCTAAGCATAGGTCTAAATTTGTGGTACTTCACCTACAGGTGGTGACGTCTCAATATGAGTGAAAAATTCTCGACGGAACGTAAAACAAACAAACAATCAATAAATCAATCGACCTTTCGAAAGTAAACTGGCAAACATTCTTATATCGGCGCAAACAAGGATCGAACCCGCGTCGACTAGAGGTGAGAGGCCTTGTGATTTTAGCGCGATGCTCCAACCACTCAGCCACGCAGGCCCCCCTTTGTAAGGGCTAATGTTTTGTTTTGTTTTTTTATTTATAGTCGCCTGAGCAATTTTTCAGCTATCCGGCGACTGTCACTATTACCGGTGACGGGGCTGCAAATTTAGAACTATGCTTAGAACTAATGGCTTTTAGCAGTGAGGGTTCTTTTACGTGCCACACCTGCTGCGACACGGGACCTCCGTTTACAAGGTCCCATCCGAAAGACCCGTGACTCTCACTTCGTAAGCGAAGGAACAATCACTACCTATTTTAACGTCTTAGGTTTGACGCGGCCGGCCCGAGCGGGGCTCGAACTCACGACCTTCCGTTCACGAGGCGAGAGCTCTACCACTGAGCCACCGTGATCGGTACTGCAAGGGCTAATAATAATGATAATAATAATAAACAGCTGCTTACGATATATTCGAAGATTAGTTGATAAAGCTGTTTAATCTCAACTTAATAGACAAAGGTATTTTTCAATCTTGCAACTAGATTTTACCGCACTGTATTGACTAATTTCTAGCGGGGTTTATTTTCATTGTCTAATATTTTGTGTATTATACCGCTACCGTTGTAATTCATTATGATCTCACAAAGGACAATTAATTGCATTGTGATATGTTAACGTTACTAAGCTGATGCCCCCTCCCTCCATTCTAAGGCTAATAATAAGCCTTACAGACAACGAAAATGTTGTTACAAGCATTGTTAGCTGGAGACACGATATATTCCTCGTGTAACCTATCTCACTCTTTTATCGCTTCTGGTCATTATCTTCAACTATACAAAATAAAAAACGCATTTACTTCAAAATTTATTAATAACAGCCAACTGATTATAACAATAAAATACAGTGAAAATATTATCAGTGATATGCTTTTTGAATTTGATGGAAAGATTTATCTTGTAGTTAATTCATGGCACATCTTCAATATCAGCATTCTTGATTGCATTTAGCCTCCTCTTTATCTTCCGTCATCATCATCTCCGTTCTCCTTACTCTTATTCTCTTTACTTTCCTTACTCTTATTAGAGTCGTCATCAGGACTTCTCCTTCGACGATCGCCATTATCACCGCCATTGTCATCACCATTATCTTTGTCATCATCGTCACCATTTCCTTTGCCAGAACTTCGTTCTAAAGATAAAAGTCGAAGAAAAAAATAAAACACTAATCCGAATTTGGCGATTGCGAGAATTACTACCGACAACTTAATATTTGATATTATCAGGGATACTAAAAAAAAATGTCAATTACAAATATGAAGAGTATTTTCTGCGGATGTTTGAATTTCGAATTTGAAATTTAAAATTCTCACGTGGAGATATTCAACGTTTTCTTTGAAAAAGCATCAGATGTTCTTGCAGCTTCTGAATTCTGACCACAGTATTACTGTACGTATTGTATTATACATTCACAGAGACAATACTGCTTGTTTTATGAAAGAGGTCATGTTTAAGAGACAGTGATATCAGTATACATCTACTGAGGTCCCACTCTCAAATTATGAAGAAAAAGGCAATAAGAAAATAATTAACTCACTGGCAAAGGTTTCCACCAAAACTAGACCGATGATCAGAAGAACAAGAAATCTTTTCATCCTGTAGCACTGTAACAGATTGTAGCCTGTAATAACAAATTTTGGATAAAAGTATAGCTGGATGTTGAATACAAGATCACGAATTCATCGCACAAACTGTTCTTCCACATTCTGATAGACCTAAAACCATTCGTTTATATTCAATGCAAGGAAAACAATAGTACGCTCTTACCTTAACGAAGTCGTTGACGTCTTGAAATCACTGGCGGTAACGGTAGTTGTTCGTTCGGTCTCCAACACTTATATAGTGGCAACCAATGACAGGGATCAACGAAGCAAAGCTATTTCTAGAATATTGAATTAAAAAAACCACGCGACAACAAACTCAAACCTTTGCAACCTTTACAAAATCATCCTCTCTGCATTCAGTTCTTAAACAGAATTAGGTCTTTTCAGTACGAGTAATTTAAACACTTTTAATTAATTGTTATGTAACGCATACATAGTAATAAATGACGACCACAATTTCCATCAAAATTCCCTAACGAGATACAATTTCATAAATTCTACAAAAAATGCATGAAAGTGTCTTTTTCGACAAAAATATAAAAAGACAAAATCAATTTAGCTAACAGTTTGTCAAATTATAGAAATGAACATCAAATGGATTGTATGCATCTATTCACATTCCAATTTTTAATACAAGTGAAAAATCGGTAAAAAAAAAAAAAAAAAATAAAAAAGTATTCAAGATTGTTATTTTCTCAGATTTGATTTAGAAAGTTCTAAGAACGTGTTGAAAATTCATCTGCTTTTACGAATACCTTTCTAGTGATATTGGTATTTTTGAAATTTTGACATTTTGAAATGAAATCTACAAGTGATGATAGCTGTGAAAAATTAGCTACCTAGGATACGACAGGTCATTCGCTTGTATCCTCATCACAAGGAATTCTTTTATAAGGAAAGGCTACGATAACGAAGAAGACTCAATCTCGTACTTGAGATGGGCAAGCACGGACTCTGGATTAGTCCGTTTACCTGATCAAGGTATTGAACTCATGGTTGGCGTAACCGGTCGACAGAGAAAGCTTATTCCTCTTAGGCACCTGTTCTCAACTCTGGTATGTCCGGGGTCCTTGTTTGTCCATCTTTCTGATTTGTATTTTCTATAGGAACGTACTAGAATGATTATTCTTCGTTATCACAGGGGACCTAAGTGGTCGATTTGTTAAAGGCGTGTTTAGGGATATCAATCTTAATTTGTCTCTCGAGTAATAAATATGATGACAGCTAAAATAAATTTTCTATACAAGTATTTCTATCGGATAAAACAGATGAAATGGCTGTGATAACGGTTGTATGTTTGTTTTCCGCCACACTCAACAATTTTTCAGTTATCTGGTGGCGTCCACTTTTTGTTGGTGGAGGAGAGAACCCAGATACAATGTTCCTGGGAAGAGACCACCGACCTTCCGCAAGTAAACTGGCAAACTTGCTCACATAACGCCGCGGCCGAGATTCGAACACGCGCCGACAGAGGTGAGAGGCTTTGTGATTTTGAGCCCGATGCTCTAACCACTCAGCCACGGAGGCCCCTTCAGATATGAAAGTCAATACTTTGTGAGTTAAAATTTTTCGTGTTGGACTTGATTTCGTTGTTTTTTCCAGTACAGAAACACACAAAATTTAATGCGACACAAAATTTAATACGTCAGTAGCTTTATCAGCTGACCATGGTTTCTAGTTTCGTCGCAACTCACTGCTGAAATGTACGCTCTCCTTCCTTTTCACCCCTGGATCTCTCATTTTTCTAACCACAGTTCCGTGTGATACTCTCATTACACTTCTGTCAACAGAAATCTTATAAAACTCTTTAAATGCATTGTTTATTGTTTATATTTTGGACTTAGTATTTCAGTCATATTATGAAGTGCTATTGGCGCAATTAAATTGACCTTTACTGTAGATTGTGTAAAATCGTTTTCTTTCTTTTTTTCTCTTTATCTTGAATTTGGAACTATTTTGATATAGGCGTATGAATATAGGAATTCACGTGGTGGATTGATTGATTGATCGTTTACGGCCACACTCAACAATTTTTCAGTTATCTGGTGGAGTCTAGTTTTTTTATTGGTGGAGGAGAGAACCAATATACATGTACCTAGGAAGAGACCACCGACCTTCCGAAAGTAAACTGGCAAACTTTCTCGCATATATCGGCGCGAGCGAGAATCGAACCCGCGCCTACTAAAGTTGAGAGGAGCTGAAACAACCAAAAATACCAAATACTAACGAAATTCGTCTAAGGATCAAAGCTACGCATGAGGGAGATATCGCGAAATATATTGTACACGTCAACTCACGAGAACATAAATTCGGGAGTGCTCGTTTAATGATGAATTTTTACATGTATCTTAGCAGCATAAAAATGAAAGTGAAAAATTTTATTTTGTGACTGACTCTTCTCGCGAAGATACGCGACAATAAATTCATGGAGTATAATTAGGAATTTACAGTATTACACAATTAGGTTAAGAGTTTCCATAGCGACATGTACTGTAATTCTGGTGTGCAATTACATGTTTTGACTGCAACGAAGCTGCCATACAATTCCCACATTATAATTTTCAGTATCGTCAGCCGAAAATATCTTGAGGCCCTATTTATCAACAAAAGTTGAAGCATATGCGGATTACCAGCTGAACTTCTAATAAAATACTTAAAATTACATCAAAAATATTTAAATGAGAACTGCTGGGAGGAAATGCACGAAAGTATATTTATGTACATCACTCTAATTTTGTTTTTGCGAAGTCTTAACTTACCTATGTAGTCCTGACCATCGCCGAACACAGCCGATTATGTTAAGTATCGAGAACCTGGCGAAAACATCAATTAAACGATTGATTGTGTGTTTGGAATATGACATCACCCCCTTATCCTTACCATTCAATATCAATATAATACGAATGTTTCCTAAAGTAGAAGCAGGAACTATATTAAACTAGTGGTCCTCCCGATCAAAGCCTTAATTTGCTTTTGTACAGACGGCGATTTAACAATTATAACCTCAGTTATTTATTTTGTAAAGGTGAAGAGAGTGAGACAGATTGCAGTATTGATAGTGCATTAACACACAATACAATAGTAAGGAGACTCTTTCAATTCTAGAATGGAATATGTTCTTAATTGTTGCGAAAAATAAAGTCTTATAATCAGATATAACAACCGTTATTATATTCAAAAGAAATCCCTTCCTATTAAGAAGGTTACAGGAAACGCAAGTGTAATTTTGGAAATAAAATTGTACCAAAGATTTATAAAACGTTTGTTTTGAAGAAATAAATTTGATGTGTTTATAGTATAGCAAAATACAGACGTTGGAGAAATGAAATATTAGAAGTGAGAATCTCCCCATTATGTTAGGTCCATTTGTCAGTTTGTGTCTATAGTTTCCTCAGTTTGCATCATCTGTTGATATTACAATCAGTCTCAGGGATCTTTCCGAATAATAAACAAATTCTTAGTTAGAAAACAATTGCCGCAGAATAACCACTTAACTAGATATCACTATAATCAGTTGCTAATTATTTTATTATTTAAATTGAATTTAATTCAATAATAATAATAATAATAACAAAAATAATTAAGAGATTTTTTTTAATGTGGCAATGCAGATCGTTAATTGCATAGAATTATAAACGCCTTACTTTCTTTGACAACGGAAGTAAGTATATGTACTCGAGGTCATTAGCGTATTTAAAGGCTGGACCACTATTGCTGATTTTTTTCTTACAGTTTTAAACATATGTAATAGTCCAGTCAATGGAACTGATAGATGTGTTACCGCACCTATACGTAGTTCCTAAACTTCACAAATAACTTTACAAAGGTACATTGCTTAATCCAGTAAATGTTTTATCAGTCCTTTATCTTTAAAATATTAGCAACTGTGTGAGAAAAACGTCAAACGTAATATACCACAGCGTATGCGAAACGGTGGAAATCAAATGTGGATTCTAAAAATTTCTGAATAAATTGTAGTCAGCTTGAAATCACAAAACCTTTTTGATATAACAACAACAAAAACTATGGCTTATCAACACTTTACACGATCCCTCCTCACAGTATATCAAAGACTAGACTTTTTGACATAAACATTTGCTTCTTGAAGAAAAATGGAAGATGGAAATATTCCTATCTAGTGATCAAACATTAAAAAGGAAATTGATAAATAAAAAACAAAGCAAAATGAAAATTAAAAAAAAACCCACTGAAATTCATATTGAAGGATTTTCTCATTGACAATATCTTCGTAGTCTTTGGTGTTCAGGACTTCTAGGAGTCGGTTGTATTTGTCATGGGCATGAATTGTGCTCCTTTGTTCTTTTATCGACGGCGTTTTCTCTATTAAAAATAATCACTTTCATTCATATGCAGATTCGAAATATCACAGTGAACTCGAAACAAAAGACACCACATCCTACAACATCTGCTTCGTACTTAGATATTTTATTGAATATGAGTGTGAACGGCAAACTTAAAAATCAACTTTATGACAAGTGGGATGTCTACTGGACATTTGTGATTCCAAAACTGTAGATAAAGATTGTCTTTTCCTTACGTTTTGCATGATCTTCAACCCTATTTCATGGCTCTATTGCTCATTGTCTTAACACTATTAAATCTTCATCATTTGATGATGCTTGCATATCAACTTAATATAGTTCCAAGTTAGTTTTTGAGAAGATCTTGGTAGACATCCATATATTTTTCCATGTAACACATTGAACAGTTGTTTTGGCCTTATTCTGCATGGTAGGAAAAGATACATTTCTAATGTGATTTCCTAGAATAATACGGATAGTCAAACAACTTTCAACATCAAAAGGAAAAACCTTCAAGTCGACATTAAAAGATATTGGCGGTGTTTGATCTATCACCAATTTCATCTTCATTCATATTTCCATTTGATATATCTCAGCGAACAAGAAATGAAAGACATCACGTAATCGTTTATATCTACTTCATATAGACTATTTCATTAAATATGGAAATATTAGCCACAAAGTAACAACTCAACTTTATGACAATCTAGATCATTTCAACTTCTCCATTATTGGTTTCTCGTATTTACCTAGAAAGTTTTCATTATCACTTGTACATGATTCTGTACTGATTCTATACAGATGAACATGTTCTGCGTATGATACGTTTGTAAATTGCAGCATAACATAACGACATAAAAATGTCAGGTAATAAAGGAACATAACTGGAAGACCTAATCACCAAAGACTATGGAGATGTTTTCAATGAAGAACTCCAGCATATTTCTAATGTCAATATCCGAGTATTTGTGCTTGGTGATTGAGTTTGCATTTAACAATTTGTTTTTGGTCACTAGATATGGGTACTTGTTTAACCAAATAAATATAAATATTATATCTCCGTAGTCTTTGGTGACCAACTCTTCCAACAGTCTGTTGGAATTCTCATGAGCACGAAATATCCTCCTTTGCTAGCTGATCGGTTTTAAAATCCTCATGGAGACGAATACATTGAAAAGTTTCTATAAGAGAAACAAAAAACCTGCTACTGTGGCCTTCAATTCAACATTCAGATATATCGACGATGTTTTATTTATTAAATATGTCATTTTCATTCATATGTCGATTTTATAGATCCCAGAGAAATTGAAATAAAAGACATCACAGAGTCTTCCATATCTACTTTGTACTTAAATAATTTATTGAAATTAGATGCTGACGGCCAAGTGGCAACCCAACTTTATGGAAAAGGGATAATCGGAACTTCTCCATCGTCAACTACCCTTTTTGCAGCAATATTGTTAATCAATTTAATCCAGTGGTGTTCTCGATGTTTACATGAAGGGGTATTTTAAGTTGGACTGTTTGTATGATGACAACCCCCCCCCCCCCACCCCCCAGAATCCTGATACTCATGAACAACATTGAATGATATTGGGAATTAAAATGTTGATAAAGAAGTTGATTGCAACCATTATTAATTAATTAAACCTGTGACCCATTATCCTTCTACTGAATAACCACTAAGTTCGACATAAACTAACACATTGCTTACACTCACAACGTTACAAGATTTACATATCAAACTTCAATGGTTTTGGTACAGAAACTACGTCTGGTGAGATTACTAATAACTGAATTACTAATGATCAATATATCACTGGTTTAACCATTTGTACATAGCATTTGGGTATGGAAGACATTGGATTTGAAAAAAAAAGAATCATTTAAAATGTCTCTTTATCTCTTAACATTTGTGAAACTTAATAAAACATTTTTAACCCGGTTAAATTACGTGTTCGTCACTGATTACATAACAATCCACTAATACCATCTATTTTTTTTTTTGGCACTGCTGTGACCGGTCAACAGAGAATGTTTACTACTTCTAGACATCTAGTCCCACCTCTGGTGTGACCAGCAAATTCTCACTCCTCCTTGGCACCTGACCCTACCTATTGTATGTCCAGGGATCCGTGTTTACCTATCCTTAATATTGTTTTATGTTTAGTAAATATGAAATTGATCACTGTTCCTTATTTTCAAGTTTTTAACAAGTCATCCCAATCAAAGATGACATGGTTATCAATTTTAGGAAATTGCTTTTAAGCCAAATCTATGTACGATACAATTCAACATTGTAGCTCCTCCAGTATTACCTTAATTCCGTCAGAAGTTCCCTGCCATGTATATTGAGGCAGCTCCATTCAAAATCTTGAAACCATCTTGTAATCCTTAAAGTTGACATTCATTAACCTTGATTTGAAATAAATTTCATTTAAAAGATACGAAATCGCAGGAATGAATAAATCTCTAAATATTCTAAACGAAAGTTTGCGAGTTTACAAAATTACCTTCTTGGTTTGGCTTCGGTAACAAAGATTTGAAGAAGTGGAATGTCCACGTCGATTGCAGGTGAGCTGATGCCTGGCAAGACCGATGCGGGGTAATCAGTTTCAGTTGAGGCGGCTGCAGTTATAGGCCCGGTCTGGTACTGAACCATCTGATAACGCTGTTCTATTCTTTGTCTCCCAGATCTTCCTGCAGAAGTCCTCAAAGGA
This sequence comes from Ostrea denselamellosa, assembly GCA_024699665.1. Lineage (NCBI taxonomy): Eukaryota > Metazoa > Mollusca > Bivalvia > Ostreida > Ostreidae > Ostrea > Ostrea denselamellosa. The sequence goes on from JAMZEH010000004.1 coordinate 3,534,015, forward strand.
GGAGATAACCTGGTAGGCAATGATATGCCAGGTAATGCAGACAACAGTAAGAGTAGACAACTGGTGGTGGCTAAGTCTTTATATCGTTTCTAGGTTGTGGTGGCCTGTGGAGAGTTCACCATACAGGGCTATTTTGGTCAGGCGGCGTTCGTCTATTCTGAAGACCTGTCCTGTGTAACTGCAGCTTCAACATCATGGCTTCGATTCTGGTAATCTCCACATATTCGAGAACCTCAGTATTGGTATTGGTGATGTAGTCTGTTCATGAAATATTGAGGATAGTTGGAGACAGTCCTGGTGGAAGCGCCCCAAAATTCGTAAATGGTGGCGATAAGTCAGCCACGACTCAGCGTCATTAAGAGTTGTGGTAAGTATTACAGTTTTGTAGATTTTATATTGGTACTGTTTTTCAGGTGCTTGTTGCTTTTGTGTAGCCTGCTGAAGACACTGGTTGCGTGTGCCAATCTGTTGGCAATTTCCCTGTCAATCTTTGCATGTGATATGATAGTACACCTCACGTAAGTGAACTGGTGAACTGTCTTCAGCTCCGTCTCGCCAAAGAAGATGTGCGGAGTACAATAATCTTCCCGTGGTGGCGGAGGAATTTTCTGAGGTTGAATAGATTGTCATCAAGGAGATGGCGGATATGATCAGCGTCTCCGTCTTTCAAATTGTTGCTGGCATGCTTAAGCATCATACTAAAGAAAATGCTGAACAGAGTCTGTGCCAGGACACATTCCTGCTTTACTTCAATCGTGATAGGGAAGGGGTCAGAGGTGTCGATGTTCAGTATCACCAGGCCACGGTTTGGTCAAGTCAACAAACGTTAGTGTTTCTACTGTTCACACAGAGTGATCCCTCGGTAGCTGGAACAATCTGACTTTTCACCCTTGTATTTGTAAAACCTTGCTATGAATGTGTGGCGGAGGTCTCTTAGTTGTTTGTTGTACTTCCAACCACAAACAATCAGTTCATGGAATTTGTTGTGTAACACTGGGCCTCACCTCTTTGAGTTTCAGATGGAATTCAATCAGACCTTGCTTCCTTACGACTACTCAACTGCTCTTTGACTTTGATAAGCTCTTCCATAGAGGGTTGTTCATGCATTTCTACTTTAACTGAGAACTACGGGATGTTGAACATTGGTGAATCCTTGACAACGCAGCAAAAGCAGAAGAGGGACTGCAAGTGCTCTTAACAACGAAGCAGGAAATATGATTTGTCTCTCAGGAGAGTCGTCCGCACTGCACGAGAGACTCTGGACTATTGTGTGGCGCTGTACACTGCCTCGAGAGCTTCATAGAATCCTCCGTATTGTAACCCTCGTTCAATTTTTATATAGATCTTTGGAAGACAAGTCCAATTTAATTTTATAACTTTTATTTAAAATAGTACAAGTACAGAGTTTTTTTTCTATAGGAGCTTACCAACAGCTCTCTAACCCCCTTACTCTGTTTTTTAAAGCACAAAATACATGAGTTTATATATTATTTTCCAAGGACAAACAATTCTGATTAACTCTGTTTATCTGTGACAAACATAAGTAAACGAATTATGTTTGCATTCCGATATTCTCATATAAGCAGACAATACAGTGCCAGAGCAATGGAACTGTCCATCCAGGTGGTGGAAATGCAGGTGCAGAGGCTGTAAAATATGACTGTTGCTGACAATTTGTTAAAGAAGTCATATATTTCATCTACTGCATCACCACACATGAACGTATAAATATGGCCGTTGCTTACAACTCAATTACAAAGTAAGAGTTTCAACTTTCCGCATCTCCTCACATATTGATAAAATTATCAAAAGAACAGCAAACTAATCAATGCACAGTAATATGACCGATAATTGAAAAAACAAAAACAAGCATCCCTGTACATTTCCATCTGGTTACAGTATTCAGCAGCATCCGCACTTTGCTGAGCTCTTTTCTGGAGGTTGGTCCACCATTCGTTCGGTATGTCTGGAAGCTCGTATTGGAGAATGCTGCCAATAGGACGAAAGATAACATTTTCACAGGGCAAGTCAACTGAGCCAGGTGAGGCTGATTGATCCCTTGTCTACAAATGAACAACTGTATCCTTTGTCATTTGAAAACATGTCTTAAAGAATGTCCTTCTTCCCCCATTTCCGTATTGATAAGAAACTGTCAATATGAATCTTCTGACGATATGGATAAAAAAACCCATTCACTTTATCTATCCTGACGATAGTTGAACGACGCAGATCAACCAAGGTATGAAAAGATGAAGATGACGAAGCGAATGCTTCACCAGATAATTTACCGCCTCAAAGGAATTTTTTTATTGCGTAAAATCGAGAGATTTTGTTCTTAAAGAAGGACTTTTATGTATGCAAAATGACTGAAAGATTGAACATTTTCATCGATAAATTTTCCTAATGTGAGGTCCAGTTGTCCATGAAAAGGTGAACATAACGAACAGTGGACAATTTCGATCGTCTCTACATTTTCCTCATTTAAAATAACATCTTACATTCTATGTAATATTCGTGATCGTTTTTGCCTTTTCCCCCTGCATATATTAAAGTATGGAATTAAGAATAAAAATACAGAATGATAATGTAATTATGTGTCAATGTCATGACTCGATGAGTGTTAAATTACCTTTAAATTGAACATAATTCAATAAAAACCTCAACCAACATTTTGAATGTGGTAAATCAGATCGTTATCTATAGTACTTATAAACATCTAACTCAGCCCTTCTGTCATAATAAGAAAAATGATTATGTCCTTACTTAAGGTCATTAGCGTGTTTAAAGTCAAGACAAATTCTATTCATTTCCTTATTTTGGTAACTTCAGCATTTCGCAAATTGTATGGTCGTTATAACGCTTTAGTTTTATTATAGAACCTGTCACTGGGTAAAATGCCCTCTGAAGTGTTTCATACCAATAGTTGGGACATTCTTTATAGACTGGTTGTGACTACTGATTACTCCGATTGTCTGGTCGAGGTATGAGGCTCAAGGTGGGTGTGACCGGTCTACGGGGGATATCTACTCCTCCTAGGCATCTGGTCCCACATCAGCTCTGCAGGGTACCGGGGTTTCCCAGCCCTTAATTTATATTCCTGATAGGAGTAATGAGATTGATCACTATATTATTTCACGTTTTCATTTAAAGCCCAAAACACAGAGCATACTTTTCTTGAAATTTCAAATATTGTATTTCCTGACTAAACCTCGTTATCATTTCTGTATGATATTTACATAATTTCAATACTTAAAAGCAACTATGTTCTAATTTGACAAATTCCCCTGTCACTTCAATAGTTGACTACTGAGATTTAATATTTTAAGATGGGTAACAAAGGATGATGCTGGCAATATGCATCAGCTTTTTTGTAAACTTCCATACTACTGGTAAATACTTCTTTTATATACTCAACTAGGATGCAATCCTTATTCTACTTGCAAGAAAATGACGTATTAATTTATCATGGCGTTATGTGTATGCGGTAAAGTTAGTGTTTAGTGGAATATATGTTGGTTTTAATAAAATATGACACTTTTTATTCAAAATAACCTCAAGCATCAATCAGATGTATTTCAGCATGTGTGATACGAAACATTGGACTTGAAAATGGGCACTTCAGAAAATTAAGTTACGAAAACTATTATTCACTCTGTTTCAGAGATTAGGAATTGCTAAAGACGATTCATTTTTCTGCCTGATTTAAGGATTAAGTTCCATAATTTTGCAAGCGAATGTTGAGATATCAAAAACATATTAGATTAAATATCTGATGTGTGAACGCAGAGAGAGAGAGAGAGAGAGAGAGAGAGAGAGAGAGAGAGAGAGAGAGAGAGAGAAGAGAGAGAGAAAGAGAGAGAGACAACGGAGGCAAACTAACAACCCAACTTTATGTGAAACGGGGTGATTTCATTTTCTCCATCGTCAATTATATCTCCCAATAGATTCGATACGCAAGAGCTTGTTCTGCATATGATAAGTTTTTAAAAAGAGGCGGGCTACTGACAAAGAAGTTGATGTTACAAGGGTTTGTACAGTCCACCCATAAGTCATTATTTCGCAAAGTTTATGGTCGTTATAACGATCTAGCTTGCCAGTATATCTTACCATTAAGTCAAATGCTGTCTGATGTCGTTCATACCAAATTGTTAGGTCACTTTTGGCACATTAGTTCTGACTACGCATTACTCCGTTACCTGATCGGAATGTTGGGCTCACGGCGGGTGTGCCCGGTCGACAGGAGATGCTTACTCTTGCTAGGTACCTGGCACCACCTCTGGTATGAACAGGGGTACGTGTTTGCCCATCTCTCTTATTTGTACTTTCTATAGGAATTACGAGATTGAATACTGTGAGCTATTTTGACCTTTTCATAAAATGAGTAGGATAACTGACAGTGTTCAGTCTCGTAATTCCTATAACAAATACATATCAGAGAGATGGGTAAACACGGGCCCCTGGACATACCAGAGGTGGGATCAAGTGCCTAGGAGGAGTAAGTATCCCCTGTCGACACATGACAAATTTTTCCTTTACATTCAGTTGTTATTATAACTAACAAAAAGCCCAATTTAATAGGTGATCACTTTTATAGTACTGTGTGAATGCAACGGTAAAACGAAGAATTGAGATACTGAAGGAATGCCCCCATTTCCACGAGTGTGGGGGTAATGCAGAAGTACATTTCTTAAAAATGTTCAGACACATATCAAGACAATTTTCTCTTCGTTTGCTCCCATCCACGTCTAAAAACGAAGCTTGATACACTAAGTTAAATATATTGTATACACGAAGTGTGCTTATTTACTGATAGGTTGCCAAAGTGAACACAGAAAACGCCATCTCGTCGCTCATACTAAATATCAAACATCAAGATCAGTAATGCTCAAAAATCAAAAATGTCGGAGATCCGAAATAAGAGCGAACTTGGAAGATGTGAAAGAACCAAAAGATGGCAAATAGTGGAGCCAACTCACCTCTCAAATGATCCGATACGCAAGAGTTTGTTCTACATATGATCAGTTTTTAAATCTAGAAACGATACTGAAAAACAACTTGATGTTACAGGAGTTTGTACAGTCTCATCTAAAGTAATCATCGCACAAATTCTATGGTCGTAATAACGATCTAGTTTGCCAGTATAGCTTTCCATTAGATCAAGTGCTGTAAGACGTATTTAATACGAATTTTAGGTCGTTCTTAACACACTGATGCTACTGCAGATCACTCCGTTTACCTGCTCAAGATATTAGCACACGAAATGTACTGACGGGTCGACAGGGAATGTTTCCTCCTTCTATATATCTCATCTCACCTCTGATATGTTCAGGGGTCCATGTTAACCCATCTCTCTGATTTGTATTTTCTAGAGGAATTACGATATTGAATACTATTTGTTATCTTAGCATTTTCATAGTACAATCGAACACAGTTCAATGCTTATTTTGTCACAGAAATTACTGATATCTGCTTAATATTGATGCGTATATTTTTGCAATGACATCAAAAAACAATTTTATTTTAGCAAGAATCATGAAAAACCGTCGAGACGTTGACGTGGGTATATGTGAATGGAAAGATTGATAACTCGTGTGTCACAATCAATAGATTTATTCATTCTTACTATTTTCCTATAGGGTACCTCTGATTTTTATTCTATGTTCATATCCTTTTTGGTGCCTCAATTTTATCAATTCAGGTATTGGTCAATATTGGACTATACTCGGACTGTTCTATTTGTTTACTATGATGCTATAAATACCCATGTTTTGGTCAGTGAGCCGGGGTCCATTAGCACGCACTGCAGTAGTAACACGATGTATAGCTAAGTGTATTTTTTACGGTAACCATCTCCATTAGGGGTAAGTTCGTTTTTCCTTATACTTTAGTCTTGTTTATAATATTTAAGACTTTAGGTAACTGTTCTTATACGTGTTCGATAGTATTTTCGTGTTAACGTTTTACATACTTGTTTATTTACCGTAGAGTTATGGTGCGTTTGTGTGACAAGCGTGGTTTGCTAGTTTATTTGTGAGTTTCTATTTCGTAGTCTTATACGGCGTTTTTGGTCATACATTGACTGTTTTGTAATGTTAAGGGGTCTTATATACTTAATTATATTACATGTTAAGAGGTCTTATACGCTTAACTGTGACTGTGTTTGATACGTTGAGGGGTCTAATACACTTAACGGTTTTGTAGAGCGAGTATTGTTCGGTGTGATTGTATGGCGTGCAGTTGCGGTAATTAGGTAAATAAGTATATTGTGAAAGTGAAACGTTTAATTGAAAATATTGTTATTTATATATTATTAAAAGGTTCCAGCAAGGCTCCAGCAATGTCCCAGTGATGATTCGGCCATAGTCACCAGTGTTCCGGTATTGAACATCTTACCACCCGTGTAACCTCCTTCGAGTATTCACTTACTACGCTGGAAGCCGGTGGACGGAAGCCGTCATCTTAGGACGTGGTACCGAAGGAGGACACATTGGAGGAACACTGGAGGGACACTGCTGTCCAATATACCACCATAGGACAATGACGAATCAGATATTAGAAACATTTTTTTTTGTTGATATTTTGTGTGTGTGTGAATGTGTATATTTGTAAATTTATTGATTTTATATATAGATAAAGATTGTAAATACCTATTGTTGTTCTCATTGCTTGACTGGTTAGACACACGACGGCTGTCGTGACATCGTGGTAGAGGTTGTTGAAACCACAGACAGGAAACAAGTGGGAATGAGAGAGATGACTCTGCAATGGATAACAAAAGATCACACGAAAAAATGAGACCTTTCAGTTAAAACTGAGAAGTATATTCAGTGACATGTCAGTCATATTTCAGTTGACTGAATGGCAGCACATTCCAGCGACCATTCAGTCAGTATATGTCAGGAACATCAAAGCCATCTGATTGAGAGCCTCTACGGGTCATTTGTCGAAAGAAGGCCGAAGGGCTATGTCGCGTAAATATTACTTATTGCTATATAAAAAATCGTATTATAGAAGTTTTTATATCAAAATAAAAAGAAGTGTTATTAAAATTATATATTATTCTAAGTATAATTGTAAAATATGTAAGTATGTAAAATATTTTCTTTAACTTGAGAATTAACTTTACATCACAAATCAGGATATGACATTAATTATTGTAATTTTCAATATACCCGGTAAGTAATAATGGGGGATATAGATGTAAAACAAATCTTGATTTTACCCCTCCCCTCCCGCGAAAAAAAAGAAGGGAGATATTAAGTACCAATGTGTATCGTACTCGACAAAATAGAACGTCGTTTATGTTTTACCTGTTTGTTTAACTAAAACTGTGAAAAGCTACTATTTCATTTAAGCTATGAATCTACAATTTATAGTGGTGATATTTTATTTCCAATTAAAACTAGTAAAATGACTAAAATGTGACATTTTTTCTCAAATATTACACAAAAAATTAAATAAATGAAAAAGACTTAGAAGATAGATCCAGGATCATGTCTCTTTCAGCTGATCAGAGTGTTGTTCTTTGAAATGACGTTAAGAACACCATGACGTTACGCTGATTTTATAGAATGATATAGAATACATATCAGTTTTTCAAATGCAGCAAAATACGACTTGGAAGTGATGGAGAGCCATAAAATTTCATATTTTGATTATTCTACCCATTATCTATCTGCATCTACCAAAATGTGAAAATAGGTAAAAATTGTCATAAGTGCCCTATTGTCGTCGGTGCAATCATATGCGGTTGATAATACAATGTTGGTATAAAGATAAGGGAAATTTATGAAGAGGAATTGAAATCATACCGTTTGTCGCAAATGTGAATTGTTAGTTTGCCGTCATCAGCATCTGTTTTCAACAAAATATATAATATGAAGCAGATGTGGAAGACTCTGTGGGTTTTTTTTATTTCAAGTGAGATCCCCTGTATTTATCTATTGCAGAAAATGCCATTATTTAGGGTATCATTTACACTTTTTATACAGAGCAAAACAAAATATATTGTAAGCAAGTCAAATTGCGTACAGCGAATTTCATCACATCAATTACATGCATGTATCAATATTGAATAATATGATGAAACACTTATATAAAGTATGAGTTTTTTATCCTACAATAATAACAACATGTTCAGCCTTTTTTTACTGGCCGGATGGTTGTTTTACAAAGGGGCGAATTAAATTCAAAAATAGCCAAATTTATACTTGAATTCCCATATATTGAACATTTTATGTTTATTTGTTTAATTCGTCAGGCTTTGCTTTTTCTTTAATACTGACAGAGTCATACTTTATTTCGTCAGTCAGCGAGTGCTACCGGACATTTCCGCGTCAGTACAGTGTATTATACACAGTGATCGGTTGCTATAGAACAAGCAGAAACAAAACAAAAACAAACTTTATCAGAGAGGTTATAGTTCTGACCTTTGGTTGGATTTCAATCTATTTTCACCTAGACAGAGGAGGAAGTAGGGAGGGGGTCTAAACATGTCACAAATTGTTGGCAACATGAGATTGTTGAAATTTTAATCTTTAAATTTGTCGAATATAAGGAATACGGTATTGAATGAAATTGATGTAATAATGCATGAGGATTACTTATTTAAAATTTTAGGAAATCATATTGCTACCAAATGTTGTACAATACTAAGCTCATTATTATACTACAAGTTTTTTAGCAAACAATAGAGGCTATATATACCTGTATACGACGGTTGTTGAATAGGTAATGTGTATTGTATGATACCTCAAAAGTGTTAGATTCAAACAGTGACATGAACATTGCATCCCTTCAAAATACATAATTTCAACCTCTGAATCCATTCATGAATTGCATCACGGTACGCTTATTTCGGTGCACCTCTGAGGCACTGACTAATGGCTGAGAAAAGGGCTTGTCCGGACTTGTAACGACGACCAGATAAGCAATTTTAAGTTTTGGAAAAGCAAAGAAGTCGCATGGGGCTAGATTTGGGGCGTATGGCGAGTGTGGCAAGACTTCGTAAATTGCTTCAGCAGCTCATATGTATGGATTAGACGAAGATGACTCTATCCTGAAACAGGACGTCATTTATGATAATACCTCTTGAGCTATTTTAGTATAACATCTCGGTAATACTGACCTATAACACTTTTGCCCTTTGACACCGGAATTTGTCCGGCTATACCATCACATGAGAAGAATATACAATAAAGAACCTTCTTTGTGCTTATGGTTCATTTGGCAACTACATACCTTATACCGTGTTTAGTTAGCCATATTTTGTTCCAAATTTTTCTTTTTCGAAATAATGAACCCTTGTTTCATCACCAGTAACATTTGTTTGCAAGTTGTCTTTGATTGAATTTGGGAAATATTTTGAGCAACTGCTTAGCGGTTTGTACTTTTACCATTTTTGGCCATGAATTCAAAAATAGCAAAAAAATTATAGAATTGTCATATATTGAACCTTTTTTATATTTATTTGTTTATTCAATTACCCTCGGTTTTCTTTTGATGTTTATTTGTTTATTCCGTCAGGATTTGTTTTGTCTTGGATGTTGACGGCGTCAGACTTTGTTTATTCAGTCAGCAAGTGCAACAAGACATCTCCACTTGGCACTGTGTAGGATACATATCGATAGGTCACTATTGAACTTCTCGACAAAGCAAAAAAATCAGAAAGATTATAGTTCGTGCCTTTGGTTGGATTTCAATCTATTTTCACCCATTCGGATACAAGATGAACGTGGAGGAGGTCTAAATATGTCACATACTTTTGGCTACATGAGAATGTTGAAAATTCAATCCTTAAAATCGACGATTAGGATTCGCTACAAAAATTGGTATTAAATGGAAATGAAACAATGCTGTTTGGGCATTTCTTATTTACAGTTTAAGGTAATCGCCTCGCTATCAAATATTGTACGACACGATTCTTATTATTACCTTTTTTAAGTAAATAGAGGTTATATATATATATATATATAAGACGTGTGGAGGACGGGGGGGGGGCATCTCACACGTCCCTCCGAGTTGAATAGAAATAAATCTGCACAATCATGTGTGTGTATGTGCGTGTGTGTGCGTGTGTGTGTGTATGTGCATGTGTGTGTGTGCGTGTGTGTGCGTGTGTGTGTGTGCGTGTGTGTGTGAATCATCTATTTGTTGGTGTAACATAGCTGTACAGATAAACTCGCATACATTGGATGATAGCCGATTACTGAGCATGTCCAAAAAGAAATCGAATGAGGAAGTGATACCTACCTACATTTCGTCAGAAGAGTCTGAATACAGAATGCGATGAGAATGAACTTACAATAATGTAACTAACTGAAAAACTGTTTTAGCTATGTTTAATAAAGTAAAACAAATGCTTTTCTCCAATCAAAAAGGAATAAATAAATATTGCTTGAAATTTCATTTTGTGTATTGGTTTTGATTTGTCATGCAGCATAGTTAGATAATCTATGAAAGTTATTTGTATCAACAGTAATACCAACAAATAGTTTACTGGAACTTTATTGAACATTCACAAAATGAATGCTGAGGTAGTGTGTATTATTGAAAATTGAAAGTTACACGATTGTGTGTAAACAATTACACAAAATTTTCTGGATGGTCATTTACTCGTACATGTAACTAGAGAAGAACTGCCTAATGAAACTAACCATGCATCAATGAAACACAATTGAACAATTAGTGAAGGAGACAGGAATAGACTCGGAAATATCAGCATAATGTAGGTAAACAATTACAGAACAATGTCTGGCTTTATATGGCTCAATCTTCTCTGAAATATGATAGACTAGTTATTAGTATTTCGCTGAACGCTAAGTGAATAGTTGTTTAAACCTGGGTTAATGGACTGAAATTTGACTGACTGGTCACTGAAATCTGACAGAATAGTCACTGAAACTTCATTGAAAGGTCACCAAAACCTGACTGAATGGTCACAAAAATCTGCCTGAATAGTCACTGAAAACCGACTGAAAGGTCACTGAATCCTGAATGAATGGTCACTGAAATCTGATTGAATGATCACTGAAACTTGACTGAAAGGTCACTGGAACCTGCCTGAATGGTAACTAAATTGTGTCCGCCATTCAGTGAGCGGAATGATGACGGAATGATAACTGAAAGGTGACTGAAAAGTACTTTATCAGTGATGATTCATTTATCATTCAATCACTATTCAGTCACCTTTCAGTTCACTGAAAGGGGAGATTTCATCCTGTGGAAATTGAAATCATCTCGTTGATCATAAAGTTGAGTTATTAGTTTGCCATCAGCATCTATCTACTTAAGAAGCAGATGTGGAAGATTCTGTGGTGGCTTTTATTTCCAGTTCACTGGGATATATCGAATCGACATATGAATAAAAATTATCACGGTTAATAGATAAAACGCCGTCGATGTGTCTAAATGTCGAATCGAAGGGCACAGCAAGTGGTTGTTCTTCTGACGTAGAAGCTTTCGAATTCTGTTTCATAAAAATATTAAAACAGGTCAGCTAATATACGAGCATACTTCATGCCCACGAGCTTCCAACAGACTGCGAAGATATTGTCAATGAGTAATCCTAGCAGCATTTTAACATCAACTTTAACATACTTGTGTGTGGAGTCAGAGTGGTGTTTAACTTTGGTTTGGATAACTGGTAACTAGATATTGATATTTCCTTTAATATTTTTTGTTGAAGAAGCAACTGTCTATTATGTCTTAAAATCTAGCGTTTAATCTCTCGTGAGGTATGGGCATGTAACATGTTGTAAAGTCACACGTTTTGATGTTTGGTTCTGGTAGGCCACAACAAAGGATCCGGTATTTCAGGAATAATAATGGTTAAAGTGCAACTGGTCTGGTGAGCTATATCACTCACAGTCTATTCTTTGATTCCAGAATTTGAAACTACCATTTTTATTTTTATTTTTTTCATTAATAATATACAGTATTTCTGTAAATATGTATAAAACGCATTAGTACACTTAGACTGTTATAAGTCACTGGCGACAGGATAGTTCAGTACATCCACGTTATTAATAGTTCCGTATATCCACATTAATGATTGTTCCGTACATCCACATTAATTATAATGCCGTACACATCCACATTAATGATGATTCCGTACATCCACATTAATGATAGTTCTAAACAAGCACAATCATTGTGGATTGCAAGTCATATCGTATTATTTCTTTAATGGTAAAATGACTGCTCTTGGCACACTGATTCTCACCGCGGATTACTCAGTTTACCTTATCAAAAATTTTGTGAATTTTAATAGAATTGCGGTCGTCATTTTTTAAATATATTTCTATGTATGCATTACATAACATTTAATTAAAAATCATTTAATTACTCGTAATGAAATAACCTACTCTATATAAGAACCGCGTGCAACAAGGATAATTTTACAAAGGTTGTAAAGGTTAGCGTTTGTTGTTGCGTGTTTTTTATTCAATTTTCTACAAATAGCTTTGCTTCATTCATCCCCTTCATAGTTTGCGACTATATAAGTATTTAAAACCTACAACTACCTCCAGTGATTTCAAGACGTCAACGGCTTGATTAAGGTAAGAACGTACTATTGTTTTCCTTGCATTGCATGTAAAAGAATGATTTTAGGTCTTTTAGAATATGTCAGAACAGTTTGTGTGATGAATCTGTGATCATCTAAAATGCCTTTCTCCTGTATTGACTATCATGGAGCTGTACTTGATTTCAGAATTTATTATAAGAGTCTACGATCTGCCCCATTGCTACAGGATGAAGAGATTTCTTGTTGTTTTGATCATCGGTCTAGTTTTGGTGGAAACCTTCGCTAGTGAGTTCATTATATTCTTGTTCTTTTTATTAGCAAGTTGTAAGAGGGAACTCGGTAGATGCATATTTACGTTATTCTCGCGTCAACGCCACCTCTCTCATAAAACACAAAATATTTTCTCAGTGAATGCATAATACAATATGTACAGTACTACCGTGGTCAAAATTCTGAAGCTGCAGAACGTCTAATGTTTTATCAAACACAGATTTGAATTTCTTGACGTGCGAATTTTAAATTTCAAACTTTAAACCCAAATATCCGCCGAAAATACACTAGGTATCGGTAACTGTCATTTTGTTCTTATAAGATCAGATATTTAGTTGTCGGTTAAAAATCTCAAATTTTATCTTTAGAACGAAGTTCTGGCAAAGGAAATGGCGACGATGATGACAAAGATAATGGCGATGACAATAGCAGTGATAATGGCGATCGTCGAAGGAGAAGTCCAGATGACGACTCTAATAAGAGTAAGGAAAGTAAAGAGAATAAGAGTAAGGAGAACGGAGATGATGATGACGGAAGATAAAGAGGAGTCTCTGTAATTTAGAATGCTGATGTTGAAAAGAAGATGTGTCATGACGTAACTAAAAGAAAAAGTTTTCCCTCAAATTTACAAACCACATCACTGATTTTACTCACTGCACCGTATTGTTATCAGTTGATTATAATAAAGTTTGGTGTAAATGGGTTTTCCAATTTTGTATAGTTTAATACAAGGGCCAGAGATCATTATTTTAAAAGGTCCTAAATTCAGAGATGCTCGCTCTTTCAATTAGCGACACAACGTCATGTCTCATTCGATTTTTTTTTTATTTTGCGAGACAATGGGCAAAATATTAAGAAGACAACTTTATATCATCGGTGCTTAGTAAACTAGAACTGATTAAAGAATTAGGTAGGGTACACGAGAAATATGTTTTTGTTCCAGCTGACAGTGCTTGTAACGGCATTTCCTTCACATGTACGGCTTATTATTGCAATTACATTTGTTTCTTAAACGAATTTATCATTAATTCCATATTTCGTAATTTACTTATAACTGCCCTCTTAAAAGATCACTTGTAAACACATTTAGTGTCTCGATTAATGGCATGACTGAATATGAGATACCGTACCTCTACAGGGTTCCTTAACTTCGAAAACCTCTTGGAAGCATAGATACTGGATTTTCGAATTATTCCACCAAGCCCCTCTCTTTTCTCCTCACGAAATTGTTCTTCGAAGCCACTAGTTAAAACTTAAGCATGATTTTGAAGAATTTCATCTTTTGAAAGGGAACTTGGGATTACCAAATGTGGAATTAATGCCAAGTTCATACAAAACAATAAATGCTTAATCTAACTCAGCACCTGATTCCTTCTCTGGTATGACCATGGCGTCATATTTGTCCTACTCCCCAGAATGGTCAACATGAGAAAAGACTGGTCATCACCCTCCAATGGCACTATGTGTCTCAATATCCATATAGTTAGTTCTCTTGAGTTTTTTTTATAAGCAATGTTTTACAATTGTTTGTGTTCTTGTCAAGGTGCATGTATTACACATTATGTGATAAAAAATAATCGGTTACAACAATGGTTGATTCTCCATATCACAGGGGATTGACATTTAAGAAAAAAACCATCTCCCCCTGAAATGCGTTCTTATCCTTATTTTAATTCAAATGTTTTCAGCGCCTTTGGAATCAAAAAATCTAATTGATATAATTAAATTCCAGATATATGTATAATGTCAGCATTAACAGGTGAAATAAGGAACATTGATTGATCTCGTACCAATTAGAAGGAATACAAAATAACGAGAAGGGCAAACTCATACATATGGGTATCCTCTGTCGACCGGTCTCACCCGCTGTAAGCCCTATATTTTGATCAGATAAACGGAGTAATCCGTAGTCAAAATCAGTGTATAAAGAACGGTCTAACAATTGCCTTGAAACACGTCAGACAGCATTTTACCCAATGACAGATTATGTTGGCAACTAGATCCTTATAACGACACTAGAATATGCGAAATGCTAATTACAGACGAGATTGTTGAAAACTCTGCTACATCAACTTGATATGTCAGTAGCCTTCCTCGATTTAAAAAAATGATCATACGTAGATTATGCTTTTGTGTATCGAATTATTGGGGAGATTATAAACACCATATGAAGGTGGTAAACGAACATTGCTACTTATAGATGGCAATGGAGAAACTTAATTCATCGCGTTTTCGTCATGATCTTGAGTTTTTACTTTTCCGTGAACGTCCATATTCAATAAAAATATGTAAGTACGAAGCAGTTTTAAACTTGATGTAAGAGAAATTTGTTTAAAAACAACAAGTAAATATCAATGTTAATAGCATTATGTTATATGCAATGCATTTGATTGATTGATTGATTGATTGATTGATTATATATTATTTAACGTCCCGCTCGAGACGTTTTCACTTATATGGAGACGTCATCATTGCCGGTGAAGGGATGCAAAATTTAGGCTTATGTTCGGCACTTATTGCCTTTGAGCAGGGAGGGATATTTTACGTGCCACACCTGCTGTAACACGGGACCTCGGTTTTTACGGTCTCATCCGAAGGACCGCCCCATTTAGTTGCCTCTTACGACAAGCAAGGGGTACTAAAGATTTATTCTAACAACCCGGATCCCCACGGGGTTCGTTTGTTGGAGCACTTGCATACCTCCTTCAGCGGTGATCGAGATGCAAAGGACTCGGCAATTTTCAACATCCCTCAGTTATCAGTCAAAGTAAAACTGGATGAACTACCCTCTGTGGGGGAAATTATGAAAGTCATAGAGAAGTTGAATAGTCGTAAAGCAGCAGGAGTTGATGAAATTCCACTTAAGATCCCAAAATGGTGCGACCCAGCGATACACACCAATCTCCACAAACTGATTGTTGCTGGAAGTAGATACAACTTCTAAAAGACCTGCTACAGACATTCATAGTAACGTTTTACAGAATAAAAGGGTTGAAATTAAGATATTTCCAACTTCTGAGGGATCGCTCTGCTGTTTATAGCAGGAAAATTCTTGTTCGAGTACTCCTTAACAGGCTGTTACCTATCATTACGAAAGATCACTTGCCACAAACCCAATGAAAAGGATTAGGTAACCAACAGTCCTCAATATCGCAATTCCTATAGAAAATACAAATCCGAGAGATGGGCAAACACGGACCCTGGACATACCAGAGGTGGGATCGGGTGCCTAGGATGAGTGAACATCCCCTTTCGACCGGTCACACCTGCCGTAAGCCCTACCTGTCTCCACAAGAATCAGACATGTCCTTTCTGTTCCAACAGCTCCAAGAATAGTAGTGATAGGAAAAAAACTACGAGAAACGCTTGTTGCCTTGCCAGTTCTCAACATCCCTCAGTTACCAGTCAGTAGGTTCGACACGGTGAAATGGACTATGACTGATCATGGAGCGCCTCTGCTTTCCCCCAAAGTTTCTTAAAATGGTAACCCAGCTGAATGAAGAATAGGTGAGTTTAAATAACGATCTCTCTGAACATCACCAACGGCGTGAAACAGAATGTGACCTGGCACAGACTCTGTTCAGCATCTTCCATATGATGCTTACGCAAGCCACAGACAACTTCAGAGATGACGTTGCTGTTACCTCCTTGATGACAATCTCTTCAACCTCAGGGGACTGCAGACTTACAGAAAGATTCTCGAATAAATGACAGAAGACCTCTTTGCCGACAACTCTGCTCTCGTCGCTCACTCAGAAAGAGTCCTGTAACACCTAACATCCTGTTTTGCAGAGGCCGCACAGCACTTCGGACTACATATGAGCCTGAAAAAGACGAAAGTTCTCCACCAGTCTGCCCACTGTAAAAGTACTGCACTCTACAAATCTTTATTGGGGGATTGACCTGAAGACTGTTTACCAGTTCACCTACTAAGGATGTGTCATCACATCACATGGAAGATCGACAGGAAAATTGATAAAAGATTGGTATATTACTTCTCCTTGGCACCTGATCTCAGCTGTGGTATATCCAGTGGTCCTGTTTTCCCATCTCTCTGATTTGTATCTTCTATAGGAATTACGAGATTTAATACTATTAGTTTCTTAGTCTTTTCACACTGATTTTAATTACGGGTGATCTAGGATTCACAGCTGATCAACAGCGAATGCTTACGCCTCCTAGGCATCTGCTGGTACCTCTTGCGTGTTCAGGGATCAGTGTTTGTCCAGCGTTTAATATCGTATTCTTTTATAGGAATGTTTTTTCATGATTCTAGCACAATTCATCCCAATCAAAGCTGACATTTTAATCAAATTTGGTAATTGCTTTTGAGCTAAATCTATGTACGATATCATTCAAAAAACTCATCATATGCAATAAGAGAATAATCTCTTGCGTATCGCATCGTTTGGGAGATATAAACACTATATACAGGTGATGATGGAATATCTAATCATACGCCTTCTTTCGGCATATGTTGAGGCTTAAGATTCGGGTTAGAATAGGTCCTCAGTATCCCTTACTTGTTGTAAGAGGCGACTAAATGTGGTGCTCCTTTGGATGAGACCGCAAAAACCGAGACCCCGTGACACAGTAGGTGTGGCACGTAAAAGATCCCTTCCTGCTCAAAGACCATAACCGCCGAGCATAGGCCTCACGTTTGCAGCTCTTACCAGGCAATGGTTACGTCTTCATATGGATTCTCGAGAGGGACGTTAAACAATATATAATCAATCAATTAATCAGCTTCTTCACAGCAGTAAATATTTTCGTGAGAAGCAAATATTAAGGTTTATTAGCACATTTACTAGGTCCAACAAAGTTTGTGTATAAGGGGATTGGTGAGGTTTGGGAATCTAATGTAGGTAAATATTATATGTGTTTAAAACTATCAGAAAGAAATGAAAAATACCGTTCACACCTTTAAAATTACTAGTGACCTCGAATAAGTACACACACGTTTTCCTTGTCAAGAAAGTAAGACTTTTGTAATTTATGCAATTGGCGATCTGCATTGCCACATTTAAAATGGTCGCTTAGTGTTTTGTGGAATTAAATTAAATTAAATTTAAACGTCATCAAACAATTAACAACTGATGATAGTGACATATAGGTATGTGCTTATTCTGTGATAATATTTTTCTAATTTAGTTTTTCTTTGTAATTTGGACAGCAGTCAACGGCAATAACGATCACGAAATCTTAACACCGATTATAAACACATTATCTTACATTAATAAACAATAGACACAAAACAACAAATGGACCTAACGTCACTTAAAGTATTTCATTTCTCCGACGTTTGTATTTTGCTATACCACGAACAGATTCCTTCAGAACAAAAGTGTTATAAATCTTTCATAAAAATTTCTTTATAAAATTATTTCTGCATTTCATGTAACCTTCTTCTTAAAAAGGGGGTATTTCTTCTGAATATAGTTTCCATTGTTATATCTGATAATACGCCTTTATTATTCAAAGTAATTAAGAGCATATTCCATTTTAGAATATAAAGGAATCCTCTTAGTTTTGTATTGTTTCCTAATGCACTATCAATAGTGTATCCTTCTCAATTCTCTTGACCTTTGTATAATTAACAAATCAGAGGTCATTATTGCAAAATGTTCACCGTAGGAGAATAGAAAGTGAGGCGTTTGCTTCATTTACAGAGGCCAGAATGAACCATATATTAACATAGGTCTTGATATACTATAACAAGCACTCGTCATGAAGCACGCATTGGTAAGGAGAGCCATGTTCCAAACACCCAATCCATCATTACATTGATGTCTTTACCAGATTGACTGGGTTTGCTATGTTCAGTGATGGTCTGGTCTAAGCAGCTAAGTTGAGGCTTCCCCCAAAACTCGCAGTGCTGTACATAAATATGACTCAAAGCACATCACATCATATGAAGTCACAATGAAAAAGTACCTTGTGACGAACATGGCTATGTTTGTTTCGCGGGGGAAATGTCGCGATAGTTTGTTTTTATTTCCCGTGGATAACGTGTCTATAGTTGTTTCACGGACAGAAATATCACATTATTTTGTTTTCATTTTCCACGGCTGTCAAGTGATAAATTGTGTACGTGTCCAAGTTCCTGGCAAATGATTTTATATTATTTTTCTTTAGTATTGAATCAGGCTCATATTTACAATATATCTATAAAACATGTGGTGATATGACTGCTATAGTGTGACCTTGATGTCGCTTCCAATCGGCACGTGTGCTGCATTTTGCATCATATGTAAATATAGCGAAAGTTTAAAGACATCTGATATTGCTAGGACTACATTTTTAGATGTATATTCTGAAGATATTCATACGCTTGGAAAGTGTTGGGTGGAACTTCTAACTTACCTATTTATGATATTGTTTGCAATGGAATGTGGCAACCTCGGAAATTCGAGAATAACTATCAATATGTTGTTAAATTATAGCACGTCTAGTCTGCGAATGCATTTGTTTCCCGCACTTTTCATTTAAATAATTTTTCTACCTATGTATAGCGTATGTTATTAGACGTTCAGCTGATAGCCCACTTATGCTTCAACTCTTGTTTCTAAGTAGAGCCTCAAGATATTTTCGGCTGAAGTAATGGGAAATACATAATAGCTCCGCGGCAATCAGTGTAGGGATAGTACTGTTTCCGTGTTTTCCTTTATCAATTATCATCATACTTGTGAATTTGAGGTGTAATTGCACACCACAACCACAGTACATTTCGCTGTGGAAGTCCTTTAACAAACTGAGTAATACTTATTGCATAATACTGCCTCATCGAATTGTTTTATTCTACCTTTGTCTTGAACTGTTTTGTGTGTACGGGATTTCTCAGAAATCCGGTGATTCACAGAAATAAAGACTTTCAGAGACACATTTTTAAATTGATGATGAATACGAATTTCCAATTTTGGTGTCGTAGTAAACAAAATCATCTTGTAAACTTGTTTGTGGAATTAATTCATTTCTTGTAATTTTATTTTGTTAATACAAATACCTCATTTTATTTCAGATCCATAAGTTCAGTCGATATGATAATCTCACGCTGATTTGTGTGCTTTTTGCTTTTCTCTTTGTTTGTGTCATGCAATATTGTTATAACATTGACAGAGGGGACTTGGGAAATATACACGTCACAGCGCCTATGGTCAGGTTACAGTTAGTAGTGCGTCAAATGTCCCAGATATGCATGCATTTTACGCTTAGGCCAAAATATAATATATGTATATTTCTTATTTCATTCAGGATTTTATTTTATTAATTTATATATATATATATATATATATATATATATATATATATATATATATATTAAAATATTTAGGACAGGCAGCAAAACTTGAGTAGGGTCGGAAAACCGGAAGCACAGATCTTTTTGTTTTGGCCTTATCGATTTCTGAATACTTTTATATATTTCGGATATTATATGATACAATAAGATCAGTGAACAGTAGCATTTTCTTGTAATATATTCATTAGAAAACCAATTACCTTATTTATTTTTCTCCAGACAAATATGACATGTCTAATGTAATTGTGACAGTAACGGATATATTTCTATATGTATTTATTTTTTAGCATTTATATTTAATTTACTTCTAAGTTAGGTAATTTTCATAGTAATTTATATACTGGACAAAAAAAGTTAAGGATCATAATTTTGACCTCGAAATTTTTTATTAACCAAATAATTATTTTGACAAATTTTAACATGTATAGTTTCTCCAATGTGTCCTTAACACAATAGATTTACCTGCTTTCATATTGACGTCATAAGTGCACGATTTTTTCGCCCAAACACAAGCAAGGGGTCAAAATCAAAGTGTGCCAACGTGTATATTGAAATTGAAAAATTGTGATTTTCATTTTATTGTGGGTATTTATTGCTCTAATCGACTCTTAGGTGAACAATTATTGACATTAAAAGCCATGAGGCGCCATTTAACTGCTCTGGAAGCTGGTCAGGCAGTAGGTATGCTTCAAGCTGGCCAAGTCCAGAGAACTGTCTCTAGACATTTTAATGTGTCCCAAAGTGTGATTTCAAGGTTGTGGAATCGTTTTAGGCAGACAGGTAATGTTTCTGAGAGACCGAGATCAGGTCGTCCAAGGTCCACAACCGCTCGCCAGGATCGCTATATGTCACTTATGGCTCGTAGACACAGGTTTCCGAGTGTTGTCCAACTCAATACTGACTTTCATGCAGCAAGTGGGGTGCGCATAACACCACAAACTCTCAGAGAGAGATTTCATGCTGCTAACCTTCGGGCTCATCGACCTGTTGTCCGTCCCATTTTAAGGAGAAGACATCGTGTAGCACGACTAAATTGGGCTCAAAATCACATAAACTGGCAACTGCGTCATTGGACGCCTGTTCTTTTCACGGACGAGTCATGGTTCTGCGTGGACTTTCATGACGGTCTTAGGCATGTATGGCGCATGCGTGGAAAGCGGTACGCTGACTGCTGTGTAGCAGAGCATGATCGTTTTGGAGGTGACTGTGTGATGATTTGGGCCGGAATCAGTATTGGTTGATGTACTGACTTGCACGTGATTAATGGCAATCTTACCGGTGCAATTTACAGGGACGAGATACTGCATCCAATTGTGAGACCTCATGCGGGAGCTATAGGCAACGACTTTGTGTTAATGGATGATAATGCTCGTCCCCACAGAGCACGTATAGTGACAGACTACCTTGCTACAAAGACAATTGAATGTATGGATTGGCCGAGTTGTTCTCCGGATTTAAATCCAATAGAACATGCCTGAGACATGTTGCAGCAAGCTGTTTCCAGACGCCCTGTACTTTCGACAAACCACCAGGAGCTTACGTTAGCTTTACAGCAGGAATGGGCTAGGTTGCCACAAATTGCGTTCCGCAGGCTCATCAGAAGTATGCAGAGGCGTTGTCGTGCCGTTATACAGGCTCAGGGTGGACATACACCCTATTGATATTGCCTTTATAAAGATTCAATCATTTGTAATGAAATTTGCTATTGTTGCTCATACCGATTTTCAAACTGTTTTGGGGGGTTACCTGACAATGGTTGCTCTAGCTGCTTAACGTATTGATGAATTTGTCAACACAGGTTTAAAATGTATTGTTCGATTGTCGTTGAACATTTTAAGTATATATTTAACATGATTTATTTGATTTTGTTATGAATAAAATAATTCTGAAATCATGATCCTTAACTTTTTTTGTCCAGTATATATATATTTTTAAAGTTCTACTGCGCATCAGATTGAGTTGTTTTCCTATCTCGATTTTCATTGGTTCTTTGCTTTTATCCAATAAATAGAACTGACTATAGATATATAAGGTACCCGTTTTTCTACTAAGTTAGAGCAGTTTTACGTACAGGTCAATGAGTGAATCCGGTTATATCTGCAGCATCTTTTGGTATGTATTATTCATATCTACTTATGTTTTACATTACTATTTAATGCGCAGAATTGTTATCTTATTTTAATTGGAACTTTGTTACTTTGTTGTATTTTTTGCAGTTAAAGTTGTCTCTTGTCTTAGCTATGTCTGTAACGTTCATAGGTTAACTGAATTACAGTTCATAAATGTGTTACGCTGATTAATATTTTTCTAAAACGTTTACTGTCACAAGGGTATTAACTTATGTATGCATTATTCATATTCTATTATATTAAATTTTGTATTTGTCATTTATTATTTCATATTGTTTTGTAGGTCAATGCTTTAATTTGTATGTCACGAAATAAACATTTAAAGATCTGTGAAGTGTTTGCCTATCTGCTCGGTTACATAATGTTTATATAGGAGACATAATATACTGATTTCCAAGGACGACGTAAACTAAACTCGATATGTAAAACTTGTCGGCAGTCGTAAAAAAAAAATTCGCTAAAGCTTTTTAATTGTACCCCCTCCAAGAGAAAAAAACTCTGAAGATTATTGAATTGATGTGTAAGAAATATTTTCATCACCGTTTGAACTAGAAAATCCACAATTTCCTGATTTAATATGGCGGTTACCTGGTATAATTAAAACATTAATTATGGTTGCTGTCACTCTCCTGTATTGCAACTGACATGGTATTATTTGTTTTAAAATATTTTTTGGTGAAAATATAAACAAATGATTGTCAACGGTTTCCAGAATCTGACAGCTACCATCACTGGCCATGCTTTCATATCGGCTTTAAAATCTGAAGAATATAAAGTTATGTCGAGTTCAATTGTAAATGTAACACGAAGAGTCTTTCTAAAAATGGTGTTCATAAAGCACGTGACTGTTCAGCAAGTTGTTAGGGTATTCTAAATCTAATCTAACAGAGGATTAATCTTGAATACTTTTGTACTAAGATTTTAACTTGTATTAAAGGTTAGACTGTGGGTAAATACTGTGCACGCGAGTAGATGTTCATTTCTATGATTTTACAAATTATAACTTAATTGATTTTGATCTCTTTTATATCTTTGTTGAAAAAGAAATATGTATGCATTTTTTTGTAGAATGTAATTAATTGGTATTTTTTTCGTGAATTTTAATTGAAATTGTGGTCGTCATTTTCAAAATGGATTGCTATGTCTGAGTCACGTAACATTTTATCAAAAATGTTTTAATTACTCGTACATGGTGTACCTTTTTGTAAGAAGTGTACACAACAAGGAGAATTTTGTAAAGGTTGCAAAGGTTTGAGTTTGTTGTCGCGTGGGTTTTTTTATTTTCATATTCTACAAATAACATTGCTTCGGTGATTCCTGTCATAGGTGGAGGCTATATAAGTGTTTGAGACCGAACGCAGAATTATAGCTACTGAATTCAAGACCTAAACGTCTTGCTTGAGGTAAGAACATACCATTTTGTCCTTCCACTGCATATAAATTTAGGCCTAATTGAATATTTTGGAACAGTCTGTGTGATGAGGCTGTGATGATATAAAAAGCATTCCTCTTGTATTCACCGTGAACTAATCTAAAAATTGTCATTTTACCCATTATCCTGATGTATTTGACCTGACATCAGGCATACCTTTTTTGGAATTACTATTACAAGTTACGATCTGCTACAGTGCTACAGAATGAAGATATTTCTTGTTCTGTTGATCATCGGTCTAGTTTTAGTGGAAACCTTTGCCCGTGAGTGAATTATTTCAAGGTTCTTTTTTATTGGTAGAGGAAACTCGGAGATGCACAGACACTACCAAAACACACAGTATTTTCTTAATGAATGTATTGTACAATATGAACAGTACTACTGCTTTCAGAATTCTAAAGCCGCAAGAATGTACAATGTTTTATCCAAGAAGTTGAATTTCTTGACATATGAATTTAAAATTTCAAACTTTAAATTCGAGTTTACGCAGAAAGTACACTGCAACGAATTCTATTTTTCTGTACGATCAATTAGTTTGTTATTCGTTACAGTACTGTTACTATCCATATTTGGTGTGTGTTTCATTTTTCGTCGAATTTTATCTTTAGATGGCATTGCTGATCATCATAAAAAAGATAATGGAGATGTCATTTTCAGTAATAATGGCGATCGTCGAAAGAGAGGTCTGGATGACTACTCTAATAAGAGTAAAGAAAGTAAGGAGAATAAAAGTAAGGAGAACGGAGATGATGACGGAAGATAAAGAGGGGGCTAAATGCAATCAAGAATGCTGATATTGAAGATGTGCCATGAATTAACTACAAGATAAATCTTTCCATCAAATTCAAAAAGCATATCACTGATACTATTCACTGAATTGTATTGTTATAATCAGTTGGCTGTTGTAAGCCCAGATGACGACTCTAATAAGAGTAAGGAAAGTAAAGAGAATAAAAGTAAGGAGAGCGGAGATGATGATGACGGAAGATAAAGAGGAGGCTAAATGTGATAAAAAAGCTGATACTGAATAGAAAATATGTATTGAATTAAGCAAAAGATAAATTTATTCTTCAAAGCACATCACTGATTCTACTTGTTGTGCCGTGTTGTTATGATAAGTTGATTGTGATAAATTTTGATGTAAGTGCCGTTTCCATTTATTGCATATTTGAAAGTAAGGACCTGAAATCGCTTATTTTGAACGGTCTTAAACGGGCTACGGACATAGAAGTTGATGTTACAGGGGTTTGTACAGTCTCGTCTAAAGTCAGCATTTCGCACATTTTATAGTCGTTACAACGATCTAGTTTGCTAGTGCAACTCACCATTAAGTCAAATGCTGTCTGATATGTATTGTACCAATTGTTAGGCCGTTCTTGATTGGTCATACCAGAGGTGGGATCAGATACCTAGGAGGAGTAAGCATCCCCTGTCGACAGGTCACACCCGCCGTGAGCCCTATATTCCAATCAGGTAAACGGAGCAATCCGTAATCAAAATCAGTGTGTCCGCCTCGATTTAAAAACTGATCATATTCAGACCAAGCTTTTGCGTGTCGAATCAGTTGGGAGATATAAACACCATATGCAGGTGATGATGCAATATTGCAACATAAATAACGTGTTTGCCCATCTCTCAGATTTGTATTTTCTATAGGAATTACGAGATTGAATACTGTTAGTTATCTTAGCCTTTTCAAATAAGGGAAGTTGAAATCATCTCGTTTGTTGATATACCAGAGGTATGATCAGATGAATAGAAGAAGCATCCCTTATTGACGGGTTACACTAATCTTGAGTCCTATATCTTGCCTCAGGTTAACGAAATATTCAGTGGTCAAAATCAGTGTGTAAAGAACGACCTAACAATGATGGTAAGAAACACCAATGTCACCCAATGATGAGTTGTACTGGCAAACTAGATCGTTATGAAGACAACAGAATTTGCAAAATGTTGACCTTAAACGAGATCATTGAAAACTGTAAATACTAGTATATTAAAGACAAGAATACGTATGGGTCTAGAGTAAGTACATACTCATTTTCCTTGTCAAAACAGAAAGGCTGGGTAAGACCTTTATAGGCACTGCATTTCACGATCTGGTTTGCAATGTTCAAAATGACCACTTTGTTTTTGTTTAATTACATTCAATTGTAAGGCAATTTAACACTTAACGAGTCACGACATGGGCACACAATTATATTGTTATTCTGTATCTTTCTGATATTCATATTCCAATTTAGATAGCAGAAATGGGTAAAAACGATCAGAACGAATCCCAGACACTGTGTGCAAGACATATTGCTAATGAGGAAATTGGGGAAACAAATCATCGGAACAACGGGCTTAGGGAAATGTAAATCTAAATTATTTTATTTTTCATCCAACTTTTGTATGAATCAAAGTTATATAGTAAGTAGAAAATTCATATTAATCTAAAGCATGCTATATTCAAAAACTTACATTTCCGTTTAATACAATCTTGTATCTTCTTCTTCATAACTATGGAGGGTTACTTTTAATAGAATTACTATTTTTGTACCTTAATCTAAGATTTTCTTTGACACAGTGAGAATATATTCTATTTGAGTCCTTCGTAGTATTCTGTTTCTTTGTGTATTATTAGCATTGTGTTCTGTTGATATTTAGAGGTGAAAATCACTGGTCTTTCAGAGATGACCTTAAAAATGGAGATTCCGTATCGCTGCAGTCATCCCCACTTTAAGGAACTCTCACTGCTACAGCCGTAATCGCTAAGCATAGGTCTAAATTTGTGGTACTTTCATCTACAACTGGTGACGTCTCAATATGAATGAACAATTTTCGACGTAAAACATACAAACAAACAATAAGTTTATGAGATTAACTATTTTGAGGTCAAGATGATGGAATGACTACCGTGGTAGATCTGCAAGTGAAGCGTTTTGTTCGTGTGTTGGAGGAGGGTGCAGGAAACCTCCGTTTAACGTCGCTCTTGATATTAATTCACCAGAGTTCGTCATTTCAAGCTTGTTTTTGTTTCAGATACATGCAAGACCTACATAAGGGATATTTCAAGTGCCAAAATTCATTTTATTATGATGAGGTATTAACCGAATATTCGATACCTGCGTTGATCTGTTTCGTTCAGTCATAGTAGTCACCGATAATACCTTATCGATCACGGTTAGAATTGGTCGTCAGTACCTCTTCCTTGTTGTTGGAGGCGACTAAATGAGGCGGTCCTTCGGATGAGACCGCAAAAACAGAGGACCCGCGTTACAGCAGGTGTGACACGCCAAATATTCCTCCATGCTAAAATACCGTAAGCTCCGAGCAAGACTCTAAATTTTGCAGCCTTTCACCGACAACGTTGATGTTTCTATTAAGCAGGTAAGAATACGTCAACATGCAAAGATCGATACGCATCCTTGACATAATGGCTTCATACTGGCGATTCCGTATTATGTTATACGCTTTGTTCACTTTATTTTGAATAGAATGAAGATTGCATGTGTACAGAAATCCCAATAGATTTGCCAAAGATAAATATTTATGAATTATTTTGCATCAGTGTAGGATATTTGAAAGTGTACAATATCAAAATGAAATGTAAGTTTGCCGCTTTATCCTCTTAGTGTTTTCATGGCTAATTGTAATCCAGCAGATGTCAATTATTTTACCTTCTTTGGTGGTTAGATAATAATGCTGGGTTAATATATATATATATATATATATATATATATATATATATATATATATATAATGTATGGTTGAATCACATTCATTATTATTGACTGTTCACAAAATAGAGTCTGAGAAAATAGTCAAATATTTGTTATTAAGTATTTAAGTCTATCAATACAAAGTTGAAAAGCCCCTGTTTCCTCCATATAAATTGTTGATTGCGAAAACATCGTTTGTAATAAATGCAGCAGCAACAGCAACACTACGTTGGTATTGTGAACCATATGTATGAATGTTTAGACTATTTCCATTCGAATTGTTTGTTTCTTCAAAACGACGGAGTTTCTTTCAGATTTTTGTTTTCAGAAATTGATGTGTAAAACTTAAGATTTTATCAATTCCCATGGCGGTTTCAAGGTTTTCGATAAGAAATGTGCAAAGGTTACTTAGCATCACTGACATTTATTTAACTGGTAGATCAATTGATGTAATACATTTCTTGTTTTTTGTGATATGAATCTTTAACCAGTTTTTTTTTTTTATTTCAAATGGGTATTGTAAGATAAAGTTCGTTCTACGTACGATGAGAGGTAGTTCGTTTACGGCAACATATCAATTACCTACAGGAGAGATTCATAAATATCCCGTACACTGTTGACTTCCTTCAGGGTGGATTGTATGGAGAGCTTTAGACGTGACGTTCTTGCCGCTCCATATGCTATACAACCGTACTATAGTTTAGACAGGATCATAAAGCGGTTCATGACAAATTCTTCGTCTCCTCATTTTGAGTTTCCAACAAATTCAATAACACAAATAGCCTTTGTACATTTTTCTTTGAGAATTACTAATATATTTGAAATAATAGAAAAAATATAAATTACGATATTCTAGAGTATAATTCAAAATGTAAGTGACAGTGCAACAAGACGCTATCTGAAACGATTATTTTCAAAGGACACGGCTGTTCAATACATAGCAGATTATTAAATAGGCGAAGGCGACGAACAGTGATCAACCTCATAACTCCTATAACGAGTACAAAATTAAGAGATGGGCAAACACGGACCCCTGAACATTTCAAAGTCTACGAGATGTGAGTCCTATTTCTTGATCAGGTAAATGGAGTATTCCATAGTCAAAATCAGTATCTAGCGATTGATATGAAACACACCCGACAGTATTTGATGACAATGACAGCTATTAAGCTTACATGGCAAGATTGATTGATCGATTATCTATTGCTTTCAGCCACACTCAAAAATTTTCCAGTTATCTGGTGGCGTCCAGTTTTTGTTGGTGGAGGAGAGAACCCAGATACATGTACATGGGAAGAGACCACCGACCTTCCGCAAGTAAACTGGCAAACTTGCTCAAATAACGCCGCGGCCGAGATTCGAAAACGCGCCGACAGAGGTGAGAGGCTTTGTGATTTTGAGCCCGATGCTCTTACCACTCGGCCACGGAGGTCCCTATGATGGTTTATGAATTGGACATTTCTCATTATAGATGACAATGGGTGTTACAAAACTGAACTCGAATATGGTTGCTTAATCGAACAAAATGTTTGAAATTATTCAAGAAAAAGCTAATCCTGCAAAACGATATAACATTGATAAGACTGAACAGTCCTAATGAAGTGTCAAGAGTTATTTTTATAAACCATTTTTTAGAGAACGTGAATATATAGCATTGAAAATGACGTGTCCACGATATGCCAATATGTGTTTTTTTAAGCAATGATTTTATTACATGTTGCCTTTTCCTCAATCTCTTGTTTGAAACACAAATTCAGTCCTGCTTCAACGTTTTGAAGCCAATATTGAAACGTTATGAGAAATTTATAAATCTTGCTAATATATGCACAGTTATGAGGGGAACAAACATAACCATTTCGAAATCTCACTTAATCTTTCTTTTTGTAAAATACGTGCTGCGATCTGAATGTAGCCAGGAAATTCATATCTTCCACCATTTTCACCGATTGGCTGCTTCTATACCGAATTGCCTGTCTTTAAATAAGAGTGGTGACATCCCTGTAACATCTATGTGCTTGTCAATAGCCTGTCTTGATTTAAAAACTGATCATTTGAAGATATTCCGTATGATATTAGTTGAGAGACATAAACAAAATATCCAGGTGATAATGGAATATTGCTACTTAAATATGGGAAGTTGACGATAGGGAAGCTGAAATCATACAGTTTTTCATAAAGTTGAGTTGTTAGTTTGCCCTTAACATCTATTTTCAATAAAATATATAAGTACGAAGCACATGTGAAAGACTCTGTGATTTTTATATCAAGTTCACTGGGATATATCAAATCGTAATATGAATGAAAATGATTATTGTTAATAAATAAAACGTCGTCGTTATATATAGATGTCGAGTTGAAAGCCATAGCATTTGTTTCTATTAATGTATATGGTTGTTTTTTTAAATAACGTCTGCCTCATAAGAATATAAAAACAGGTCAGCTAACAAAGGACCACAATCCATGTCTATGCGAATTCTAGCAGACTGCTGGGAGACCTGATCACCAAATCCTACGAAGAGATTGTCAATGAGGAACGCAAGCTTTTTTTTTTTTTTTTTTTTTTTAAAACAATCATCCTCAAAGTATTCCTGTGGAGAATCAGAATGGTGTTTAAAGAAGTACTTTTAATGACTGGTCTCTACATATGAATATGAGGGTTGTTCAATATGTAATGTGTATTATATGATATACTGACTGATGTCGGGACTTGTAAGATGACCAGCGAAGAACATTTTAAGTTCTGAAAAAAGGAAAACGTCGCATAGGACTAGATCTGGGGAGTATGGTGGGTGTGGTAAGATTCTAACCTTCTCGGACTTCAAAAATTGCATCACCAGCTCTGATGTATGTTATGGAACATTATCCTGAATTAGACGAACATGCCTAAATCTTGGCACAGGGCGCCTTCATGATAATGTTTCTTGAGCTTTTTTTAGTATATCATCTCAGTAACTCAGTAACTCAGTAATACCGACCTGTAACACTTTTACACCGGAATATGTACGGCTATACGATCACATGAGAAGAATATGCAATAAAGAACCTTCTTTGTGCTCATGGTTCTTTTGCCAACTACAGGCCTTCTACTGTGTTTAGTTAGCCATATTTTGTTTCCATTTTTTCTTACTGGTTCGAAATAGTGAACTGTTTTGTCACCAGCAACAATGTTTGCAAATTGTCTTTCATTGAATTTGGAAAACTTTTAAAATCAATTGCTTAGCAGTTTGTACTCGTACCCGTTTTTGGTCATCTGTCAACATATGAAGGATCCCTTTGGCAGAGATCTTCCGTACTTTCAAATTAGGCTTAAAAATGAAATGAACCCGTGATAGCGATATGACAATAGCTTTGGCAATATCACGTATCAAATACCTGCCATCACTTTCAATTATTTCCCTGTGTATTGAAATATTTGCCTGCCTTACAGGTCGATCAGATTTTGCTGCTTCTTTGACGGACTCTGTGCCAGTCAGAAATTTCTTTCTCCACCTACGCGCTGTCTCATAAGATTTCTTATCAAACTCATATACTTCTCCCAATTCAGTAAAAATCTGCATTACCGAATAACCGAGTTCTGTGCAAACTTTTATATCAGTTCTAATTTCTTCAAGATTCTCAACCCATTTCCCAATTATTTTCACAACAGTGGTCAACGACTGGCTGTATTGAAATGACTATAAGTTTAAAACTATGTGGAGCTGAAGGCTCGTTTTAATACCGTTGGAAAGGTATTGAATAGAGGTATTCAAGAGTATCGTCATCCACAAAATCGTGCAAAACGTTATCGCGCTGTGGTACAATGCACATTACATAACGAACAGCCCTCGTACTGTTACTCTACATATTTGTTTGAGTGGGTTTTGTTTGTTTTATTATTATCATTATTTTATTTTATTTTCCTCTAAATTGTATCTTTAGAACGAAATGCTGGAAATAGAAATGGTGACAATAATAACAAAGATATTGGCGGTAACAAATTTGGTTTAGTGTTGTATTTATTTTTATTCTGCAAATTTTATCTTTGGAACGAAATTCTGGCAAAGGAAATGGTGACGATGATGACAAAGATAATGGCGATGACAATGGAAGTGATCATGGCGATCGTCGAAGGAGAAGCCCAGATGACGAGAGTCGTAATCGTCAACAAAAGTAAAGAGAGTAAGAAGAACAAGAGTCAGGAGGACGGAGATGATGACAGACGATAAAGAGGAGTGTGGTATTGAAAAGACGATGAGTCATGAATAAACTAAAAGATAAATAAGTCAGGGCCAAAATGTTCGCTCCGCTCCCTTTTCAAAATAGGATTGGAGCGTACATTTCAGCCTTGGTTTGCGACGACCGACATCATATAATTATTAGCGATAAATGCTTTATCGATGTCATATAGATATTAACAACAGTTATTATATCATATGGAGGTGGATCAGGCCAAAGGTCTTCCTTTCCTTTTCAATGAAATTTTTCGGCCAATACATTTTATCCTCATTTTTTTAAATTTCAGCAGCGAGTAACTTGGGGAGAGATATGGCACGTTTTTGGCGGCTATTTGGCGAAAATGGAACGTTGTTATTTTAATCCCCATCCTCAACTACCTTGTACAAATTCATGGAGATCGGTTGGGTAGGGATGCGCTATGAAGCAAATTTCCAATCCACCCTGCTTGATTTCACTTTGATAAAATCGACTATATAACTGATTTTCATTTCAACAGAGGAAATATCGAGTCTGTTACAGCTTTAAAGCCACAAATATCTAGTGCTTTAATGAAATTAGCTCAATAATTACCCTTATAGCCTTTGAGCAGGGGGGTCTTTATTGTGCCACACCTGCTGTGACACGGGGTCTCGGCTTTTACGGTTTCATTCGATGGACCGCCCCATTTAGTACTGCGGTACTGAGGATCTATTCTAACAATCCCGATCCCCACATTGATATAATAGACACCACAGACTCTACCACATCTGCTTCGTATTTAGATATTTTACTGAAAATAGATGCCGGCGGCAAACTAACAACTCAACTTTATGACAAACGGGATAATTTCAATTTCTCCATTGTCAACCTCCCTTATCTATGTGACAATATTCCATCATCACCTGCATATCGTGTTTATATCTCCCAAATGATTCAATACGCAAGAGCTTGTTCTGCATATGATTCTTTAAATCGAGACAGGCTACTTTCAAAGAACTTGATGCTACAGGGGTTTGTACAATGTCGTCTAAAATCAACATTTCGCAACTTTCATGGTCTTTATTATAACGATCTAGTTTGCCAATACAACTTTCCATTAGTTCAAATGCTGTCTGACGTGTTTCGTTCTAATTGCTAGTCTTTTCTTTGCACACTGATTTTGACTACGTATTACTCCGTTTACCTGATTGGGATGTAGGGCTTACGGTGGTTGTGACCGGTTGACAGAGAATGCTTACTCCTCCTAGGCATCTGATCTCACCTCTGATATGTCCAGGGTTCCGAGTTCGCTCATCTCTCTGGTTTGTAGTTATTATAGAAATTACGGGATTGAAAACCGTCAGTTATTTTCACCTTTACATCGGAAATATTTCGTCAGTTACCGTTCAAATTACTGTTATGAAGTACAAGTAAAATTACTGTTATATTGTATATACAAAGGAAGTTAATCAAATTCTCAGAATTTACAAATATTCCTCACATGCAAATTACATAATTGAACATATGATAAAATGTGCCATGAAAATAGTGGTAGAAACCTTTTTGATATTAACTGGTGGAATTACTTGCTAGAAGGACAAAAGAGCCTGGGATTTTTCGATACATTATTGTGGTACTGGGTTGTTCCGATAGAGGACATGCATTGACCGATCTATCGTCTGGAACGTCACGACTGACAGATAATATCCACACTTCTGAAACAAAAATAAACTCAAGTATTTAAAATGACAGATTAGTTAACCCCCCCCCCTCCCCCATATGTAATCATTTCATAATTTCATAATCATTTTCAGACTAGAGAAAGTTATCGATTGAAGTATTGATAAACAAAAATTATACAAACGCTGGGTTAATAACAACATTTCACAACCACAAATGCTAATTACATCAGTTCACGGTTACCCAAGTGCAATATCTGGTACCCCCACGAGCACCAAAGACTGTCTAACAACACCTTACTATGCAAGTAGTTTAGGGACGTTGTTCCACTCTAACTCAGAGTTTGGGCCAATTGCTGGAGATTCTGACGCTGTGAGTCAATCCATATCGTCCCTAGCAAGTTTAATAAGGTTCAAACCTGAGGATTTTGATGACCAAGAAATAATCTTAATATTGCGTCCTTGCAGAACATTATCTGTTAGATGAGCAGTATATGGTTTGGCATTATCATGTTGGAATATTGCTCCGGACGGCTGCATTATTGGAATGACGTGTCGCTGTATGATTTCATCACTGTACAAATGAGTCGTCAATGTACATTATACATGACTCAATACTGCCATGCCTGTATTCTATATTGCTATGCACGTCATATTACTACTTCCAAACCGATCGGCCTTCTGGATGCAATTTTGCGCAAAACGTTCATTTACCACCAGGCCTCTGCAGTAAAATTTGAGATTTATATCTTGAATAGTCTGTCCGTCAGCCTTCTCGTAATCATATTCTTTATGTTTAAGACCATTGAAGTCTACAATGCCACGAGCAGATCTGCGCGGTCTACTCCCAGCATCCCATAATCGATTGTGAACAGTCTAATCTGATATTCGTCAAATTTCAGGAATGACAGATGTAGTTAACGCTGTTGTGAAATGTTAACTTGAAGCATTTGCTGCTGGCGTCACACTTCTTCTGTAACAATCGTTTGCTGAGCCATGCTGCTGATATCTGCTGTAAAGGAGATATATTGTGCTTTCAGCAACATTGAAATCTCTTGCAACGAAGTTGTGAAACACCTGCTTCCAGTCGTCCAACCACGTTGTTATAGAAACGAAAATTCTCAATAATCGGTTGTGTTTACCGACAACGCAATAAAATATCGAGAACCCTTGTATTTGATAAACTGCTGTCTGGATCACGAGCAATAGGAACTTCCAACAATCGAGAGTTACAGAGACCGACCTTAGGATTTTATGAAAACATGTTTTTTATCCTCAAATTCTATACAAAATCTAATTCTCTATCCAAAGTTATTGGTCATTACAGTCACATATACCTGTGTCAACGTCGCAAGGGTTTTCTTAAGAAACTGGTAAAATGGCAAAAATGCTTCATTAGAATTTGGTTTCAACTTCTGATGCCAAATAAAGTAAATAAATCAATATGACAATCTCTCTGTGACACAATAAGCATTGAAATTGTGTTCAGTTACACTATACAGGTAGGTATGCATTGTAATGGGAAATAAAAAAAAATACAGTATGTTTTTTCACTACTTTTTCCTGATATATCATAAATTAGTTCTTAGTTTCATTTTTATCAACCGTAAAAAAGTGGATTTACACGTAGAATAAATTTACTAATTCCTAGACGTTGACAGAGGTATATGTGAGTGTAAGCAACGATAACTCTGTGTAGAGATTGAGAGTACTTATCCAGTAAACAATAGCTTTAAATGTAACGACTAATCAGGCGATTCTTTCTAGATCATAAAACTTATGAAAAAAATATTTGAAAGGATTCTGTGAAAATATTACTTTACGTTTTTATTCCTTTTTACTTTTGATCAGTATATATATATATATATATATATATATATATATATATATATATATATATATATAGTATGGGCTTTAGAATGCCCGCTTGGCTCGGTAAGTGTTTCCTAATATCAAGGCTCTGTAAATTATGGTTTAGAAACTGACTTTATTTTTAAAGTCCGTTAAATTACAGTTAAATTACAGTTAAATTACAGTTAAATTACAGCGCACATGTAATGAGTATCTGATATGTACAGCTGCCTTAATGTTGGTAATACCTATCCAATTCCTCGTCTGTGAGAGCCTCCCCACGTCCTTGGAAATCTGCAGCAATCATTTCCCTCTAGATGGTAGCACATCCCACACATCCATTTGTTGCTGAGGACAACGATGATGGAGAAAACCAAAGTTTTCGTCAAAAACAGCTTCGGAAAATTTCCAGGTTCTCTGAACAATGTGGCCGCATATCTGAAAGGAAAATGCACATAAAATTAGCATTCGTGATCGTACCCTATTTTTTAGCATTGGGAATACTTGTGAAAAGGTGAAGAAACGAGGCAGATTTTATTTTAACGTAGTTCCACCGTCGGAATACGTTATGAGTATGGGGTTGCGATCGTATGACGTCACAATGGTTTGGATTTATGATCGCGACCGTTTTCGGTTTAAAAAGTCCCCTGCGAGTGTCAGATTCGGGAAATAAAATAGCGCTAAACGAGATTCACTATGACAAGGAATGAAAAAGGTCCGTTTGTAGAAGCATCATGTCAGCGACAAAGAGAAATATTGGGGAAAAAAGAGATGCATGAAAGAAACATTACACTGTCGCTAGTACGGAATCACCTGAGGAGTCTATCATTGAAACTGTCACAGTTGTATCACAGGAGTCCGAAGTTTTATCTGTAAAGGTCTACAATACAACATACAAGGAGCTTCCCGAGCGAAGTGATAGGAAGGCAAATCGATTTCGGCATATTCTTTTCTTGTGCTTTATCTAGCCAAAAAAAACAAACAAACAAAAACAAAAACAAAAAACCAAAAAAAAAAAACCGGCAGTACGCGGTATAATTAGCATCATGTCCCACCTGATGTCTGCCACGAACCCCCCTTCATTGCCATAATTTACCCTAACATTTATGTTTGAAAAAATAATCGGATAGCGTTATATATATATATATATATATATATATTGCAGTGGCGGATTTAAAAGGGGGAGGGGGTGGGGGCTAGGAATTTATTTGTAACGCATTTACAAGGCATAACTGGCATATATAGGTGAAAACTTCAGGTTTGGCACCGGAAATAGCAAAGTATTTTGCCTAATACTTGACTTTCAAACATGTCCCCCTACTTTTTCGAAATCCTAGATCCGCCACTACTTTGAATGTCATAGATTGGAAATCATATGGAAAGTTATGGCGATTTTGAAATGGACACTTTAACAGATACATATCTACAAATATCGAGAGAAAATATATATGTAAAACATTTAATCAAAAATATTGACACATGAGTTATTATAATTTTTTTCAAATTTGAATTGGAGTATACATACTCTAGAAACCACCAGTTTCAAATTATGGGAAAATTATGGATTTGATGTTATGAATAGTTCTGTTACATTTATCTATGTAAAGGTGAAGATAACTAACAGTATTCAATCTCGTAATTCCTATAACAAATACAAATCAGAGACATGGGTAAACACGGACCCTTGGACATATCAAAGGTGGGATCAGGTGCCTAGCAGGAGTAAGCATCCCCTGTAAATCGGTCACAATCGCGGTTAGCATTTCATCCCGATCAGGTAAACCGTAGTCAGAATCAGTGTGCCAAGAACGGTCTCGTGTTGGTATGAAACACATCAGACAGCATACGACCTAACGGAAAGTTGTATTGGCAAACTAGATCGATATAATAACGACCATAAAAGCTGCGAAATGCTGCCTTTAGACGATATTGCACATACCCCTGTGACATGAAAAAGCCAAGATAACTAACAGTATTCAATCTACTAATTCCTAAAGAAAATACAAATCAGAGAGATGGGCAAACACGGAACCCTCGTCATACCAGAGGTGGGATCAGATGTCTAGGAGGAGTAAGCATCCCCTGCCGACCGGTCATATCCGCTGTGAACCATATATTCCAATCCGTAGTCAGAATCAGTGTATCAAGAACAACTTAACAATTACTATGAAACACATCAGACATCATTTGACTTACTGGTAAGTTGTGCTAGCAAACTAAATCGTTATAACGACCATAAAATTTGCGAAATGACGAGACTGTACAAACCCCTGTAACATCAACGTCTTTGTCAGTAGCCGCCTCGATTTAAAAACTTATCATATGCAGAACAAGATCTTGAGTATCGCACCAGTTGGGAGATATAAACACCATATGTAGGTGATGATGGAATGTTGCAACATAAATAAGGTACGTTGACGATGAAGAAATTAAAATAATCCTGTTTGTCATAAAGTTGAGTTGTTAGTTTGTCGCCGGCATCTATTTTCAGTAAAATATTTAAAAACAAAGCAGATGTGGAAGACTCTGTGGTGTTTATAATGTCAATTTTACTGGGATATATCGAATCGACATATGAATGAAAGTGATCATTGTTAATATACGACTGTTTCGGAAGGTCAGTGGTCTTTCCACCGATACATTGTATCTGGGTTATCTCCTCCACCTACGAAAACCGGTCGCTGTAGCTCATTGGTTAAAGCGTTCGCTTCGTAACCGGGAGGTCGTGAGTTCGAGCCCCGCTCGTGCCATGGCCGCGTCAAATCTAAGACGAAAAATAGGTAGTGATTGTTCCTTCGCCAAGCGCTCGGCATTTAGAAGTGAGAATCACGGGTCTTTCGGATATGACCTTAAAAACGGAGGTCCCGTGTCACGATGGGCATTGGCACGTTAAAGAACCCTCACTGCTACGACCCTGAGCGCTAAGCATAGGTCTAAATGTGTGGTACTTCACCTACAGCTGGTGACGTCTCAATATGAGTGAAAAATTCTCGACGGGACGTAAAACAAACAAATAATCAATCAACTGAACGTCACCAGATAACTGAAAAATTGTTGAGTGTGGCGGAAAACAAACAAACAATCAATCAATTCTCCGACTGGCTTCGTAAAATATAGTTAATTCTGGTTTTATGACGGACAAAAATTTGAAATTAATACCAGTTTTCTATTGTTCGTAAACAGTGAAAAGTTTTGTGATGAAACATCAGTTCTAGCTAAAACAAAATTGAATGACATATTGATTGAGATTAAACGGTTATGCGGTATGCGTAGAATCTGATCAATGGTATTTTTCTGGTGACTTGAAATTCATATTAGTTGTGCATGAAAAGTTATAGCTGTCATTGGTCATAATAAATCTGGTCGTTTTCTATTACAATCAGATAAATTTCTTGTCAGAAATTACCGATTCCCTAAAATATTAACTTTTCAACTCGGTTGTTCAGGACGGAACTAATTTCAGTTCCTGTGATCAATATGACGGTAACTACTCGAGATGGTTTACAAAACCTCTAATCAATGAGGATGTTTGCAAAGGGCCTTTCATAGAAAGCATGCTCAGAATAAGACATTACTGCAAACTTTTGTGACATTCCCTCAATTTTCCGTTTAATTTAATTTTACACTGAACATTGAGATTCGCATCATCATTTCATTTCAATATTTTTTTCGGTAGCCAAGTACAACTTGTTTTCTACTTGCAGTATTCCAGTGTTTGACCTTCTTGCAATAATAGTCAGATTGTAAACTTATTTCAATTACTTATTCTGACTATATGGTGAAGGTCCTTGTCAAAGAACCTGTGATACGTTAAATTGCTAATTGTCTTCATTAGTATCAACCTTTCAGCGTTTACTAAAGATTTCAGTGCATTCTCATTTATTTTCATGTTACTTAGCAAAAACATAAGATTTTTTATCTTTGATCTCATACATATCTCAAAAAGATTGCTTTAAACGATGATTCCTTTATATCACTCTTTTCGGAGAAAAATGTCACAGATTGGTAAACAATTAAAGCGAAACAAAGGTGTTCAACTGCGGGAAAAAGTCGATGAATATTTGTGGTTGATGTTTCATTTTATAGTTAATTGCTCTAGGTCTTCTGTTAAATTTCCTTATCTAAGCAGCAATATTTCATTATCACCCCCATGTGGTGTTTATATATATCAACTGATGTGATACGCGAGATCTTGTTCTGCATATGGTCAGTTTTTAAATCGAGGTAGCATACTGACAAAAAAGTTGATGTTACAGGGGTTTGTGCAGTCTTGTCTGAAGTCAGCATTTCGCAAATTATATGCTCGATATGACGATCTAGTATGCTAGTACAACAATCCATTAGGTAAAATACTGTCTGATGTGTTGCATACCAATTGTGCGGCCGTTCTTGGCACAGTGATTCTGACTACGGATTGTTCCGTTTACCTGATCAAGACATAGGGGTTACGGCGGGTGTGACCGGTCGCCGTGGGATGCTTACTCTTTCTAGGCGCCTAATTCCACCTCTGATATGTCCAAGGGTCCGTGTCTGCCCATATCCCTGATTTGTATATTATATAGAAATTACGAGATTGAGTACTGTCTCTTTATCTTAGCCTTTTAATCTACATTGATTATAATCAAATTTTCAAATAAATCTTGTAAAGTATGTCCGTAATTGTAATAAACAGACATATAACTTGTGTTTGTTAAAAACATATGTACGGGATTCGATAAGTACGGAAGGCGGTAGGTGGTAGAGTATAGAAATAATATATATTTAAATGGTGGTCCCACTTAATTATCCGGCGGTCACCATTAAATTCAACTGCCGATCGCCATTTATATTAGGTAGCGACCGCCATGCAATAAAACATGCAGTTAGATATATATTAATTCCATATTCTGCCACCTACCGGCTTCCGTACAACAGTATCGTTTGAAGTCAGATTTTGCTAAATCTATGGTCGCTAGAACGATCTAATTTACCAATACAACCTGTCATTGGATCAAATGTTTCATTCCAGTTGAAACCGTTCTTTGTACACTGATTTTAACTACGGATTACTCCGATTACCTAAACGAGATATAGGGCTCACGTGATATAGGGTTCAGATGTGGCCTGTCAACAGGGGATGCTTTTTCCTCCAAGATACCTGATTCTGCCTCTATCCAGGGGTCTGTGATTGCCCAATTTTGAAATCGTTATAGGAGTTAAGAGATTGATCACTGTTTGTTATCTTCACCTTTTCATTTAGCCAAATATCACCAAGAAATATACAATTTCCATGGCGTTCTTAGTCCATATAGAGTTCATTAAAGCATTTATTTAAACTGTTCACACATTGTGTATGCGGTTTCCATTACCATTATTTACATTCTTATATCGCATTATTTCTTGAGAGATAATGATAAGGCAATTAGTTTGATAAATGCACTTAAAATTCAGGAAAATACCGGTACATAATTTACTCATTATTTAATAAAATCGTATTTCTAAGGATTCAACAAAACTGACATTCATTAAATACTGTCCTTTGCTAATTTTCACTCAAATTTCAAACAATATTTGTCATGTACGTATTTCTAATTTTAGATTAAAAATAAGTAAAGGAAAGCACAATAAAAAAAATCAGTAGATGGATATACTAAGCAATGGTCTCCAAATTCATTACATGCAGCAGCAACCATTCTTCATTCCCAGCATGGCTATCTCGATCATATCAACAGTCCTTTTCGCTTCCATTTGATCCATTTTTATCATGATTATTCCCATTATTTTCTCCATTCTTTCCATTGCCTCCATTGCCATTGCCACCATTGTGGTCACCATTGTCACCTCCATTGCCACCATTATAATCACCATTCACAGCTCCTGGAATCACAAAATAAACAAATAAATACAAAATGAAATGCTAAAATATAAACATTTCCCACACAAAAGATGATTGGTGTATGCACCTTCCATTTAATATATTTTTCTTTCTTGTTGTTGGTCTAAATTTGTGGAACTTCACGTACAGCTGGTGACGTCTCAATATGAATGAAAAATTCTCAAGCTGAAGATGACAATACAAGACATAAATGAGATTCTGTATTAAGCGACCAAAGACTGAAAATTATTTTTAAAAATTATTTACATTCCCGATGTTTTGGCCTTTGATAGCGTTACAATTTATCATGAAAAACACGTTACAGGCAAAGTTCAAGGAAAAACGAAGCCTGACGGAATAAATGTAAAGGTGACGATAATTAACAGTATTCAATCTCGTAATTCCTATAGCAAATACAAATCAGAGAGATGGGCAAACACAGAACCATGGACATACCAGAGTTGGGATCAGGTGCCTACGAGGAGTAAGCATCCCCTGTCGATCGGTCACACCCACTATGAGCCCGATCTGGTAAATGGAGTAATCCGTAGTCAGAATCAAAATCAGGTATGAAAAATTCGCGTATGAATCTTGATAAATATAGTAAATAGTATTTCTATTTCAACAACTTGAAATTCCTTCAGAAATGGAAGTAGAATAAAGATATAAAAGAAATTTCTTTTTGAAAATACATAATGGTAGGAACTACAACGCTTTACGCCGGTACACTTTTCATGATTGTTTGATTGATTATTTATTGTTTTCCTCCACACTCAACAATTTTTCAGTTATCTGGTGGCGTCCAGTTTTTGTTGGTGGAGGAGAGAACCCAGATACAATGTACCTGGGAAGAGACCACCGACCTTCCGCAAGTAAACTGGCAAACTTGCTCACATAACGCCGCGGCCGAGCACTTTTTATGAAACGATTATATATATATATATATATATATGTGTGTGTGTGTGTGTGTGTGTGTGTGTGTGTGTGTGGTAATCTTATTGACTTTTAATGTAGAATTATTATATTGACAATGTTTAAATTGTTTCAGCTCCATGTGTTGGATTTGCTTCACGCTCTATTGTGTATATTTGTGAGATTGATCACTGTTTGTTATCTTCACTTTTTCATCGAGAAGATTGTAAGGTTTCGTGCGAAAATTTAGGCAAGTGATTTATTTTCCTCTGTACGAAGCAGATTTGATCAAGGATATCAATTTGTGTATAGATAGATAGATAGATAGATAGATAGATAGATAAATAGATAGATTGGTTGATTGATTGATTGACTGTGTATATTTTTTACGTCCAGCTTGTGAACTTTTCACTCATATGGAAACGTCACATTTGCCAGTGAAGGCTGTAAAATTTAGTCCTATGCTATGTGAGGACCCGGGTTAGATTGATTGATTGTTTGTTTGTTTTACGTAGCGTCGAGAATTTTTCACTCATATTGAGACGTCACCAGTTGTAGGTGAAGTACTACAAATTTAGACTTATTCATAGCGTTCAGGGCCGTGATAGTGATGGTTCTTTAACGTGCCAACGCCTGCCGCGACACGGGGCCTCCATTTATAAGGTCATATCCGAAAGACCCGTGCTTCTCACTTCTAAATGCTGAGCGTTTGGCGAAGGAGCAAACGCTACCTATGTTTACGTCTTAGGTTTGACACAGCCATGGCACGAGCGGGGCTCAAACTCACGACCTCCCGGTTACAAAGCGAACGCTTCAACCACTGAGCTACCGCGACTGGTGACCCGGGTTAGAATAGGTCTTCAGTACCCCTTGCTTGTCGCAAGAGGCGACTGAATGGGACGGTCCTTCGGATGAGACCGTATAAACCGAGGTCCCGTGTCACAGCAGGTATGACATTATAAAGATCCCTCCATGCTTAAAGGCCCTGAGTGCCGACCATAGGCCTAAATTTTGCAGCCCTTCACAGGCAATGGTAACGTCTCCATATGAGTGAAACAACATATAATCAATCAATCAGTCAATCAATAATATATATATATATATATATGTGTGTGTGTGTGTGTGTGTGTGTGTGTGTGTGTGTGTGTGTGTGTGTGTGAATTCTTATTTCTATGCATATTTTAAGTTTCAGTGAGAATAAAAGGATGTAATTGTATGCTGTTTTACAAAATGATAGCTAAAATATGTTTTATTTTGAAAATTGTTCATGAAATATGATATCCAGAAAGTTCATAAATTCATCCACCCCAACCTCCTTCCCATACAAGGTAGAAAAAAAGACTAACCTTGGGTAAGAATTGCCCCTAGTGCCAAATTTAGAATAAGAAGAACGATAATTGTCTTCATTCTGCTAGAGACTGAAACACCTGCTGCAATCTGGAAATGAATGTCAATGCTCAAGAAAATATATGCAACATATTATAAAGCAAATACACAGAGAATTGCAATTTCTGCGAGACGTCAACACAACAGATATTATAACTGTAATTAAAATGTGAAGGTAACGAACATTGATCAATCTTGTAACTCCTATAAGGCATACACAATAACGAGTTGGGCAAACATGGATCCCTGGACATACCTGGGATCAGGTACTTATTTTATGATGATAAGAATTGTTCGGGGAATAAAGCGATAAATTAAATAAAAGAATCCACGTGACTTATTTTTAGTTAATGACACGTGCTAAAGAAAATACAAAATTCAAATATTTCTGGACACCATGTGAATAACTATGCAAAGCATGTAAAAATATCAACATTACAAACTGAATTAAGCCAAGTTTTTACTTGTGTTTACTGGGTATTTGTTGTCCGACTTTCCATTAAAGAGACACCCTATTATCGCTTCAATTGTTTTCACAAATTGATTCAAGCGCATCATGTTGGTATATAAGTATCAAGAGATCCTCTGCAGTAAACAAAAACTTTCACACATGCCCGATTTTTGTATAAATATACAACGTAGAACTCCTCAAAAGGAGGCAGAAGATATCTTCAAGCCTGTACTACAGAAAAAGATTACGTACTTACCGGTGATAAAGCTCCGTAATAGTGAGTTCACCAAAGGTAGGCATTGCCGTTCTTTTATAGCCGTTGAT
The DNA here is from genome assembly GCA_024699665.1 of Ostrea denselamellosa. Classification (NCBI taxonomy): domain Eukaryota; kingdom Metazoa; phylum Mollusca; class Bivalvia; order Ostreida; family Ostreidae; genus Ostrea; species Ostrea denselamellosa. The sequence continues at coordinate 3,578,003 of JAMZEH010000004.1, forward strand.
TGTGAAAGGAAGCGATGATGGGTGGAGATAATGACCGCTATATCGGCCTACTTTGCCTGCTGTGACCCTCAATATGCATAGGACTACACGTTTGGGATGGGAACTAAGAAAAATAAGCAGGAAGAAATCCAAATAGTAAATCATCGTTCGTGTCCTTTAGTTCCGGTTTTGTTTATCTAGAAGCAAACATCCGGGTTACGTTTCTTACACATAGAAGAGCCCCTGTAACGGTCGAAAATGTTAGCATTTCTTTGCTGAAGAAATGTTTTCCTTGTCTGAGGTTTGACCAGACACCGCAATGGGAATCGTGACATTTACCTATATGTAAAATTGATGCTGTGTTAAGGTTATTTACGACGTTTTACTCTATCCCTTCATCGCATGATTACGGGACAGACAAGTTTTAGATTTTTGTTCATTGGATGATGATATATGTGTGTGGTTACTATCTGGAAACCTTGATATCAAAGCTATTCCTTGTAGACGAGATAGGCATGTTTCATTTCTTGCTAAGTGCCATATAGAATTAAACACGTACTCGAATTATTTCAGCTCTGATTTCTTCAATCGGTGTGAACAAAAATTTTTATTGTCTATACAAATATGTTCGAACACAAGTTCTAACAAGTTACGAGGTTCCCACCGGTTCACAGTTGCTTACTCCTCCTAGTGTGTCAAGGAGTCCGTGTGTTTGTCCTATTCAAAATTTTGCATTCTTTATAAGATATATGAGATTGGTCATTATTCGCTACTTTTACATGTAAAAACCAAATGCATAAATATGATCCGAGTAGTGTTGATGATATGATTGCAAATAAATCGCATCGAATGCGAACAACTGTTTACCTGGTGTGTGTGTGTGTCGGGGGGGGGGGGGGGGGGGGGGGGGGGGTACAGTAACAGACAGGTGCGCAGTATCCACACTATTCATATAAATCCACGAAACAAAATAATAACCATCATTTGTATACTTACAGTAAATATGTTGTTCATCCATTACACAGATTGCAGTATACTTAACCTGTGCAGATTAAATGTCTTCAACCCAAGGTAGTGTTAGAATAAAATATTTACCCTGTGTTGTATACGAAGACTATACTATTTACTTAGTTTTTGCAATTTTAAAGAAGCGGGGAAATTTTTTTTACTTGCCAGGGTTAAGTGATTAACATGCATCAGTAATTAATTCCTTTTTTCAATTAATGCCTCTCTTCCGCAACCCCGCGGAATTTCGGTTATCAGACTTCGCTCCGGGTTTTACTTTCTACCCATTTTTCACTTCTGGAAATCTGTGTAAACAACATAATTATGATAATACACAACTCGTGTACAACTTCAAAGGCAGACAGTAATATATAATAGTGAGTAAAAATGATAAATGTTTTCAATTTTTTTTTTTTTTAATGTAACAAATAACCATAATTGTCAATACATATTGTCTGCAAATGCCGACATCGAATAAATATTACCCCGTGGGGATCTACGTTAGAATATATCTTAAGTACCCCTTGTCTGTCGTAAGAGGTGACTCATTGGGGCGGTCCTTCGGATGAGATCGCAAAAACCGAGGCTCTTTGTCACAACAGGCACGATAAAAATCCCTTCTTGCTCAAAGGCCATAAGCGCCGAACATCGACCTAATTTTTGCAGCCCTTCACCGGCAATGATGACGTCTCCATATGAGTGAAAAATGCTCTAGCGGGACTTTAAACATTATATAATCAATCAATCAATGGAATGAATATTAGTTACATTGTAAAAGTCTCTTAGTCTTTATTTAAATATTGCATCAAAAAAATACACAAACTGTGACAAAAATAGAATTGTTTTTCCACTTTTTAACTAAACTTTGATTTTGAGAATAATTTAAGATTAATTCAATTTTTTTTTAGCATAGAAGTCTATTTTCATATATCGGCACATAGACTCTACATTGACAGATGGCGTAATATCTTCGTTACCAAAGAATTCCTCGGCATGAAAGATTTTGATCTGGATGTCAATCCATTCTTGTTTTAGTTATGAAATCATAAAACTTTACTGAAATGGAACAAAGTTAAGAATTTTTTCAATTACGGATCCAAGTGAGAAGGGGGATGCACACACACACACACACACACACACACACACACACACACACACACACCCTAAAACTGACCGACCAGAGATCGATCTTTAATATGATGCAAAGCAGTCATTAAATATCTGGTCACAAAACTTTAACCCCCCCCCCCCTTCAGGACCATAAACAGAGAATAGACGCAAGTCTAAATTTTAAATCCACAAACTTTGGAAATAATTTTCAGAAACATATTTTTTCAGTGTATGTTTGTATTTTTTTTTTTAATAAACCAGCAGGATTTTTTGAACATTTGTGCCAGACAAATCTCAAGAAATAGATAATCAAAATTTTTGACTTACTCATAAGTCTGTTCTCAGTGTAATGGATGGTCTCTGTCCTGTACACATTGGGAGGCTAGGTGGTCTGCAGATTCTCGCCATTTTTACGCACCCGTCCAACTTGAAAGCTGGATGTCTTCTTGGTGTTATCATAGGGAAAAAAGGGGGAGGGTCCAGCCAGCAGGTACATTCTATATGACCTTTCTGTACTAAATAATGTACATCAAAATTTGTCGTTGTGCAAGTTGTTTTTCGAAAGACCTTGTTTGCCCCTTTTAGAATAGAGTACAGTAAACTGTTGTCTGCAAAGTCTTCTGAGCAATGAAACAGCGACTGTGATTTCGTTCTAAGTTACATAGTAGGCCTTGGGGACCAAAGACCCCTGTGTTTATATCAATCATATCTTTTTATGTACCATTGCACAACACAACACATAAAAATAAGTAAAACATTACCTGAATGAGCACTCCGGCACCATTAAAACGTTAAAAAAAAAAAAAAAAAAAAAAACCTTAGTCGTTCATTGATTAAATACCATAAATACCGTCTGTATCTGGTTCTCGAACTCCTCGGAACTTATGAGTGAATTCTAACGTTTAAAATGGTTCCGGAATTATTGTATTTCGCGGTGTTGCGGAAGAGAGGCATTGAGAGTAAGTGAATGACAAGCTTTACTGAACAATTCTCAATTATAAATAATGGTTGGTTGGTTGTTTTACGTCCCTTCGTGAATTTTGTCACCCATATTGAGACATCGTCAGTTGTAGATGAATTACCATAAATCTAGACCTGCTCAAGGCCATAGCAGAGAGGATTCCTTAACGTGACAACGCCTGTCGCCACACGGAACCTCCGTTTTTAAGGTCATAAGCAAAGACCCGTGGCTCTCACTTCCAAATGCCAAGGCTTTGACGAAGGAACAATCACTACTTATGCTACAATTGACGAGGTCATGACACGAGCGGGGCTGGAACTCGCGATGTCCCGGTAATGGTATTAACAGCAATGCATTTCTAGTTGTAACGCCGGCATTATCTGCCCCTGTTGGAAATATCACATTGTTCAGTATTTTATTGACATTCTAGAAAATAATAATTTACATTTTAAGGTTGAAAACCACATTTTTGACAGCATGGATATTGAATATAAGAGCATGGTTAAAAAGTTAAATGGGTCACTTGCATTACTTCTCAATTGACAGTGAATGATATTTCCCCTGCGTTTACCAGAATTATGTAACTCATTTGTACTGTTGTAGGACATGGCTGTGATAGTTTTTTGAAAATAAGGAGAGAGTTGGACGACTCCGAGCCATTCTATATTCCAATAGCGGAAACATGTCCACATAGGAACTTCTAGGAAAATGTTAGGTTATCACGAGTTCGCAGTGAATATTGAAACTAAGGAGGGATGCATAATTCTATGATATACTGAAAATAGCCAGGTCCTGAAAGATATTATCAACTATTTGAAGAGATCTTTAATGGATTTTTTTCGCCCATCAAATGAATTGATACCTTCAAATAAATAAAGCTATCTTCATTGATTTGATTTTAGATTAACTGGTGTTCCGTACCATCTATCAATTTGTGTTTAGTAAACCAGAAGTGCTGAAAAAAAATTAGGCTGATCGGTTGTTTGTATATTGTTTGACGCCCTTCTCGAGAATTTTTCACTCACCATTACCGGTAAAGGGCTGCAAAATTTTGGCCCCTATCTTGTCGTAAGGCGGTCCATCGGATGAGACCGCAAAAACCGAGGCCCCGTGTCACAGCAGGTGTGGCACGATAAAGACACCTCATGCTCAAAGGCCGTAAGCGCCGAGCATACGCGTAAAATTTACATCTCTTCGCCAGCAATGGTGACGTCTCGATGAGTGAAAAAAATCACGTGCGGGACGTTAAACAACATTTAACCAACCTCTCTGTTCAAAGGCCGTAAGTGCCAAGCATAGACCTAAATTTTGCAGCCATTTGCCGGCAGTGGTGGCGTCTCCATTTGAGAGAAAAATTCTCAAGAGGGATGCTAAATAATGTACAACCAACCAAACTAGAGACCATGGGATTATGAGATTGATCGCTGTTTGTCATGAAAAGGTGAAGATAATGAACAGTGATCAATCTCATAACTCCTATAAGGCATGCAAAATGAAGAGTTAGGCAAACACTGACCCCTGGATAAACAAGAGGTGGGATCAGGTTCCTAGGAGGAGTAATCATCCCTAGTCGACCTATCACACCCGCCGTAAGCCCTATATTTTGAATAGGTAACGGTGTTTGTTTGTTTGTTTGTTTGTTTATAGCCGCCTGAGCAATTTTTCAGCTATCCAGCGGCTGTCACCATTACCGGTGACAGGGCTTCAAATTTAGGCCTATGCTTGGCACTCAGGGCCTTTGAGCAGGGAGGGGTCTTTATCGTGCCACACCTACTGCGACACGGGACCTCGGTTTATACGGTCTCATCCGAAAGACCGGCACCCACGTCCCACAGTGGGATTCGAACCCCCGACTCAACGATCATCAGATCTTTGAGCCCGGGTAACGGTGTAATCCGTAGTCAGAATCAGTGTGTGAAGAAGGGCTTAACAATTGGTATGAAGCAAGCCAGACGGCATTTAAACCATTGGTTATCTCCACCTTTTCATAGGTTGCATGAGGAATACGAATTAGTTTCAGCTGACAAACCTTGTAACAACATAGCTTTATTATTTTGTAAAGCTTATTGTTACAATTGTATCTTAAACGAATTTAGTTTCAATTCCACATTTGATAATCCTACTGGTACTCAAAGTTCTCTTTCAAAAGATGAAGTTCTGAAAAGTCCCGTTTTAGTTTTAAACATAATTGGTATCGCAGGTAATGGAATGAAAAAAAGTATCTATAAGTATTTCACACTTCAAAGAAACCCTTAGAGATACTTTGCTAAAATCCTGTAAGTGCTGTCCATCTGAACCCCTCAGGCGTATTGTGCAACAACATATGCGAGATGTTATGTACATCAAATGTGGATGCTCCAAAATAACAAAAAAAATAGTAAATTGAAATCACAAAATTTTTCTCAAATCAACAACATTTAAATTACGATTTTTCACCACTGTACACTACAAATTATCTGATATCATAGACAATTTTTTCAATAAAATTGAAACTCGAATGAAATATTAATATCTTGTGATCAGTCATCCAAAAATTTTGTTAAATACCACAATGATTCTGCGCACAAGTATTCAGCTGAGGTTGATATTAAACAGACGCTGGAGTTACTCAGTAAAAATATCTAGTAGACGTAGTCTTTGGTGATCAAGTCTTCCAAAAGGTTGTCGGAATTCCTATGAGCAAGAATTGTGCTCATTATTAATTGACCTGTATTCTTATGAGACAGAGTTTATTCAAATACACGGGGTATTCCATACCTGCTTCATATTTGAATGCTCTGGCATATAAAAGTTAATGACTTGTTATCAATCAACTTTATGACAAACAATGACTTCAGCTTCTTCGTCCTCAGCTTCCCATATTTTTTGTAGCAATATTCTATTATAATCTGCATGTGGTGTTTATATCTCTCAAATGATTCGATGTGCAAGAGATTGTTCTGCGTGCAATTAAGTTTTAAATTGAGACAGGTTACCGATCGACAGGGGATGCTTACTCCTCCTAGGCTTACTGACATTGAGAATTTTTGTTGGTGTTACTGGGTTTCAACAGTCTCTTTCAAGTCAGAATTTCGTAAATTCTTTGATCATTATAATAATGATGAATAAGCCAAGATAACTAACAGTATTCAATGTCGTAATTCCTATAGAAAACATAAATGAGAGAGATGGGCAAACACGGACCCCTGGTCATACCAGGGTGGGATCATGTGCCTAGGAGGAGTAAGCATCCCCTGTCGATCGGTCACACCCGCCGTGAGCCCTACATTCCGATCAGGTAAACGCAGCAACCCGCAGTCAGAATCAGTGTGCCAACGGCCTAACAACTGATATGAAACACATCAGACAGCATTTGACTTAATGATAAGTTGTACTGGCAGACTAAATCGTTACAACGACCATAAAATTTGCGGAATTTAGACGAGACTGTACAAACCCCTGTAACATCAACTTCTTTGTCAGTAACCTGCCTCAATTTAAAAACTGATCATATGCAGAACAATCTCTTGCGTATTGAAGCGGTTGGGAGATATAAACACCTAAATGATGTAATATGCAAATATAAAAAGTCATTTAGTTGAAATTGCCCGTTTTGTTTCATACCAATACCGATTTTGACTATGGGTGACTCCGTTTACCCGATCAAGAAATAGGCTTAGGTGGATGTGACAGGTCAACAGGGGATGTTTACTCCTAAGCAGCCGATCCCATTTCTTGTTATTCCAGGGGTCCACGTTTGCCCTACTCTCATAATATCATTCTTAATGCCATTTCAAGTACTTTTCAATCCAAAGAGTTATTTGTTCAGAAATGCCATGTCTTAACATCTATTAAGCTCTACCTTATAAAATGCTATGTCACAGAAAAAAAAACAATTCTGAAATCTTTAGTTTTATCTAAAGTGGTTGATTGATTGATTGTTTATTTACGTGCCGTCGAGAATTTTTCACTCAGATTGAGACGTCACCAGTTGTAGGTGAATTACCACAAATTTAGACCTATGCTTAGCGCTCAGGGCGGTAGCAGTGAGGGTTCTTTAACGTGCCAACGCCTACTGCAACCTCTTTTTTTAAGGTCAAATCCGAAATATTGTCACTTCTAAATGCCGAGCGTTTATTGAAGGAGCAATAACTTCCTATGTTTATGTCTTAGGTTTGATGCAGCCAAAGCATACAAAAATAAATTTCCCATAAGATTAAGAGTATTATCAACATTATAACACCCAACCCCTTCTTTTTATATTGTTTTCCCCTACCCATTGGAAAAAGGGTTTTAATAAATATATGCACACTATGTTGATATACTTCCTTGTAGCTATATTTTCAAATTTAAAACTTGCCGTCTAACCCCCCCCCCCCCCCCCCCTCCGAGTCATAATTCCTCTGCAAAGAGAAACAGTCTATGACCAACAAGTAATTAAGATGGCTCGTCACATAAAATTTTATCTAGTGACCTGATCAAGCACCTCGTATGAAGTATGTTTTCACCATCGAAAGAGTGAAGCAAGCTCTCAATATATTCTATATGACTTTTTTTTTTCGGAATGATGAAAAAAAAGATGTTTCCAAATAAGATTTTTTAAATCAAAACTTCGCTTTGATTTGATACATGATATAAATTTCTAGTAAAACATGCATAAAAGACTCGGACAGTTTTTTACTTCTTTTTTTTTTAATTTGAACTGAACCAGAGAAAACAAAAATACCGATCCCGATCACAATTGATAGGAATTACTAAAATAATCATATTCTTGCTAATTTTATGCACTTGTCATAAAGAAATTAGTTTCCTGTATAAATTCATTTAATTTGTAAACCGTTTCACATCAAGGAAGTGTGGTTTTTCTGGTTACAAGGTTCTCTATGGCTACTTTTCTATAATTCCGATCGGGTTTGATTCAAATCTAAAAAGTCGCAATATTCATTAATTTTGATCATTTCAATTTCTTTTTAAAAAAACATTTGTATGATTTTATCTATAGATATAAAAATATTAACAAATAATTTTTTCAATTTTCATATTTTTTTTATTTAAAAAATTAGAACTATACTAGTCTTTTATGCATATTTTATAAGACATCCATATCGTGCATCAATTCGCAAAGAAATTTGGACTCTTATAATCTCTTATCAAAAAAAAAAAAACAAAAAAAAAACAAAACAAACAAACAAACAAAACAAAACAAAAACACGTATTTTTATTTCTATTATTCCGGAAAATATCACCAAAATGATATATTTAGAATATATTTAAAAAACAATTAAGAGCTTGTATCCCTCTCGAAATGGAAATCATAGATATATACTGGACAAAAGAAGTTAATGATCATGATATCAGAATTATTTTATTCATAACAAAACCAAATAAATTATGTTAAATATATACTTAAAATGTTCAACGACAATCGAACAATACATTTTAAACCTGTTTTTACAAATTCATCAATACATTAAGCAGCCAGAGCAACCATTGTCAGGTAACCCCCCAAAACAGTTTGAAAATCGGTATGAGCAACAATAACAAATTTCATTACAAATAATTGAATCTTTATAAAGGCAATATCAATAGGGTGCCGCGGCGTTATGTGAGCAAGTTTGCCAGTTTACTTGCGGAAGGTCGGTGGTCTCTTCCCAGGTACATTGTATCTGGGTTCTCTCCTCCACCAACAAAAACTGGACGCCACCAGATAACTGACAAATTGTTGAGTGTGGCGGAAAGCAATAAATAATCAATCAATCAATCAATAGGGTGTTTGTCCACCCTGAGCCTGTATAACGGCACGACAACGCCTCTGCATACTTCTGATGAGCCTGCGGAACGCAAGTAGTGGCAACCTTGCCCATTCCTGCTGTAAAGCAACGTAAGCTCCTGGCGGTTTGTCGGAAGTACAGGGCGTCTGGAAACAGCTTGCTGCAACATGTCCCAGGCATGTTCTATTGGATTTAAATCCGGAGAACAACTCGGCCAATCCATACGCTCAGTTGTCTCTGTAGCAAGGTAGTCTGTCACTATACGTGCTCTGTGGGGATGAGCATTATCATCCATTAACACAAAGTCGTTGCCTATAGCTCCCGCATAAGGTCTCACAATTGGATGCAGTATCTCGTCCCTGTAAATTGCACCGGTAAGATTGCCATTAATCACGTGCAAGTCAGTACATCCACCAATACTGATTCCGGCCCAAATCATCACAGAGCCACCTCCAAAACGATCATGCTCTGCTACACAGCAATCAGCGTACCGCTCTCCACGCATGCGCCATACACGCCTACGACCGTCATGAAAGTCCACGCAGAACCGTGACTTGTCTGTGAAAAGAACAGGCGTCCAATGACGCAGTTGCCAGTTTATGTGATTTTGAGCCCAATTTAGTCGTGCTACACGATGTCTTCTCCTCAAAATGGGATGAACAGCAGGTCGATGAGCCCGAAGGTTAGCAGCATGAAGTCTCTGTCTGAGAGTTTGTGGTGTTATGCACACCCCACTTGCTGCATAAAAGTCAGTATTGAGTGGACAGCACTCTGACACCTGTGTCTACGAGCCATAAGTGACATATAGCGATCCTGGCGAGCGGTTGTGGACCTTTGACGACCTGATCTCGGTCTCTCAGAAACATTACCTGTCTGCCTAAAACGATTCCACAACCTTGAAATCACACTTTGGGACACATTAAAATGTCTAGAGACAGTTCTCTGGACTTGGCCAGCTTGAAGCATACCTACTGCCTGACCAGCTTCCAGAGCAGTTAAATGGCGCCTCATGGCTTTTAATATCAATAATTGTTCACCTAAGAGTCGATTAGAGCAATAAATACCCACAATAAATGAAAATCACAATTTTTCAATTTCAATATACACGTTGGCACACTTTCGATTTTGACCCCTTGCTTGTGTTTGGGCGAAAAAATCGTGCACTTATGACGTCAATATGAAACCAGGTAATTCTATTGTGTTAAGGGCACATTGGAGAAACAATAAATGTTAAAATTTGTCAAAATAATTATTTGGTTAATAAAACTTTTTGAGGTCAAAATTATGATCCTTAACTTTTTTTGTCCAGCATATTTATTTAGGTAAAATCAAAGCACATTTGCTTATTTCCTATGGGGTCCTTATTGTAACAAATCACAGAATAAGGTATTTCATATGAAGTATTTTAACAAGCAATAAATAATCAACTATTTTAACAAGCCATTAAATAAAATTTTGATGTAATGAGCTACCTTAATGTTCAATGACCCCTTTTTTCAAGAAGAATACCACAAAATAAAAAAATAAAAGTATATCTGCATAATTTGATGAATGAAAGTTAGTTATAATCATGATAACAGAGATAACAAGCATTTTGAGTGCACTGCTGGCAAAAGTATGTCAAGCGTAACTCAAATTTGATCTGTAACTATCCAAGACAAAGCCATGTACAAAATTTCAGTTGCATATCTTCATCCAATGCGGAGAAAAGTCCAGAAAACCTCAAGCAGAATGACAGACAGACGGACAGACCTAGGACACATTAATAGTCCCCACAGCAAAACTGGTAAGGGACTAAAAAAGTAAATGACATGTCCGATACCTTTAAATAATAAAACAATGAATACTCTATTTCACTTATTTATTAAATAAAATATTCATAATTGTTCATTTTAAGCTTGCATTACACAAGAAATCTTGTACACCCATGAAAGCACATGTCACACATCCACATCAAATGAACACGCCCACTGAACACATCAAATGTTTTCTTAATTTCAACAGCATGTTTGAGAGCTATCAAAAAGCTAAAATACACGTACAATTCAACTCAAAACGAAATTTTCTCTTTAAAGTCTAAAAAAATAAATAAATAAAAGTTCAGAAAAACATTTCTTGCCTTTAAAGGTTAGTTAAACTTTATGATAAAACTATTTTTTTAATACTGTGTAACTGAGAAAAATACACACATTTCATTTGTACAGACAGTAATGGATAGTACTTTGGCACGTCAGTTTATTGAACAGGTTAATGGTGAAAATCAAGATTCAGAATTTGGCTTTACTGTAGATATATTTTATTCCACGGAGTCATAATCTCACGGATTATCAACAGTGGTTTGGTCCGCAGGTATGAAATTTCATTGAATAACATGTGGCCTACATGAAAATAGCTTACATCCTTCAAATCCGCTGGAAATGACACAGATTTTATGTGACCGCAGACTTTATGGATATACGTACCGAACGTAAAAAAAAGTATGTTTACAGTACATAATTTTGAACAGTGGGTGAAATTGTTGTAATATTTTTTGAACACTTTTGATACAGTACTAAAAAAATCGCACATATCTAATTTGCAGCAATATCTTGTATAAAGTCGCACATTCAAGTGAGTCATGGAATCTATGGCAAACTGATAAATTTATATATCTCCATTAGAAGACGTTATACTGGGTAATTCAAAATAATCTGTTCTAACTCTATAAAAATGTAAACAGTTAGCAAAGGCATATCATTACAACACAAATTCAATATTAATGCTTAAACAATAGGAAAACCTTAAGCCTTCTAGGTACAGTGATCAGCTTTATATAGAATGTTTAATAGACCCTGTTACTGCAATATTGTCTTACATAAAATGTTTCAATGACCCCCTTTTAAACCTATTCAGAAAATGTTGAACGTTCCCTAAATTTTATGATGATGTTCAAATATATTTTCCAGACACTTTTTTGGCTTCAAATCCCAAGTATCTTTGCTTTGTGAAATCAAAGTGTCACGAAAAGATTTTATCCAAAGGCAAAGGTATGTTAGGTTGATATTTGAAAGTGAATGACAATATTCTTTACAGAAAACAAAATAAAAAACCCACTGAATCTTATGTTAAACATAACCTTGTACAAATACCTCCATAAATTAAAATAGTGTTGTCCTGGACTCTATGTAAAGATACAAGTAAAATCCCACTTATTATCATGAAAACGCACATTACAGAAACTTTCATTTAAGTCTAAAAGGTACAAATGTATTCTCTGGAAGACTGAATAAGTGAAGCCGCTAATCTACACACACATCCAGGATTTCCATGGTTACTACAACACAACAACAACAAATTTATGTTTCCTGTATACTGTATCATGGGTGTTGGTAAAGTTACTGGTTTTGTTATGGTAGAAATCTTATTTCACACCCTGAAAAACTAGAATTAAATTTTCTGTTCTATCCCAAGCTTTTAAGTCTTCTGTACATCTTCCATTTACAAGTAGTGCAAAGTGCTCTTTTGTTACAGTTTTTCACTTGTGTATGCAGTATTTTCTCAATCTTCCCCATATTAAAAGGCACCTAATGTAGTATTTTATAAAGAAATCTCCACTTTCAGTTTAAGATTTACAATAGCAAGATGTAAGATTAATGGAAAACCATAGAGTGCATCTAAAATTTCAGCAATGTGCAACTCATAATAGTAAACAAAGAGCTAAGGGGTAGAAAAACGATCTAAAACAAAAAAAAAAAAAAATTAAATAAATAAAAATAATAAAAAAACAAGCTATTGGTACAAAAACAACACATAGAAAACAAGGCATTAATGGAAATGACAACTAAATGACTGTACACAAGACTGATATTGACTGTACACAGACTGATATTGACTGGAATGAATAACATGTATCAAATACAACATGGCTAAAATGTGTGTGACACTAACACTGCATACTTATAATTACAATCTGACATAGGAACACAGAACAACAGGTATTGGTCTAATATAAATTCATGTATTACCTTATTTGTTTATATTGACCTTAGCATGGAAGTTTATTAAATGCAAATCATTTATGACCGAAATCAAATATATCACATTTATACTCAACGATTCCTCTTACAAGAAAACTCAGAATATATTTTAGCCACAGAACTGCACTATACAAATTTACATAGGAGAAAGGGCTTCCTGGCCATAACAATCATTCCGTGTGGAGTGAAATTTTTGAAGTTATGATTCTGTAAATGCCTTCGCTTTGCAAGTCATTCTGATTTCCCCGACATCCCTAATTTTCCATATTTATATTTTACTGTCATCATTCAGAATAATCTACTTTTTCATCACGTCACTGTGACAGTTTTGATGCACTTTCATTAAACACATGTATTTTCTGGCAAAAATTTTCTCAAAATTACAATAGAGCATATAGGTGTAGAGCACACACTTGATTATAACACAAATATGCGTGTACATATCTGTGTGTTCTAAATCTGTATATTCCGAACACATCTGCCTATTTAAGCTTAATGTCTCTGGCATTCTTCCTAATCATACTTCCTTCCTGACAATGATAATACATTTAGCTCACAAAAAAGGAAGTTATTGAAATTTTTATATTGCACAAAAGTCACCAGTTTTATACATCACACATACTTTCCGGCTTACAAGTTGTTTTTTTTTTTTACATACACTTATTTTGTTCCCTTATCAAAATGAAATTTTAATCTACATAGATGTTTTATACAAACTTCTCTTTCACACAATGTACATATATAACTGCAGGATTAACCCTGTGTGTTTTTATGTTGTATAATACATTGTGAAGGAACAAATATTGTTTGATGCATTTTTGTCCCTATGTTAAGGGAGATAAGTCCAACATTTGAACCCTGTTGTATCTTGTAAATCGACGATATCATATATATTGACCTTCCTCAACGTCGATGTACCCTGGAACTGTCCCTCTCAGCAGGATATGCCTGTTTTTGTGACTAAGTTGATGTCAGTGTCAGTAATTATCATCAAAACCGTCGTAATTCGGCGCCTGCACCATATTTTCATTACGACGTCGCTGACTTCGCCTTACTGCATCAGCTCTTCTGTACGGCTCATTCTTCAGATCTATAATAGATGTGCATTTGACTTTCATTAGATGTACTGTAAAATAGATTAACATTATACTTTCAATAAATATACATTAAACATACAACGTTGAATTACTTTTTTCTTGTCACGAGATATTCAATGGTCCTAAAAAACAACAAAAACTAGATCTGTGACTTACACCCTGCAGATGTATATCTAAAATACTGCATATTTCAAATACATACACAATATTTGTATTCTTCGACTCAATGTACTACAAAGTGAGGGATCAAAAAAATTTGAATCACGATCACATTACTATTTGAGCTGTTCTGAGCAAATTGGACCCTTAAGTAATTTAGTGTTAAGTGCTATGAACTACTGAAAGGAATCCTTCAAAATGTCAGAGCAATTTTGATTGTCGTTAAGATATTATTGTCAATCAAAGACGTCAATTAACAGGCGATTTACCAAGAATGCATCATGTCGTAGCATTTCTCATTATGACGTTTAAAAACACTCACTTGTATCAGCTTCACACTTTCTCTGTCGTAAAGATCTGTCCTTAAAAATGGTTAAATTTTCTTTTTGATTCCTTTTTTTTTATTTTTTTTATTTCAATTTTTTTTAATACATTTTTCTCCATAAGACTTTGCATCATCCAACTGACTTTGGGGTAGAATCAGGACACACCCACAAGGCATAAGTAACATTTGTTATAAACTTGTGTGTGTGTGTGTGTGTGTGTGTGTGGTGGTGGTGTGGTGGAGGGGGGAGGATTGATCAGTTGATCTTGTGTTTACAGACATATTATACAGCCCTGCCCCTTAACTTTATTCTTTATCCTAATGTCCAGAAATGCTCTCTCTGCAACACACATGTACAAAATGTACTAACATTAAAAGTTTAGTTCGTAAGCTAATGTCATTCAATATATGTTCCAAAAGATCTGACCAGATGGTGCATTTATGTCTAAATACAATTCAACGCTGAAAAAATATGAAGAATTCATCATTACATGTATCATATAGTACTTGTATTTATAAATATGCATGCTCCATCTAATGCTATGACCTATTGGCAGTACACCTTGTACACTGTCACCCATGGACAAGTCCAGCATTAGTCTGGTGTTAGTCCCCCCCCCCCCCCCCCCCCCCCATTTGATCCTTACCCAGTAAGATGTCCTCCAGAGCCCCGTGATATACTTCATCCTTCCCTAGCAGTTTCTTCTCCTTTATCTGTCGGTTTCTGCTCTTCAGTTCTGTCACCACAGCCTCCTGAAAGAAGTCAAAGAGGTTAAATCAGTGCAATTAGGTCAACAAATATAACACGGTACATTGTTAATTTGACAGTGTATTAAAAAGTCATATTCTGAATGAACAATATAGTATTGCACACTAAACATGAAATTTCATTTTTCTTTGTATGATTTTGATTAAATTGTTGATAAAGTCCTTTTTTCCAAAGACATTCTCTAGACATCTACGCCCCATACATTTTACTCCACAACCCATATACTGTACAAAATAATGTTTTACAATCTGGAAAATTACATAAAGTTTAAGAATAAACAGGATTACACATTAGTGACATTGTATACAAAATGAACACCATTATAGCACGCCACCTGGTGGGGACCCGAGCCCTCTATACATACATAATGAACACCATTATAGCATGCCACCTGGTGGGGACTCGAGCCCTCTATACATACATAATGAACACCATTATAGCACGCCACCTGGTGGGGACCCGAGCCCTTTATACATACATAATGAACACCATTATAGCACGCCACCTGGTGGGGACCCGAGCCCTCTATACATACATAATGAACACCATTACAGCACACCACCTGGTGGGGACCCGAGCCCTCTATACATACATAATGAACACCATTACAGCACGCCACCTGGTGGGGACCCGAGCCCTTTATACATACATAATGAACACCATTATAGCACGCCACCTGGTGGGGACCCGAGCCCTCTATACATACATAATGAGCACCAGAAAATGTCTCAGACTCCAAGTAAAATGAAATCTTCCTACAACTCGAGGATCAACATCAAAGAGGAGGCGAGTGTTTGACCTCTCCTTCCCTCCTCTCTGTCCCTCCACCTCTCTCCTTTTCCCTCCCTCCCCCAGCTCTCGTCACCCCTCCCTTTTTACCCTGATCCTCTCTACACCATACACTAGGTCTCATTCCACCTGATTACAACTTGACGTACCTACTGTGGACACTACAGAGGAAAACAAATCTTCTGCATACACGTGTTACTTACCAGAGGAATCTGATGACAGGTTGTATAATGTTGTCATTATTATCAAAAGCAAATGATCAAACCACACACAAAAATATGGAGATTTCCTTATACTGAGAATTATCCCTAAAGTTTTCAAACTAATGTCTATATTCCAGCTACATATTTCAAGAACTAGACAATCTGTCGTCCGGAGAAAATTTATTACAATTATGTATACAGATTTATGGAGAAATCTCCATACAATTATGTATACAGATTTGTGGAGAAATCTCCATACAATTATGTATACAGATTTGTGGAGAAATCTCCATACAATTATCTAGTCAGATTTATGGAGAACTCTCCATACAATTATCTAGTCAGATTTGTGGCGAACTTTGAATATAATTATCTGTCGTCAGATTTGACAATGTGATCTGGTGTCAAAATTTTGCAAGTACAACTTTAAAATGCGTTCACTAAAAAACTTACACTGATCAATGTTTTGTCAATAAATAAACCTAATACTGTTTCTATGAAATTTTACTTCTTGATAAAAGCTTTGACCTTCCAACTTTGCCTATTATTCAAAATTCAAATTACCCCATGCTTCCATTTTTTATGCCCCTTCCTCCACCCAAATACAAATAATATTGACATAAATTCTTTAAACACTAAACCATTATGGTAATCACATTCTCTGTAATTCAACTTCCGTCTTTTAAAGAAAACCTGCTGCCTGCAGGTGCTTGACTGTTAGGTAACTCACTACACCAAGATGTATACTTTTTATGACACCACACAACAAGTTGGCGATTTAAAGAGTTTGTGAAATTATTTGTATCAATCCATTTGTTTGCCTCATTAGATAAAGTATCAAGTTTGAGACCCATAGATCCTGAGTTCAAATGTGTCAGTCTTTTGTTCATATCTATTGAAGTACAGGTAAATGTTTAAAATTTTTGAATAATGTTTTTCATCCAAAATTGCACATTATGTGCCTTTCTGACAATACATTTATCACACATCATCATGCATTTCATGGTTAAACCATTTCATGCTGATTTAAGAAACTCTTCAAAGTGTAGCGAGCAACGTTTAAAAGTGATTTCATTTACATGAATGGACAGACACTGGAGAATGGTGACAAAAACAATGTCATGACATACATGGATTTTATACATTTAGTAGTGCCAAATCTGATAAACCGTGACAGCAATAAGCTGCTGGGACAAAACTAAATAATTCTTATCAGTGACATATCACAAAAAAAACCAAAAAACCTGTGCCACTCTTCAGGATATACATATAAAGCAAAAATAACAAAACAAAACTAGCCAAAATCATAAATCTGAAAATCAATCTTAAGTGTAGTATACAAGACAGCTGATACCAGATGTAAGCTTTCATCATGTAAATAACAAAACTTAAAATCTCACACTGCATAAATATTACCAGAGATGCAAACTTCAAAACATCAATATAGTCATTCTGGTTTGTTCTTCAGCCTCCTATTAGTTAGTATCAGTAATATATAACATGGAAAGAAAAGTCCATAGTCTCCATCAATTCCAACCAGCCTATGTAATAACCTATCCCAACATTTCGTGAGATTCAACACAATCTTCTTGGTGAACATAATGGACGATTGTCCAGGTTTCCCTATCACACTTATCCCCCCCAGGATGAAGAGGTAGTGGAGGTTTTCCCCTTTACTGCCTACAACCCTCTGCAGTCCATGAACTAGTTAATTAAATATGTCAAACTGAATCTAAGAAATCTATATCAAGCCTTGCTGTTTTATAGGTTTTCATTAATGCTTGCTCAAAACTACACAAAGAAAGATTTCTTAGGATTCAGGATACTTTTGAAAAAAAACAAACCACAGAATGTAATTCTAATACATTATTTATAGTTATTCCACTTGTTCCCAAAATGCCTCAATTTCAACTGGACCATTGCTGAAAGTTGTTTCACTTCATTTGCTGAAATTGACTATATATCATGTACTAAAATTGACTATATAAACTACGAAATCAGAAGGACTACAATGTAACTCTGCACTGAAATACAAGATCTAAGAACTGAAAGAGACAGACACAGAAATGAAGCAGTCTAACAGGTTCCTACATAGAGGCAACTGAAAATCAATAGCATCTAAATATAAGCTGAAGCTTTTTTTTTTTTTTAACAGAAATCTGCTCCCCATCTTTAACGGGACCGTAATGTTGCAAGGGAAAATCAGATTCCAGGTAACTTTCCCAGCATGGAATGGAATTCGTTTAACTGATGAAATTTTGTTTAACTGATGAACAAGTGAAATGCTTTTCTTCATATTGAGCCCTAAACTGTTTGAATTTCCCTCATAATCTCCACCATAATGATCTATTTTTAATACAATCCAGAACAAAGCTGATCTCCACTGAACACGGACACTAAAAGCACATTCCCAATTAGTTCATCATATCACAACTTCAGTCTTGAATGTTACTCAGATGAATCACACTCACAGAATTAATCTGTGGACTGTCCTTCAAATATGTCTTCTACAGTTCAGATGTAATCAAAAAATTTAAATCACTACAGAGAAAAGTTGGAAAATAAGCTAAACTGGTTGAAAGGAAGAGGGTGAAAATCACAACCAAATCTGTTACGACTCAATGCACAACACTAAATTCACAAAAGTACCGTACCTTTTCTTCATAAACATATTTCTGAAAATTTTCAATTTCCTTTATTGTAAGTATAAACATATTAGTTTTCGTGTTTCGTACATAATACTTGTATATATGGTTTTTATTCTGCTCCTATGTTAGGTAAGTCATATTCTCTTCTGTGAAATGTATAGTTAAGCAGTAACTACATGTCATGCTAAACAACACAGCCTCCCTTGTATACTTTACCTTCTCTTCAAAAATAATTCTCTGAAATTTGTTATTTTTCATACATGATAATGATTCCTATTAAACATATATCCACCATCTGCTGAAGTTCCCCTTGGTAATCAAGGCTTTATAAATACACAGTGATGGAAATTATTCAAATAATGCTTGCAAAGAATAAAACGCACATATTAAAGCTGAGATTCGTAAACATGAAAAATGCATGTCACATGAGTATCATGCAATAAATTAAACTTCTACACGGAATAACAGCAAAGAATATAAACATAAAGTCAGGTGATATTACACTTACATATATCACCCTGACTGTAACCCGCCCTCACCCCAATACTCAGATAGAACAACCCGCCCTAACCCCAATACTCAGATAGAACAACCCGCCCTCACCCCAATACTCACACAGAACAACCCACCCTCACCCCAATACTCACACAGAACAACCCGCCCTCACCCCAATACTCACACAGAACAACCCGCCCTCACCCCAATACTCACACAGAACAACCCGCCCTCACCCCAATACTCACACAGAACAACCCGCCCTCACCCCAATACTCACACAGAACAACCCGCCCTCACCCCAATACTCACACAGAACAACCCACCCTAACCCCAATACTCACACAGAACAACCCGCCCTCACCCCAATACTCACACAGAACCCGCCCTCACCCCAATACTCACACAGAACAACCCGCCCTCACCCCAATACTCACACAGAACAACCCGCCCTCACCCCAATACTCACACAGAACAACCCGCCCTCACCCCAATACTCACACAGAACAACCCGCCCTAACCCCAATACTCACACAGAACAACCCACCCTAACCCCAATACTCACACAGAACAACCCACCCTAACCCCAATACTCACACAGTACAACCCGCCCTAACCCCAATACTCACACAGAACAACCCGCCCTAACCCAAATACACAGAACAACCCACCCTAACCCCAATACTCACACAGAACAACCCGCCCTCACCCCAATACTCACACAGAACAACCCGCCCTCACCCCAATACTCACACAGAACAACCCACCCTGACCCCAATACTCACACAGAACAACCCGCCCTCACCCCTATACTCAGACAGAACAACCCAATACTCACACAGAACAACCCGCCCTAACCCCAATACACAGATAGAACAACCCACCCTAACCCCAATACTCACACAGTACAACCCGCCCTAACCCCAACACACAGACAGAACAACCCGCCCTCACCCCAATACTCACACAGAACAACCCGCCCTAACCCCAATACTCACACAGAACAACCCGCCCTCACCCCAATACTCACACAGAACAACCCGCCCTCACCCCAATACTCACACAGAACAACCCGCCCTCACCCCAATACTCACACAGAACAACCCGCCCTCACCCCAATACTCACACAGAACAACCCGCCCTAACCCCAATACACAGAACAACCCGCCCTCACCCCAATACTCACACAGAACAACCCGCCCTAACCCCAATACTCACACAGTACAACCCGCCCTCACCCCAACACACAGACAGAACAACCCGCCCTAACCCCAATACACAGAACAACCCACCCTAACCCCAATACTCACACAGAACAACCCGCCCTAACCCCAATACACAGAACAACCCGCCCTCACCCCAATACTCACACAGAACAACCCGCCCTAACCCCAATACTCATACAGTACAACCCGCCCTAACCCCAACACACAGACAGTACAACCCGCCCTAACCCCAATACTCACACAGAACAACCCGCCCTCACCCCAATACTCACACAGAACAACCCGCCCTAACCCCAATACTCACACAAAACAACCCGCCCTCACCCCAATACTCACACAGAACAACCCGCCCTAACCCCAATACACAGAACAACCCGCCCTCACCCCAATACTCACACAGAACAACCCGCCCTAACCCCAATACACAGAACAACCCGCCCTCACCCCAATACTCACACAGAACAACCCGCCCTAACCCCAATACTCACACAGTACAACCCGCCCTAACCCCAACACACAGACAGAACAACCCGCCCTCACCCCAATACTCACACAGAACAACCCACCCTCACCCCAATATTCACACAGAACAACCCGCCCTCACCCCAATACTCACACAGAACAACCCGCCCTAACCCCAATACACAGATAGAACAACCCGCCCTAACCCCAATACTCACACAGTACAACCCGCCCTAACCCCAACACACAGACAGAAAAACCCGCCCTAACCCCTATACTCAGACAGAACAACCCGCCCTAACCCAAATACTCACACAGAACAACTCACCCTGACCCAAATACTCAGACAGAACAACCGCCCTAACCCCTATACTCAGACAGAACAACCCGCCCTAACCCCAATACTCACACAGAACAACTCACCCTGACCCCAATACTCACACAGAACAACCCGCCCTAACCCCAATACTCACACAGAACAACCCGCCCTAACCCCAATACTCAGACAGAACAACCGCCCTAACCCCTATACTCAGACAGAACAACCCGCCCTAACCCCAATACACAGACAGAACAACCCACCCTAACCCCAATACTCACACAGAACAACTCACCCTGACCCCAATACTCACACAGAACAACTCACCCTAACCCCAATACTCACACAGAACAACCCGCCCTAACCCCAATACTCACACAGAACAACTCACCCTGACCCCAATACTCACACAGAACAACTCACCCTAACCCCAATACTCACACAGAACAACCCGCCCTAACCCCAATACTCACACAGAACAACTCACCCTGACCCCAATACTCACACAGAACAACTCACCCTAACCCCAATACTCACACAGAACAACCCACCCTAACCCCAATACTCACACAGAACAACCCACCCTAACCCCAATACACAGAATAACCCGCCCTAACCCCAATACTCACACAGAACAACCCACCCTAACCCTAATACACAGAACAACCCCCCTAACAGAGCCAAAGATTTTACAGATTACATTATTTAAAGTCTTTGACTGCTACTCCCATGCCAAGATAGAAACTTGATAGTTACTTTTTTGGAGGTTTCCCAAAGATGCTTCAGAACACTGAATATTCAATGATTTACAAAATAAAGTCATAAATTATTTGCCTAAAATTCCTATTATTTTTTTACTATGTAAATATTCATTCATTATATTTTGGGCCTGGATAACTTTTACAGATTCAGTACATAGAGAAGACATCCGTCACTAACACATATCCTTGTTATCTGCAGAATGCAGAATCTGTAAAATCACACAGTATGTTATAAAAGACCTGGGGCCAATTAAACCTTTCAACATAGTGACTGCGAAATAATGAATGAATTCAATAAAATGTACAACACTGCCTAGCATATAAACACAATCTATAAAAGATGAACGATCAATAAAAGTATATCTGAATGAATAGGATAATTAGCTGCCTTTGAATAAAACAGGAGAAAGTGAATTCTAGTGCTGTTACATACCTGTGCATTCTTCTTAAAGTCTTTCTTTTTACTTTTGATCTGTTCTAACTGTTCCTCCTCATAAAGGGCAACTTCCATCTTCTTCCTCTTTTCCAATTCAACAATGCCAGCCTGTAGTTCAAAGTATTACAAAATACTTAATACACATGTGTAAATCGTATCAGAATCTGGCGAAGTAACAGACACTTTCAGTTAGCCTTATATGAATATCAGACATGTCGAAAATGGTAGTACGGCCAGTCTATTTTTAATGAAGGACAGATTGAAAGCAAATAGCCATCAGTCCTAATGTCCGACCAGGTTTGTGTCCATTAATGCTGTGTTTTTGTTGATTTTTTACAGATTGGGGTTGTAGTATGGATTTCACTCATCATTAGAAGTAGCAAGACAGCAACCTCGTGGCAAATTCAGTACACAGGAGAGGCCAAGACTTGTGCAAAACTGAACAGGAAGTGGTTTTTTTCTTTTTTTTTTATTTCTTGAAAAACTTTAGGACTCAGAGAAAATGATTGGCATTCAGTCCTGATGTCTGAAAGACTATTTCTCACTTTTGACACGTCTGGAAAATGACTTAATTACTAACTTTCATGGGATTGGATGTGCATCATACACATGCACACCCCACATAAAATAATTACAAATTATAATTTTTATTTTTTATTTTAATTGAATATTTAGTTTTCAGGTATTAACAATTCCCAAGAGAATCTGTGTTATAAAGTCTCCCTTACTTTGAAACCTGCCACAAATCTGACAAATTGTGAGAAGAATGAAGTTGGAGAACATGTGCGAGGATTCTCTCCAAAAAATTCCACTACTCGTTTGTAGGCATCCTGTAACAACAAAAAATGCAAGACACTGAATATATATACATAACAGTCAAACCTCACTATCTCAAACTCGATGGAACCAAAAAAAAAAAACATTGAGATATCCAAGGATTTGAGACATCGAGGGTAAAAAGAATAAGTGCTTGGGATTTCCAAATCACTTTGACACATCCGTGATATTCAAGATATCGGTGTTAGAGATACCCAAGTTCAACTGTATATAAAAGCTCGCTGACTCTCTCTCTCTCCCTCTAGAGATGTAATCTTTTCTACAGTGCTGCGTAAAGCAACATTAAAACTCAGGTTTTTCTTATCATTGTGATTCAGCAATTTAATATTGCTTTTAAGATTTTGGTTTATTTACAAATTCCAGGGACTACAAAATCACTATCTTTACTATAAAACAACTAATGTTCTGTGAAATCACTAACTACTCATATATAATTGGACTAAAAAGCTTTCATGAAAGGAAAACTGGACTTTAAATCCCCTGGATTACAAAGGACATCCATGTAAAAAATGGTTCACTATTACATTTTTGAAATATATTCACTTGCTTTAAAACTACTAACTAATTAATTCAGCATTGAATCATAAGGGATATACATGTTTTTGACATGAAATATGAAATAAAATGAAGGTAAATTTTGCCAAAAAAAAAAAGAAGAAAAATAAACCCCAAAAAATGCTCTAGGTGATAGAGTGTATAAAATGCCTGCTTATTCTTATCTATAAAGAACTTCAGGACATCATGCAAAATCTGATGAAATCTATTTTTATCCTTTTCTCCACAAAGGATTTGATTGATTGATTGTTTGATTGTTGTTTTCCGCCACACTCAACAATTTTTCAGTTATCTAATGGCTTCCAGTTTTTATTGGTGGAGGAGAGAACCCAGATACAATGTACCCGGGAAGAGACCACTGACCTTCCGAAACTAAACTGGCAAACTTTCTCACATATATCGGTGCAAGCGAGATTCAAACTCGCGCCAACTAGAGGTGAGATGCCTTGTGATTTTGAGCGCGATGCTCTAACCACTCGGCCACGGAGACCCCAAGGAAAATAATTTCCACAAAGGAAAATAATTCATATAAAAGAAAATTACTAGCATAAACCCAAGATCTGTATCAAGTTGAATGAAATATATACTATCAGTAAACAGTTACCGAGATTTACATTTAACTCACTGAATGCTAAAATGTGAAAAACTGTAGTATTATATATTGGATACATTAAGTTACAAATTCAATCTGAAACAAAACCAGAGAAAATGGACATAACAAAACTATACACTGCACAAATATGGTATATTTCTTCACACTGTGAATGTCCCTTCAAATATAGAAAACTATGTAACAAAACTGCAATCAATCAATCGTACTATTAAAACGGAATCTTATAATTCTTACACATACAGTGAAATAAATATTGTAAATAAAACAAGCAAACTACAGTAATAATATCATGATCTGTTTGCACTACTTCATAGCTGTACTAAACGTTGAAAAATCTCCAACTTACAAGAAGTGTTAAATCCTGACTACGCGAAGCTGTGCTTCAGTACATTGCACCATACAAAGAGATTATTCAACTTGCCGTTCAATATTTTTGTTTGCCTTGAAAGTAACGAACTTGCCTCTGCTGTTTTGATATCAGCCTGCAGTTTTTTAAGCCTGTCCTCTGAGTTTGCTAGGAAGTCTTTGAGAATTGAAGGAGCATCCCGGCTGTGCTTCCGGGCCTCGTATTCTTTCTGGGTCAACTGCATGCCCTTCTCCAAATCTTTGTAGTCAGTTAAGATGTTTTCCATGGATACTGAAAAAAAATTATTGTCACCAATCAGAAACAGGCAAACCTTCACAATGAACACACCCATTTGTTACACAAAATGTCTGAAAATGCTGTTTATTCACAAGCCATTTATTTCCATAATGATTTCACATACATATGGCTTTGAGTGTATTAGAAACAGCAGCCACAAAAAGAATTGGGCCAGCAGTATCATAGAAGAGGTAAAAAAAATGTTCCAATATTAACAAATGATGATAGATCAAAACTGACCCATCAAAATTACCCAAGTATTGCTCATGTGATCTGTGAGCTAAAAACCACGAACCCTCTAATACTCATTAAAGTTGTATCAATATATACATGTATTTAATACAAGACTAAAATGAATGACAAAAACTAGCCCAAGCAATACCAAGAGACTGCACACAGAACATACACAAACACCACACAGTTTAAACTTACCCACTGCAGCTTTTTCCAAAAACCGCAGCTCGGAGTCGAAATTTAAGATCTCTGGAAATTTGGTTTGAACTGTTTGGACTACGAAGTGCATTAATGTGACACTTTTATCTTTGGATTTAGTGTCTGTGAGCTAAAACAAAAAAAAAAACAAAAAAAAAAGGAATAAGAGAAAAGAAACAACTCACAGAAAACAAAATCAGTGCAGCAAATTTTGTTTATATACTGCTTCAAATACAGAACATATGAGAGCCTTTAAATGATTTTTTGACGGAACTATTGTATACAACTATTAGAGTTGTCTCCCCTAACTTCACACCCACCATATCCAGACTCTGAAGTTTAAAGCCATACACTGCTCCTCTTTTGGCACTGTTCATGTAATTTCCTATTGCTAAAATTATCTGCAATTGACAAGAAGAACAGTATAATTCACCTTGTTTTAGTATTTGATTTTTGTTTTTCACATACAGGTGCAGAATACTTTTTAGACTGTACAAATTTCTATTTGAGATATTAATAATGTACATTTCATCTCATTACCTCTAGCATTTTCCTGACTTTTGTAGAACTCCGTAATGACATGGAGGCAGCAATGATTGCATTCACTTGCTGTAAAGTAGACAAAACAAGCTCTATCAGAAACAGCCGAC
This sequence comes from Ostrea denselamellosa, assembly GCA_024699665.1. NCBI lineage: Eukaryota > Metazoa > Mollusca > Bivalvia > Ostreida > Ostreidae > Ostrea > Ostrea denselamellosa. The sequence goes on from JAMZEH010000004.1 coordinate 3,604,243, forward strand.
CTTCATACACGTCATCATCAGATACCCACTGTTAATGACGCTTTGTTCTTCTCTCCATCACAAGGCGTAATCAAACACGAATATCCTCATATAGGTAGATATCAAAAATCATAAAATATTGGTAAGCAACATGTCAAGATGCTAAATTACATGTAATAATATCTTATCACTGCTGAACTTTCTGTAAATTAACCTCTAATTAATTTCAGTAAATTAACCTCCAATTAATTTCAGTAAATTAAACCTCTAATTAATTTCAGTAAATTAACCTCTAATTAATTTCCTTAAATTAACCTCTAATCAATTTCAGTAAATTAACCTCTAATTAATTTCCGGAAATTAACCTCTAATTAATTTCCGTAAATTAACCTCTAATTAATTTCTGTAAATTAACCTCCAATTAATTTCCGTAAATTAACCTCCAATTAATTTCCGTAAATTAACCTCTAATTAATTTCAGTAAATTAACCTCTAATTAATTTCCGTAAATTAACCTCCAATTAATTTCCGTAAATTAACCTTTAATTAATTTCAATAAATTAACCTCCAATTAATTTCAGTATATTAACCTCCAATTAATTTCAGTAAATTAAACCTCTCATTAATTTCAGTAAATTAAACCTCTAATTAATTTCAGTAAATTAACCTCCAATTAATTTCCGTAAATTAACCTCTAATTAATTTCAGTAAATTAACCTCCAATTAATTTCCGTAAATTAACCTCCAATTAATTTCAGTAAATTAACCTCCAATTAATTTCAGTAAATTAACCTCCAATTAATTTCCGTAAATTAACCTCCAATTAATTTCAGTAAATTAAACCTTTAATTAATTTCCGTAACTGTATATACGTGTATCTAATACAGTAAAAGTAACAACTTTCATACTAATACTCCAATACAATCCCTACCTTCAATACTCCAATACAATTTCTACCTTCAATACTCCAATACAATTCCTACCTTCAATACAATTCCTACCTTCAATACTCCAATACAATTCCTACCTTCAATACTCTTCACATCAACATTACCTACACTTAACATTAAATCTGCACATTCAACACTGTTAACGATTAGATTTTGTTTTATAAAGATTAATAATTATTTTCTGATCTTTTACTTTATAAACTTCAAATTCGCCAATGATTTGAAAATGTCTGGAGAAATATTGTTGATAGTTGATCTGTTAATCCACCTTTACCTACCGGTGCAAGATGATGAAAATTTTCATTGAAATTTCCAATGAAACTCATAATGTGTAATTTCTGTGATAGTCTCTCTATCTTTGACAACTGAAATAAAAAAATAAGGACACATGAAATGTATGACATGTATAGGAGGGAAGTTGATATAAAAATTTTATATTGAATAAAAAATAAGGCAACATGAAATGTATGACATGTATAGGAGGGAAGTTGATATAAAAATTTTATATTGTAATAATTCAGTGACTGCAAAGCGATCCTAAGGTTGTATGATGACACGTTTCCCAGCAGCTGTACTACGAACCTGTAGCATGAATCTGTCCTCATCTGACAGCCTGTCCAAAGGTCGCCTTTCCTTCTCATATTGTTTGTAAGCCTTCACCTGCAATAACAAATATTGGCTCAAGTTTTCAACCACTATATATTTGGTACAGCTTCTCCCAAAAATTGTTACTGTGAACTTTTGTATTCAACAAGTAAATGTTGAACACAAAATGTTTCAGAAACCTTCCTTTTCCTTGTGTCTACAGTTTATGGCTTAATTAAGCACGTCTGTGTAGACATAATTTCATGGTCTAGTCTTTGCCGATATTCAGTTTCTTTGGGTGAGGGATTTAGATTCAAGGCTTGTTCAGATCACAAAATACAAGATATTTTTGCTGGGTCTCCTGTTTACATATTTTAATTTCTTTCAGTGACCAATTTCAGCCAACTTTCTTTTCATCTGATGCATTTTTAAATGCAAATTCATAATTTTTTTTGTATTTACATGAAAAATTTTTCAAACTTTCAGATACCTCGGCATCGTTAGGAAGAATCGTTAGGAGAATGTCAGCCATATCTAAAGACAGGGTCTTGAGGTCAATGCTGAAAAACAAAAGTTATAGAAATACACGTAAGATTTCAACTGTCGAAAAAACAAGTTATAGAAATACACGTAAGATTTCAACGGTCGAAAAAACAAAAGTTATAGAAATACACGTAAGATTTCAACGGTCGAAAAAACAAAAGTTATAGAAATACACGTAAGATTTCAACGGTCGAAAAAACAAAAGTTATAGAAATACACGTAAGATTTCAACCGTCGAAAAAACACAAAAATATGAGGTCTGCAAATTCTTCTGTTGACAAGGTTGAACAACAATACTAAAGGTCTTTGTATAACTCACAAGTTAATGGCTCTGCAAACTTCATCATTTGTGAGTTCCATTTTCCTCCTGGTGATTGCTACCAAACAAAAGAAGAAAACAAAGATTCAATAAGGACAGTTTCTTATTGTGAAATACGTAATCAGTTTGAAAGTTTCTCCTCTGGGTGTACTGTACAAATTTAAACTGAGACTCTCAGTGAAATCTTGATTTTTCCCAAACCTTTCCATGAGATATCCCAAACAATCCATTTCAATCCTCTCAAAAAATATTTGATTACTAGATTTAGCTTTGACCCTGTGCCCCAAAAGCAATGAAAATTGTCGCATCATATACAATGTGCATGGGCAGGTATTTTGTCAATCTTTATTGCTAATAATAGATGTTATTGCCACCTATAATATGTTTTTACAAATAATATTGGCCATTAATATACTGATTTTCTTCTCAAAGAATCCGTAAAATTTCCAAATGAGATCCAATCTAATCAATCATCAACACATCAATAATAACTAACATCTCCAGTGTATGGGTAGTGCTCTCTCGCTTCTCATTGCTGCAACATGAATTCAATCCTCATGATCGGCAGTGGTTGTATCAACTTTTAAAACTGTGAACCTCACAGATGAATCAGCAGAGCTAACAACCAATTCAAGTCATGTCCACATAGCAATTTATTCCATCAGCAACTTTCTTCCAAATACATGTATAGTTAAGACCCCTGTAAGTTTAACACGTTCCTGATACATGTATAGTTAAGACTCACCTATATTCCTGAGTCTGTTGGGTTCCATGAGACTGACACTTTCTGTTTTCTTCTTCCTTAACGTACTGTCTCCCTTCATCTCTTCGGCCCCGATCAGCCCACCACCTAACTTAAATACCTCCTCAAACTCCAAAAAGTTTATCACATTTAGAAGTTTATCATCGTCCAAGTCAGAAAACACAGTTCCTTTGACTTGCTGAGGTTTCAGTGGAGTCCAATTCAAAATGGGCAGTCTGTATTTGGTCTGTATTTTCCGTTTAATTGTCATAGCACCTGGTCCTCCTGGAGGAGTGGGTGCCATGGGAACTCCAGGTGGAGGGGGTGGGGGTGGTGGCATCCCTGGGCCTGGAGGTGGAGGAGGCGGGGGTGGGGGTGGAGCAGCCACAGGAGGTGGTGGTGGAGGTAAAGGTGGAGGTGGGGGAGGAGTTTCTTCTAAAGTTGTGGAAGCTGTACCTTAAAATATCATTATAAATTGTTTCAATTTGATAACTTAAAATGTCATTCAATAAATCAACTAAATATCATTTTGATGGCAAGTATCACCAACGTGCATAACTCTCTATCAAAAACAGGTCAAGAAAGTATCAAAAATAGGTCAAGTAAGTATAAAAAATAAAAAAGCCAAAACTCTATCTTGATCTGTAACTTATTAACATGCATGCAAGTTCATGTATACATTTTGATCAATTCCCTGAAATTTGTCAAATTCAAGGTGCATAACTCTTTTAAAAATAGGTCAAGAAAGCCCAAACTTATCTTCGATCTGTAACCAAGTAATATAAGTTCAGTTACATGTTCATGAATTTTCAATTCAGTAGCTGTAGGGATAGCCAAAAAGTGTGTGGAAAACTGTCAATGTATGGACAGATCAACATAAAGACACACAGGCTGATGACTGCCCCACCTACAAGTGGAACCCTAATAATTCAAGACTTTACATATTTTCTCATTTTTAAAATTTTTTTTTTGCTCAATTTATGCCTCTACAATGTAAATGTCTAACAAAATAATTCTACTGAGTAACCAGAAGTATGAAGCCTGTTTATTCCACATGAAATTAATCTATTGTGTTACCAGAGATATTAAGGCTAGCCCTCATGTTTTCCATTTCACGGAGCTTTGCCTCAAACATGCTCTGTCGTTTCTTGGATTCCTCATCTTTCTCCGACATCATCTGTCGTAAGGTATTCAATTCCACATCTTGTTGACCTAGATATTCCTGAATGAAGAAGGACACACATATAGAGTGAACAAGGCAAGAACTGTAATACAGTATTTCATGATATAAACAAGCATTCTGTACTGATTGTTTAGCAATATGTGTCCTTTACAGGTCTTAGTCACGTCATTAGCGTAATATTCTATATATAGCCTAAGCCAATTCTACATGAATAACCTCACATCAACAGCTTATGCATAATAGAAATAAACAATAAATCAAAAAAAAAAAAAACCAGGAAAATACTGTAGAGTTTGATAACTCAGGATCATGTCTAGTCTTGACATTTCAATTGAATTATTTTTACATTTTCATTCACAACATGTCAAGGGCCATCTGCATTCAAAGATGTCTTTATTGTTACAGCCTGAGCCTCAAGGTCTACTGCTGTATTAGGAACAACCTCACTGAACAATGGAGTGTACAACAATTCTCTATTCTTCCTACTGTATTCAACATTTACAACTTTCTACTCGTGTTTCTGTCACCACATAATGTTTACATTTCTTGTGTGTTTAAATAAAAATTAAAAAAAAAAATTAAAAAAAAAATTGGACAATCCGGTGAAAATTATTTATTAATACCAGTAATTAGTAACTTTATGAAATGTCCAAAACACTACACAGGGATCTGAAACTTTTACCTCCAATTCTTCAATTCTATGGGTGGCATCCGACAATTGCTTTTCTAACTCCACTACAAGACAAATCAAAGCAATTCAATCCACAATTTGACATTTAAAATGTTAAGTAGGCAATTTGATGTTAAAGTGTGAGATAGGCAGTGTGAGATAAACAATTTGATGTTTACAGTGCAAGGTAGACAATATGATGTTTACAGTGTGAAGTAGACAATTTGATGTTTACAGTGTGAGATATAATTTTATGTTTACAGTGCAAGGTAGACAATGTGATGTTTACAGTGTGAGGTAGACAATTTAATGTTTACAGTGTGAAGTAGACAATTTGATGTTTACAGTGTGAGATATAATTTTATGTTTACAGTGTTGAGGTAGACAATTCAATGTTTACAGTGTGAGGTAGACAATTTAATGTTTAGAGTGTGAGGTAGACAATTTGATGTTTACAGTGTGAGGTAGACAATTTAATGTTTACAGTGTGAAGTAGACAATTTGATGTTTACAGTGTGAGGTAGACAATTTGATGTTTACAGTGTGAGATAAACAATTTGATGTTTACAGTGTGAGATAGGCAGTGTGAGATAAACAATTTGATGTTTACAGTGTGAGGTAGACAATTTAATGTTTACAGTGTGAGGTAGACAATTTGATGTTTACAGTGTGAGGTAGACAATTTAATGTTTACAGTGTGAGGTAGACAATTTGATGTTTACAGTGTGAGGTAGACAATTTGATGTTTACAGTGTGAGGTAGACAATTTGATGTTTACAGAGTCAAGGTAGACGATTTGATGTTTACAGTGTGAGGTAGACAATTTGATGTTTACAGTGTGAGGTAGACAATTTGATGTTTACAGTGTGAGGTAGACGATTTGATGTTTACAGTGTGAGGTAGACAATTTGATGTTTACAGTATAAGGTGCACTACTAACATGATTTTGCCATGGCTTCCTCCTCCATTTCCTGAAGATGTTCTCTCTCCTACAAAACAGAATGCACTTCCATTCAAATTTTTTTCTCAAAATTTTCTTTTGCAAAAACATCATACAAGCTCATATTGATCTGATTAAATAAAAAGCATCTGCTTCTGGAAAAGTTACCTTATTGAAACTGATATAGCGATGTCATAAAATAGGTGTATGTTTGATATGAATATTCAATACTACACTTATAACATTTCAGCATTTATAAAGAATGAAACATGTATGTGAATCACTGAAAATAAATATACAGTATAAATACATAATGCTATGTATAGTGAAACAAAATGAGCCAATGTCTTACAAATTACAAACACAATGCCAGAATTCTATATCATAACAATCGGAGTATACATTCCTTAGTGTGTCACAATTAGGCTTAACTTCACCCGTCTATCTTGATATACTCTGAGAGTACCATACAGCATATCACTGAGAGTTTCTGAATTTCACTATGATTTTAAACAATATAGATAAAATTAACTGAAAAAAATAGATATGTATATACATTGTAAATCATAATTATTTCTATTGATTCATATTGTAAATCATAGTCATTTCTATTGATTCATATTTTTATAATGATAATACAATTACCTCTGGTAAATATCCCTTTATCAAAAAAATGAGATCATGAATAATTTAAAAGCATACACAATACTCTGAACCAGGGAGTGATAAATGTTATAACAAAGATAATTTTGCAGTGCTTCTAAACTTTGAATGTTTAATTAAAAAGATTGATTTATGTCTTCCTACTTTAAGACAGAATTGTATGACTTTTAATGTCTTTAATAGCAATGGAACTACCAGGATAACTTAAGTCATATGTTAATCCCCCCCCCAAAAAAAAAAAAATGAGGCGACTTGAAACATGCAAATTTATATAATTAAGAATATATATTCCTTTTTCTGTACATACCCGTGATAGTTCCTCCTCTAGATCTTCCGCTCGCTCAATGGCCTCCGTTTTGAGCTCCGAGTCCTCTAAAAGCTGTGCCACCTCAATCATGTTATCAACATACGCATGCACCTGCACCGAAAGCCTATCGCTTTCAGTGTGTCGAAGTTTCTGAAATGCATCACAAAATAATCACATATCATGTCACAACCATATACAATACACAACTTCCAAGCTACCCTACAATTGTTTTCCTTTGTTGAACTCTCACATACAATGAGGTACTAAACATTTATTTTTCGTCCACATACAGTGGGTGAAAAGGCTTATCACTGCGTTTATATATTGCGGAAAGGAGGATTATCAGATGCTATGCAAACACTGAAGCTATAAGAAAACACAAATTTAGTAAGTTTATGAATATTTGAGAATAAAATAACTAAAAACATCACCTGATATTCACCATCTTTCTTTGTTAAAAATATAGATCATGTCAAAATGGACAATAAATAACAATTACATTTAATTCAACGACCTCATTCAAACAATTTTTTTTCAGGATATACTTTCAGTTAATGTATGCCACTGGGTATTATAAACAAAAGACACACTTTCATAACTTTTATTGTTATCTACATAACCAGTCTATAATGTACATATGCACTCTGTACCCACCCAAGCATTTAATAGAATACTGAATGTACCTCCCTCACAAAAGAGCTGATATCTTGGAAATTGCATATTCCAATATATATACTGTTCAATAGCAGCACAATAATAGCAGACTTATTTCTACTCACACAATGCACAGTTTGAATCATATACATGTATATAACATATACTGAAGGCTTCTTAACATTACTTAATGGGCAATTTTGATTATCGAAACTTACATTTAAATAATCATCTAATCCAATGTGTGTAAATTCGTACTGTAAATGTACACGAAAGTTCATGTTCTCCACAGAATGGACCACTATATTAACAAACTGCATACAAGCAACCTGAATGAGAGAGATGAAAAATTCTGTTACTGATGTCATGAAAAATCACATTAATACATCAACTCCTCAAATTGAAATGGAACACACAGCTTCTCAACTTCACACACTGCTTTTAACTATTATAATGAAAAGATTTATATAAGTTACAATTCTATAATAATTTTAAGAACCAATTTTTAATAAATACTTACTGTTTTTGACATCATTATCTATAGATGATATATCAATTCTATCTGACAGTTACCAAACACATTATTTATAGATGATATATCAATTCTATCTGACAGTTACCAAACACATTATCTATAAATGATATATCAATTCTATCTGACAGTTACCAAACACATTATCTATAGATGATATACCAATTCTATCTGACAGTTACCAAACACATTATTTATAGATGATATATCAATTCTATCTGACAGTTACCAAACACATTTACCATAAAATCTATATGGAATTCTTCGTAATTTCGAAAGTAATCCATTAATGTTTCAAAGCGATGTCTTTCCCCGCAAACCTAGAAATAAAGTACATTTTTAATAGCTTCATATGATATGTTACATGGAGTAACAGTCAAAAACAATATTTTATTTTATAATACATGAACTCAAAAATAATTGCATTACAATACACCAATTATGGAATCTGCAGTAAAAAAAAAAAGAGAAAAAAAACTTTATATGCCTTCTATATGAAGTTAAAAAAATGTTATTTCCCACAGCTTGTTATTTTTCATAAAAAAAACATTATGATTGTAGTTGTAAAGTCCTCACTTATTAATGACAAAATGATATGAACATAAAATTAGGGAGTTCCTATTTTCTAATTAAATTTACATCGACCAAAGTTACACGTACCGTCACATGGTAACAATAATTAGCACTAAAACTGGAGGCAATAAAAACCTGCTTTAAAATGTTTTTGAGTGTGATTAGATTTTAATGAAATTCTTTTCAGTTAGGAAAGAAGAGAAGGTATTGAATTCAATGAGACCTTGTTTATGTTCACAGTGAATTTCTGTTTGACTTACTTCTTTAAAATTGTCGAAAGCTGATAGGATGATTTCATGGCCCCCACTGACTAGACAGACAGCAGCTAACAGTTCTAGCACCAGAGCCTTAGTCCTATAATAACATAGAAACATACACACTGACAAATGAAGAATGCTCACTGTAGAGACAATAAAAATACAGTGTCACAGAGATCAGGCTTTATGCAATCCTACTGATGATTGCCATCATTCCACTATAATTTTGTTCTTAACTAGAACCGCTCTGTTCCCTTCTCCAAGCGTTTCATTCAAATTGTTCTTGGAACAACATTCCATTCTTATCAAAATCTTTGAGTTCTTGAGTCACTGTTCATTCATGCAAATTGTTTGTTAGTACACGCCCATTTGAATCTCACCTAAATGATTTTGTAACTTAAGCAATATGGCACTCGTTCTGTGAGATGGGAAAGCCTTAACATTGTGCAACTAAACCCATCACTTCTGACTTCACACAATTTTGTAATCCGACTGGACAGTCTATTTTTGAAATTTACAAACAGCAACATGATGGAGAATTCCACATTTTTACACTTCACTACCAACATAAAGGACACAGGCAATGACATTGCTTGCATTCAAATTTACTCTTTAAATAGTAAATTTGAACCCAAGCAATATAATTGCCTGTGGTACAGGATAAAATAGAGAACATTTTTATTCCTTTGAATGGTTGAATTACAAGAAATAGGTTTTCGATCAAATATTTTTTTTTTTTTTTAAAGTTTAAAACTTTATTTATTTTATGATGCTTAACAGACAAGTTCTACGATTCATATCAATACAGCTCATTGACTGGTGTGAAGAAACGTCCTTGCTGTGGGATGAAACATGAATACCAGAATACAGCTGTCGGAGTAGACAATCACAATATCCATTTCATAATGAATATGTAAACAGGAAAATCATCTACGAAGTCTCGTAAACATTGAGTTTATGAAATTAAACTGTAAAATTTGTGTGATGAGATTCATAAAATAAATATATATTGCACTCTTTGATGTATTTTTTAATATAACTACCAATATTAAAAATAAAGAATTAATCTTTGAAGTTTCTTATACTAAGTTGTCTCCCATTGACTGGTTTACGACAAATCAAAAACAAGCTTGAGATGCTAAAGCACCAAGTATGTAAAGGCATTCAATCCATTAGACTTGATCAGGATAAAGTGTACTCTCAAGTTATTTTTATGGACATATCAATTTTTAAAAATAAAAAAATTTATAAAACACGTAATCTGACCACGCATTCATAACAAGTCACAGCAGCAAAAATTACCTGTTATACAGTGCATAATTTAGACACAGAGTTTAAAGTTTGCTATAACACAGACCATGTGAGGCTGCATCCGAACAATCACACCATTTTGTGTTGTTTTGAGAGATTTGCATTGACTAACTGACAATCACAAATCCCAGCGTTATTTTTTATGCGTTAGAATGTACAGATAGATGTTTAATCTTAACATTTTCAACTTCATCATCACTAATTCCTGCCACCTCCTTAACTAATTATCAAAAATAGTTTTTTCATGAAATATAATACACATTTCATATAGGAAGTTTAATTACTTTCACTCACCTAGCACCTTTTCTATTATTTTAATTATCACACACTGAAATAGAATCCAAAATGTTTATTCGCATCTTTAGTCCAAAGTGTTCTTGACCCAAAGAGTTCATCCTTCATTTACAGTCATTCAGTTCTCAGATACACCTTTTCTCTTTTAATCTGCTATGTATTCATCTCCCCAATGAAAACCATTTATTTACTGAATAATGCACTATTACACTATTGTTATAGTAGTATGTTTGAAGATCTGTACAAACTTTTTTTTTTTTTTTTTTTTTTAAATAATTTACTTATCATTTAAATTATATTTTTTTTACAGGAAAATTAAACACGGCATTATTCTGAAATACTCAGGAGGCCATGATGGGTCTGATTTACTACGTTCAATTTAGTATAATTTACTTATCATTTAAATTAATTTTTTTTACAGGAAAATTAAACACGGCATTATTCTGAAATACTCAGGAGGCCATGATGGGTCTGATTTACTACGTTCAATTTAGTATAATTTACTTATCATTTAAATTAATTTTTTTTACAGGAAAATTAAACACGGCATTATTCTGAAATACTCAGGAGGCCATGATGGCTCTGATTTACTACGTCCAATGCTCTATAGTGTTATACAACAGGTACTCACCTGAGACTGTGATGATTCAAACTGAGAGCTATACAATTTATAGCATGTCTGTGGGCTATCACAAGATTAAAGCCATACTGAAACAAAAACAAAAATCACATTAAATCAAACCACTGTCCTGGTCATATTCTGATACACAGGTAGTATCTTTATGGGACTTACTGTAAATTATTTCAAAATCCAACAACATTTAAACTACACACATTTTTTACCCAATTTCCTAATAAACAAGTCTGGAGTGTTAATATATGCATGTAGAGATGTATGCAATATACTGAATATTTACATGCATAGATTTAGCCCTACTGCAACAACCTTTCAAAGCATCAATACCCTTTCACCCTGATTACTCAGAAAGTTATCTACTTTTGATTTCATCTCAGAATGGAAGAACTTGAACTATACAAACACTATATGTCATTGTTTAGAATTATTAGCTATATCTAAATAACTCTAACCCTGAATCCTGACACTGGAAATATAGAAAAGCTTTCAGCAGTTTGAATGATCTAGCTGTCCCAGATTCCAGCTTTTTAGAGTGCTTGTTTTCAAACACCAAGTGGGTATATGTAATAGATATTTACTGGACACAGTTCTATATGTAAAATTATCAGACTGTTTTGAGGCCCGTTATTGTAAACTGTCACACTTTTTTTATTTTCTACTTTGTAACATCTGAATTTTGAAATATTTTCTTCTCCTAAACCAGCATGGATACCTAATCTTTGGTTTGGTTGTATTATTTCATTATCACTTGAAAAGACATGTGGGATATGTGTTTACTGCCAAAGAAACATTTCTACATTAGTGTATTAGACCTTCTTAATGATTTGAAAAGGATCATTCTGGGATGTAAAGCAGAAAACATGTATACACATTATAAATGAAAATTTAAATGTCATGCTCTAAAGCAGAACAAAATTTGAAAGCGTCTTTTTATAAAAGTAAATCATAATCTTGCGACCATTTTCAGTGCGATACATTAATGTGGAGCGAACTTGGAATATATTTCTTAGTCTATACAGCAATCTACTCAATTTTTATTTCCCTTTCAGTCAGTAAACCAGTTCAAGAAGTCAAAAATTGTTCTCAAGGTTTGCCAGCCAATGAATTTGACAGAATGGTTTTGCCAGCCAGTGAATTTGACAGAATGGTTTTGCCAGCCAGTGAATTTGACAGAATGGTTTTGCCAGCCAGTGAATTTAACAGAATGGTTTTGCCAGCCAGTGAATTTCACAGAATGGTTTTCCCAGCCAGTGAATTTCACAGAATGGTTTTGCCAGCCAGTGAATTTAACAGAATGGTTTTGCCAGCCAGTGAATTTGACAGAATTTTTTTCCCAGCCAGTGAATTTGACAGAATGGTTTTGCCAGCCAGTGAATTTGACAGAATGGTTTTCCCAGCCAGTGAATTTGACAGAATGGTTTTCCCAGCCAGTGAATTTGACAGAATGGTTTTGCCAGCCAGTGAATTTGACAGAATGGTTTGCCAGCCAGTGAATTTGACAGAATGGTTTTGCCAGCCAGTGAATTTGACAGAATGGTTTGCCAGCCAGTGAATTTGACAGAATGGTTTTGCCAGCCAGTGAATTTGACAGAATGGTTTTGCCAGCCAGTAAATTTGACAGAATGGTTTTGAAACTGTAGCATGACATGACCCTGACCATGGAAATTTTACCTGATGGTTCATAATGGCTCGTAGACACATAATGCAGACATGGACGTCGTCCCTAGCCTCCCCCATGTTCAGTTTGGACATCTTGGTGTGTCGAGGTGAACCAATCGTATTGGACCGCTTTAGTTTCCTTGCAGGACTTTTGACTAGGCCATCTAAACTGGTGCTTTTCTCCTTATTCAATAGCTGCTCTTTTCTGTAATGCAGAATTTACACACAATAATACATTTGGGAAAGCACTTAATACACTCAGCATTTGTTGTTACAAGTAATTGGTTTTACCACCATTTCCATTCTTACAAAGGTACACAGCCAAAGCTGTTAGATAATAAAAAATGGTGTTCCCCTTCCTCCCAGGGGTACATTTAAATGGAACAGCACTTCCAACATGAGAAATTTACAATACAGTATCAGATCTATATCAAAATTCAGCAAAACATGATTCCTTCACCTCATGACGACCTGAGTGTATGAGAGATAATCCACGAGGACATCTAGTCCCTGATTTTCCTCACTCAGGAATTCTCGAACCCATCTACAACAGAAAAACACAGAAAATATAATTGACTGACATAATATGTCTATATTCTGATCACCTCAGGCTCATCTATTAGCACTACAACACACACACACACACACACACACACACATATATATATATATATATATTGATGCTTCATCGCGAGTTACGTCCCTTTGCTGGGCCAGCCAAAGGTCAATTGGTGAAAAACCAAGCTTTTCTTTCTTTGCCATACCAAATGTAAGAGGTTAGTACTCTGAGCCATAGCTAATTATGATCGTTTCACACAAGTTCATGGGATTGCTCTACCTGGGGCATTATTATAGCTGACTGCAATAAATGAAAAAATATCAAATGTTAAAATTACGAGGGACACTTTTTAAGTTCAAGAGTAAGCCTATAACTTTTTAACGCGATTATGAAGTTGCACGATTTTTTACACAGAACTTGCATAATCATTCCTCTCTCAAACGGTATCATGGTATGTGGTGCACAAGATCCACGTGCGCGCTGTGCTAGGTATTTTCAACACAGGGTATTATACACTATAGTAAAATATAGCGTTCAATATGGATGGAAAAATCTCTGAACAGAGGGTATATTGTAAGATTTGAGCACACCTCAGGTTTCCGTCAACGGAAATTCATGCTGATTTGCAAAAGGTTTATGGGAATGGTGCTTTAAAATATGCTACAGTTTGCAAGTGGGTACATCATTTATATGATGGTCGGGAGTCAATTGAAAATGACCCTCGAGTGGGTAGGCCGGTTTCTGTTTTGACGGAAAAGAACGTTGCTACTGTGAAAATATTAGTTGAGGAAGACACACGTTATACCGTGAAAGAGATAGAAGAATTAAGTGGCATTCATTCGTCAAGTGTTTTGAAGATCTTACGTGAACGACTTGAGCTACGCAAGATCTGCACGTGCTGGGTGCCCCATTTGCTTACTGACAAGCAGAAACAAAGTCGGGTTAGACTTGCATCACAAGTTATAAAAAAATGTGATAAATGTGACCCACGTCGTTTGGAAGAGATAGTTACAGGTGATGAAACCTGGATCTATCATTTTCAACCCGATTCTAAGGCTAAAAATAAGGTTTGGGTTTCATCTGAGGGCGACAGACCTGTCATTGCACGCCATTGCAAAACATCAAATCGCATGTTGTATGTGATATTCTTTGATTTGACTGGACCAGTCCTTCAAATTCCAGTCCCAAAAGGTAGTTCTGTCACTGGAAAGTTTTACAGAGAAAGTGTTCTTACTCAGCTTGTTGATTTCTATCAGAAACGCAGACCGTGCACTGGTGTCCACGGCATCAAATTACTCCATGATAACGCAGCGGCCCATAAATCCACTACGGTACAGGAATATCTGAAAGAATCTGGGCTCAATGTCATAGATCATCCCCCATACAGCCCTGACCTGTCCCCCTATGACTTTTGGTTGTTTCGAAGACTAAAGGAAATGCTGGCAGGGCACCGTTTTGAATCCCGTTGTCGTATAGGCAGTGCGGTCTACCAGTGTCCAGTGTCTGCATCATATACCTAAAGAGGAGTACCAGGCGGCGTGCCGGAAATGGGTGGATCGGTGTAAAATGTGTGTTGAGGCAGACAGGGCATATTTCATAGGTCTTAGATAAATAAAATTTTGATATTTCAAGTGGTTTTAAGAAGACCACCCTACTCTACGAACTTAAAAAGTGTCCCTCGTACAGATCACAAAACTATAGGCCAATGTAGGGAAATACAATTTTTTAACTGCAATATGGCAGGCAAGGGACGTAACTTGCAAGAGGTGTTGATACAATATGTCTTTCAATCTGGAAAACCGTTAGCCATTCCAGGATTCACAGACTAACCAAGCCATCAAACCCAATACCGCTACACAGACTGATAAATCACAAACTAATAATCTTGTTAAAAATCTGGCATCCTCTGAACCATGACTTATAATTCAAACCAGATCATTAACATCAAAATGTTCAAAGAGTTGAAATAGTCATATACATTTAATTTTATATTTGTGTATATAAATGTATATATAATTATATCTTTTTTCCGTGATATGTGTATATATTTTATGTATATATTCTATATAATTTTATTCATTTTTTTATTATCTCATTTATCTGCCTGTGAATGTGTTTTATACAGGACCACAATATAAACCAGTTATTTGATAGCCGTGTTATCCTGTCTGAATAAAATAATTCATTATCAATAGCAGCAGAATGTTTCAGTCACTTACTCTATGTGATTTGTTCGGAGCGAGATTTCTAAATCCCTCAAGACTTGTGTAGAAGATGTATCATTAAAGTTTTTCTTCTTCTGTAAAAACATAACAAGATGTCATTAATGTAGAAAAGAATCAAAAAGCAACATAATGGTTGGAAGAATCTACACTACTAAAACTACGGAAAACCTCTACCCACGGGAATAAGCATGCCCTCTCAGCTCAAATGTATCAGATATTTAAAAAAAGTTTTAAAAATTTAATCAAAAAGAAAATTACTTTTGCATTAAATAAATCCATCATTACATGAATATTATGTTTGCATAAATGTATAAGTACAACATAATTTAGCATCATGAACCTATGAGTTTGTACAAGAATAACCATAAATACAATCAAAATTCATATTTCACATTCAATATGTGACCTAATTTGGATATATTCTAGCTGGCTTCAAGTTTGTGGGCGCATAAAAAGCCATAGCCATGGTAATATTGTGATCATGGTCAAACCCTATCATCTACACAGGTACACCACAACAATGCTGTTTACATCTAGGTGTTGCTATATTTAGGCACAGTTCAGATCATTAGTGACAATATCATTCCATTTCCAGCTATTTTTAAGTGCAGAGATGATTAGTTCAACAAGTTTGATAGAAACTTACGTGAAAACACTGTGTAAAGCAAACATATATAGACTGTTGTATTAACTGTCATATAAGAAGGACATTTAATTTAAATTCATTAAAAGCTACTCATTTTTAATTTTTTCTCTCTCCTTTTTAACCATTCAACTGATAATTATAAACATATACATATATTTGGACAAGATAAATGAGCACTGGTTTCTTGCATGTGTTATGTATACAGGTGTCAATATATTACATAGCAGTTGTGATGAGATAATGGGTGATCATGAAATGATATCTAGATACAGGACCTAGTAAACTAAACAGGATCTTCAGATGAGTACAATGAAACACCGAATTGAAAATTCCACTGAGGTGTGCAGTCGATAGTAGCACAGGTGTGTATGTAACATTAGTTACGTGACATAAAGAAATACAAAATCATTAATTAACCTTCACACACACAAAACTGAAAATCTGCATCACACACGTACATATAATATCATCAATCTTGAACTAAAAAAAAAATACCTACAAATAAATACACATAACATGCCACACATACAAGCAAATAAAGAAACAATGCTTTATGCCACGAGGCAACAGAAACAAAAAATGACACAAAAATATTGGTACATTCCATCCATCACAACACTGACACTGATGTAAAAATTTCTGTTACCATGGTTACTGAGATTTTGGAGGATGAAAATATGCATACATTGTAACTTACATCCGGGTACACACATGTTCCCATTAGCTAAATAAATGTAATTCATATTATTAAACCAATTTCAGACCAAACTGAACAATTTTATCATTATAAACTGTCTAATGTCTATTGTTTTAAGGCTTCTCAAGGGCTCTGCTCTACTTTGACATTTAATAAAGTTTACAGTATCCAATGAAATTGCATACAAAATACTCTTGTACACACCCAATCGTTATGCTCCCCTACAGTCTGTGTGATCTTTACATATAACAGACATCTACGTAGATCTAACATTTCTTCATGTAAAAATTCAGTAAGAAATGTGGCTTAACAACACTGGCTTCAAGCAAACTTTTCAAAAATGATGAAAATGAAAACTAAATTTATGGTTATAAAAGTAAACTGAATAGCATTTACCATATAGAACTTAATTTATTCTTATGATTTCTGAATTAAGTCCAAAACAGTGTGGATGATAAATTTGTATAAAGTAATACAGAGCGGTAGTATAAGCAACTTACAAACCTCACATGAAATTTACAAGTCTTTTATTTTATCGAAGTTTATTTTCGTACTTACAGTACAAACTTAGCCAAAAAATGTATATCAACCCATGCATCCATTATTTTTTATTGGTTGTATCAAGTATGTCAGATATAAATCCAATTTTTTTTTTTGAAAATCCATGATGGCATGAACTGTGACATTTACGAAAACATACTTCATGACGCATGTTGGGCTGTGCTTCATGAAAATTATGCTGGTGTGAAGCATTGTAGTTCGACATACCCTCGTATACTTTCAAAACTGAAATTCATTTTACATATATTTACATTCAACTTTCATTTCTGTTGGAATTTAGTCGTACTCTGTCAAGATTCACACGCAACTTGTTCACATTCTTGCGGAAATCAATATCATTTTAACTGGTAAAGATATCGAAGACGAAAACATTAGAAATGTAAACATCAAGAAATGAATGGGCAACACATCGTATTCCTAAAGTGCGTCCAAAAGTGTAATTCTCATCAGCATTACAGTGACGATTACCAAGCAACTGGATTTACGATGAAATAGTAGAGTATTCATTCCCTAACAACTAGAATATTTATACACACATATTTCACCAATGTTATAGTCATTGCTATGGCAACCACTCACACACCAGCACACTGACAACTTTGTTGTAAGTAGGACTTGGACAATGCACTGCACCTCAAATCAATCCAACCTAATTAAATAATGTTTTTTATCCACTCCGTAGACTACACTGGAAACAGGATCAGACAAAGCCATGTCGACAAAGTCGTCTATATGACCCTAAGCTTAGCCAATCAAAACATAACTGTCTGGATCCGGACAAATTATATTCAATATCATATTTTGCTTATGTATCCAAACATGGATCTGAAAGATGCATACCGATTGGTCAGTTTTCCTACTACATTCACAACCTTGGGGGTCTGCAGACCTCATCAATCCGGCTATGTCACTTTTTCCAGCATAGTTCATAGAGCAGATCAAAAGCTCTGATTTTAAATAAACTGAAAATCAATCTAAAGGATTTGTGATATGCATATCATTCCCTAGGTAAATTATCAACCTGGAACCTTACTTATTTAATTTTAAATTCTACCTTCATATAAAAAAAAAAAGATTCACATATTTGGATAGCAGGATATATTTGCTACAGTTGTTTCGATGTTTGAAGATGTTGTCTCTCTTAAGATGACATAATCTAGATCTGTGATACACTTTTATGTTCAATGATTCTGTCAAAACATGTGTCAATGCATAACATGTCAAGCTAAATTGCATTAAAATACACATATGTATAAAAACCAATAACCCCCCCCCCCCCCCATCATATGATCACTAGTTAAAAGGGTACCTTTCACTTTAATATGTATAATAAACACACTTGTCTGACTTGTAAATGTTTTATATTTTTGCATAATGAAACTTTTGTTGCAACAAACTAATGACAAGCTTTGACTTCCGTATTTGCACAGACCACTATAAAAATTAATCTAAACTGAGATTTCCTTTTTTACACTAGATTTGTAGCTGACTAATTTAGTCATATCCTGTATAGTTCTCTGATGGTGTAAACAATTTCTAAAATAGCCTTTTAAAGCTCTTAAATTGTGATCACACATGGCCAAATGATAAAATCTTGTTTTCTTTCCGCTCTTTGAAATATTTTTTAACGACAGTAAAAATCTCCACCCATACAATATACAAATATATACATATTGTATGGTGTCACTGATTCAAATCATCCAAGAATACCTTTTTTTTTTTTCAATAACACTATGACAATTAATCACTGGGGCTGAAAAGTTTCACAGAAATATTAATACTGTTCAATATAAACACTCACTTTAATGTTTGATTTTCAGTTCAGTAAGTTTTTATAAAATTGGATTTGGTAAAATACATGAGATTCCACTCGTACTTATTATTCTTATATATACGAGGGACGAATGGCACCCAAAGACATCCATGATGTTGTCAGCGGTGAGTCTGACGCAAACAATAACAAGCTTAAACAGTTTCAACTTCAGAGCCCCTCAGCATCTTACTGCTATGATTTGGAAACATTTTGCTTTTTAGACTTGTTAATTTTCTGAATTAAACCTTTTCTGTAACATTACAATTTGTGTCTTCCATAAAATGTATCATACTGAAAATATTGCACTGCAGTATGTATCATATCTTGAAGAGAAGCATATCATTTCAGTCCTAACACTCACCGGCTTGTTCATTCAATATTATATAATAATTAAATCTTAACTAAGATATTTCTGGATGTTGCGTTTATTGCAATAGTTCAATATGAGGAAAAAAAAAAAAAAGAGTATATAGTCTAAAAATATCATTATATAAAGCTATTCAACTTTCTGATTTCATTTCCTAAAGATCTTCGCATGTGATTAAAATTATGATACAATTCTCTCATGCAAGAACACCATAAGTGGAAGCGGAAAAAATTTCAAAAATGAACCTTGTTAAAAAAATAATAATAAGCACACAAAAATGAACATCACAACGATGACAATAAACAAAATAGAGATGAATTGTTAAGCATTGAGGAGAAGTTACGCTGACGTACGGCATCTATCCCACACTGCAAGGGAAAGGCCACCAGGTGAAGGGCAACACAAGTATCGTGCTGAAATAAACGTGGGCGGAGACAATGAGAGGTTGCTATAGAAACACAACCTATTGCCAGACATAGTCAAATTTTGTAGTCAACAAATATAATCAGTACTTTGACTGTTTTGCAGTTCTCTGCATTGTCCCAATTCAACAACATGAAGTTACAACCCCAAAGCAGAAGTAGGAAACACTATACGGACCGTGCACTTGTAGTGCACAAACATCCCAAAATTTAGCTGATGCTGGCATTAAGAAACTGCAAACGTGATAAAACAATTAAAAACAGCTACATGAAAATTCTTATTAAGCCTAGCATTTGTCAGTATATATTCTGTATCTAATAAAAGGTAAAAAAAAAAAAAAAAAAAAAAAATGAAACAGTCCAAGATAACTTTCACAGATCTGCTAGTGTTAATGTGGGCATTTTTTTCATTATCTTTGACCAACATGCAGCTATAACGTTACATATCCAACATCACATAAAAAGGAAACTAAACAGGCCATGTTTCTATCAGCTTTCTTCTTCTTGACGTCTGCACTTTTACACTGACATCTACCTACAAATTTCTGCTGATGAAGAAGTTTGTAGGAATAGAGGTGGCAGCACAACTGAAGATAATCTTCTCACAATGTGGAGGGTGTGGTCTTCTCATTGAAAGGAGAAATTGTTTGGAATTTTTTTTTTTTTTTTAAACACCCAAAAAAACTAATATCCTGTCTGAGATTATGGCAAAAAATAAAATTTTTGTGAAACTGAAATTCATTACAAACATATGATCCATAAACATATTTCAAAAAAAATTGCCAGTTGCAAATTATCCATAGAACACACTGTAACTTTGCACTGAAAATGTATAGGGTCACAATCATACAACATTATGATGGTATGCACATGAATATAAGGCAATCGACTCTTTGCCCAAGTACTGTACTTAATAAGGAGAATTTCTTAACACGAAGAGCATTTGTAACTTCAGATTTATGTGTAACATGCACTTACTAGTCACAAGAACTGGATAAATTATAGTTCACCCCGACAAACAAAAATCTGTCTGGGGAGGTCTGCCTCATGTTGACACATACGTGAAAATCGGCAAAATGGAGTAATACAATATTCTCCACATGTTCTATACGAGTATGCAGTTATAGAATATATAGAACTCTACATATGAATATACAACCATGAACATGATGTACTTTTAATCAAGTTTCACATCTCAATAATAAATATAAAAAAAAATAAATAAAAATTGTACCATTATCACAGACTTGTATGCTATGTCATACATACGATAAAAATATATGCAAAGGTATTTCATGTTGACGATAAGTAAAACACTACAAAACATGATACAGTATATGTATAGAGTCTATAATATATACATATCTAGGTACTTGTTAACAATGTGTGATACCTCTGGAGATTTTCTACAACAAAGTGGGCTGTCTTCATCCTATCAAAAGTCCAAACATGTTTAACAACAAAAATCACAGCTTTTTCTACAGAAAATGCTAATAAAACAGGAACTTACAACTCGAGACCCCCGGCTGTTCCGAGGATCCAGATATGTTCTGAGTCTGTCCAGATAAACATGAGGTGGATCCTTCGCATGAACCCGCTCCTATAAAACAAAAATTCTTGGATCATATTAAAGGATCATAATTATGGTTTAATCAAGTGAATTACCATAAAATATACTGCATTACATTGGTACTATATGCTAAGGATCAAATGCAAATAATTTGCAAAGGATTTTTAAATCAACTATGTTGTACATGTTCTTTTGAAATGGTCCCCCAGGAAGTTATTTTTGTAAATATTTACACTACATGACCCCTGGCTGTCTGTTATGCTAACAGAAAATGTAAGGGAAGTATAGGATGAACAAAAATTTTTGATCCACAGTACTGGTACAATATTAAACATGCCTCTTCACAGTACTGGTACAATATTAAAATATGCCTCTTCACAGTACCTCAATCTGCTTATAAATAGCATATTTGAATCTACAACACAGTATATTACAGATAAAATCATAAACAATTCTTCTGAAGTAAAAAAAAAAAAAATCTGTGAATCACTTAATCGTCTTGTTTATGTGGATTAAAAATCAACATGAATCGCTCTCACTCCCTCACCACCTACTATTTATTATTTCATCTTTTTTCGTAGTCCAATAAACAGACACTCTCTGTAAAAATAATTCAGTCGGGACTTTTTTTTTCCCCATGTGTGCTAGATTCTTGATCAGATTTACATTTATATTTCGGTGAACAAATACTTTGGGGTGGCTATTTGTCATTTCCCACTGTGTATAGTGTTATTGTAGCTAATACATCATGT
The DNA here is from genome assembly GCA_024699665.1 of Ostrea denselamellosa. Classification (NCBI taxonomy): domain Eukaryota; kingdom Metazoa; phylum Mollusca; class Bivalvia; order Ostreida; family Ostreidae; genus Ostrea; species Ostrea denselamellosa. The sequence continues at coordinate 3,626,653 of JAMZEH010000004.1, forward strand.
CCCCTTGATTCTTATCAGGAGAGTATATCATCCCCAGATTTCTAAAGGTTCAGTGCTTCTATAGACACCTGGCCGACCTCCGATATCATGGTATGCCTAACATATCACCCAATACATTTGTTAACATAACATCTCTATAGAACTAAGGTAATAAATTGCTTCAATACTAACTGACTTCCTAGTCTAGCATTATGTAGATCATTAACCAACTATTTGTGCTATGTGTAAAATTTACCCTATCTTCAGTGTATGAATATGTGCTCCACATTAATATTAGACAGGGACTTTCACTGAATTTAAAATGAAGTTGATAAATATTGCATGAGCTAGGTAACAGGATAAAAACACCATAAAAGGTTAAAATTCCTGACACATTTCTGCAGTTACTGGAGATGATGACCTCTAGCTCTCTCACAATGATTACCCACAATTCTCAGTAACTCATGCACTGTCAACTGCAAAATTGTATCATTCTATTATAATTTTACACTTATATATATATATATATATATATATATATATATATATATATATATATACACACACACACACACACACACACTAATGTATTATCTGTACATGCCTTCTAAAGGCGTATCCTACATGAGGTCATTTAAATCCTTAAGATTATTGTTATTGAAAAGGAACAAGGATTTCCATTCACTTTTAAGGAACTACTGGGTACAGTGTTTGGGATCTCACTATTAATCTACCAAAAATTAGATCCTTTGATGTGCTCACATAATAGCTAAACAAGGTACATTGTCTCAGTACTAATATACATGCATATACTTAATCTGTGACAAGGTGAGACAATGTAATTAACAGGCTGGAGAGAGAGAGAGAGAGAGAGAGAGAGAAAGATCTCCCAGTTGATTGAAAGTGTTCTAAATGTACCCTGCTTGTCCACTTTTAACTTCTATGTAAGTACATCTGTGTGTGTTTATGTATTGTATTACAGGCTGTGTGGTCTGAGACTCTAAGACTTGGAACATTGTGACTACAACCTCTATCCCATCCACACAATGCCTGTCCACCTCTCCAAGACAAATGTCCCCCTAAGACAATAGAAATCAATATGGATATTTGCATTAGCTAATGCAATCTAATTAAGAGTGATAAATCGGCTACAATTCCCTTTATTATCTCTGGAGTTTCAGAAATGTGTATTGGGCTAATCATGAAGAAATCTGAAGAAAAAAATTGCTACTATGCAATTCAAACGGACAATAACTTCATGTTGTATTTGTGCAGCACTTTGCATTTCTGCTGAGTTTCACGTATTCAAACTGCACGTCAATCCTCGCTGCAGCAGAAACGAACTCAAAACTCTTAATTGTTGATCTGAGTCAACTTTTCATTCCCTGTATTCCTCACAGCAAAATTCACCCAGACATTAATTGATTTCATTTCAGGTTAAGCCTGGCAGGACGACATTTTTTTCTCTCCCTCTCTTAATTTCAGAGTTTTCACTTTTGGGATAGGCATTTATGCGGGAACCACAGACCTATAATAGCAAGATGATGTTAAATACACATGTACATATCCTTGAAGTAGCTAGGATCTCCTTATGAGCTCCATATGATTTTTAAATCATCTTATCTAATTAACCATGTAACATTTGTACAGCAGTGCTGAATGATTCAAGCTGCTATTACAGAAAGGGAAATCAAGTAATGCATGCCATCTGCTGGAAAATACTGGCCCATATGAATCAGCTAGAATTAACTTGTATATCTGGATACAGTAGGATAATGATGGGTATTATTTTTTTTATATGGATGATGTTATACAAAATAATGATTCTTTTACATACTGGTGTGATTCATCATCCATCCCACTTTGTAACCCTTTATGTGAATGGGACCACATTCCATGCTAAATCCCAATGGCAGTTGAGTGTCAGCATTTCATGAATGAAAATTAGCCTAACACTTGATTCATTGCATGTCTGGGGACTACCATGTAATCAAGACATTATGCCCCCCCCCCCCCCCCACCACCACCTGATTACGATATAGCAAGCAACTCCTTTGATGGTTTGTTCAATCTCCTATCATGTACAGAAGACTTAGTTTTGCCAATCTCAGTCAACAATTACAAGATGAAATGTACGTTGTACTCAAATGACACTGTAAGCTAATAACTATTTGTAATTACTTATTCCAAAATCACTAGCAACTTAGAATTGTTCCCCAAAAATAGTGAGAAATATTTGCAAGTGAGGGGCATAAATCAAATGCCCTGAATATTTTTTTCCCACATGAGTGTAAATTTATTTGTATACAAGAATAGAGAGACATAGTACTGTATTAGTTGTACACTATAACAAGTTACTCCTGGAAATAAAATGGAGGACACATTTCATCTTCTATAATAATAGCATGCAATTAGTTACCAATCATCATAAGAAAGACCTAAAACATTCATGTATACACAACACCAGCCAATCGGTATGTCATTTGTCATGTAATCTGTTCCCCAATATGCCATCTGCTGCTTCAGCAGCTCACTCTGTGATGTGCAGTGACAGGGTGCTCAGTGTGCTTAACCAATTGTAGATTTTGGTATTTAAGAAATGCTTATAACTTTTCCACATAAAGATGATATCTTGAGATGTGAAGCCTGAATTCTCCCAGCTTACAAGTCACAAGAATGTTTTTGATTTTTGTGTATTAAGGGGTCAAGGGCACAGAATATCTTCCCAGAAAAATATCCAACAGGTTCGTGTATGTTTCGTATCGATACTCGAATGTTGTGCTATTTGCAGAAATTTATATTTACGATAATTATAACAGATAATAAACTGTTTATCAAAACATGTGATGCGTCTACACAAAATTTCAGTGGCTGGAATTAAACATCCATTTTTGCTGCACACTTGCTTCATCTACTTAAATATAAATAAGATAATATTCTAAACCATGCAGGTAATATATTCAATAATTCTAAAAAGCCAACTGAAAAAAAAAATTTCAAAAACTGAAAATATACACCAATTCATTTTACATTATAACCTTAGTATACTTAACATCTAGCACTGAAAATAGAACAATTTACAGACTGTTATTCATTAAAAGATCCAAAAATCCCACAATCTCCAGAAGGGAGTAGACAACATGTTCATATTGCTGTGTGTAATGCAGTATTGCCCGATAGCCCTCTTCTTTCCCACAGCAGTGCAAATCTATTCTTATTCTTATTTAATGTTCAAAAAAATCTTTGTGAGTGCATGCTAATACACACAGGTCTCAATATCAGATAACATGATGGATGAAGAATAACTTTTTTTTTTTTTTGCATCTTGCTCTTCCAAGAAAATCTACATAGTTCTCTCAGTTATGTAAGATTACATGTATGTGTAAATCCCATTTTTTTCAATTTATTTTTTTCTCCACTCTTTTTGCATGTTGTAGCTGTTTTATTTGTTTAATCCCTGCCAAATCAAGGTACAGGCAGTCCTGCCAAGAACTCACTTCCTCATGAAATTGAAGAGCTCTCATAAAAACCTCATTGCCAAATGTTTCAACTTGAGTTCATTAAACTGCAAGTTTACAATGTACACATTCGATGTAAAATGGTTGTTACAGTACGTATATACATGTAAGCAAATATATGTATGAATAGTACATGTGTACAGTACATACCTTATATTTTGAACATCTTCCCTCAGTGCTACTCTGGTTACATACACACCCATCCACATGCACTCATCCATCCACATACCCATCTACATACACACACCCATCCACATACCCATCTACATACACACACCCATCCACATACCCATCTACATACACACACCCATCCACATACCCATCCACATACACACACCCATCTACATACACACACCCATCCACATACCCATCTACATACACACACCCATCCACATACCCATACACACACCCATCCACATACCCATCTACATACACACACCCATCTACATACACACACCCATCCACATACCCATCTACATACACACACCCATCCACATACCCATCTACATACACACAACCATCCACATACACTCATCCACATTCACACATTCGCCCCATGGGGATCCAGGTTAGAATAGATCCTCAGTACCTCTTGCTTGTCGTAAGAGGCGACTAAATGGAGCGGTCCTTCAGATGAGACCGCAAAAACCCAGCAGACCGCAAAAATTACAGCAGGTGTGGCATGAAAAAGATCCCTCCCTGCTCAAATGCCCTGAGTGCTGAGCATAGGCCTAAATTTTGCAGCCCTTCACTGGCAATGGTGACGTCTCCATATGAGTTAAAAATTCTTCAGGATGTTAAACAATATATAATCAATCAACCAACATACACAAATTCACTCGTCCACACATACACATCTATCCACACACAATTATGCATATCCATCCACACATGCACACTTAATGAACAATACACAGTGTTACATTATATTTGGGTGGTGTTGAGTTTCCCAATTCTCTAAAACTGAAGCCAATGAAATGCCCCATTCCTAATGTGAAAAAGACCAACATTTTCCAAAACTGTAGAATGATTTTCAAATTATTGTTATGCTCATTCCTAAAAAAGTACTTACTTGCTCTAAAAACCAACAATATTCAAGATCCAAAGTGTTGAATCTGAATAGAGGATACCAGGTCAAATAAAAAGTGATATAAAAAAAAGTACTAACCATCAACATGAATATATCTGTGTGTATGTGTTGATAAAAACAATCTTGAAGAAAATTTTTTACTATTTTTACCAATACAAAAGCATTTACCAATATGCAAGACTCAGCCCCCCAAACAATTATTATAAGAGTGATATTAGCTTTGGATATTTTCCCTCACCTGGTCACAAATTAAGTCCCATTTTTTCTCATCATCATATCCCTTGAGTACTTTGGCCTTGTCAGGTGGCAGGTCCATTGAGGCCTACAAAAATCACACAAAATATTAATTGCACTAATCACAAAAAATAAAATGCATTTTAACAGCAATACACTTCTAAATCAGAATTTAAGGCACTGTAATTTTACAGTCATAATGTAATGGATAATTACAGTGCAACACTGTCTGGTCAAGATAGTTTTACAGCAATAATTCAGGGACACTTTACAATACTGCCTGCTAGGGCAATATTACAGTAATAGTGTAATAAAATAGCACTATCTAACACAGACATTTCACAGTGGTAATGTAATAAAAAAATTACAGTCACTATCTAATACAGATATTTTACAGTGGTAATGTATTCAAACATTACAGCCACTATCTAATACATACACTTTACAATGGTAATGTAATCAAATATTACAGCCACTATATAATACAGATTTTTACAGTGGTATTGTAATCAAACATCACAACCACTATCTAACACAGATATTTTACAGTGTTATTGTAATCAAACATTACAGCATTTTCACTCCAATACAAGTGTTTTAGAGTGGTTATGTAGTGGAACATACAACCCTATCTGCTCAAGACAAAGCAACTTGTAACAGACAATTACAACACTGTCTGTCCGATACCGAGATATTGTACAGTGTTAATGTAATGATACAGCACTGTCTGTCCGATACCGAGATATTGTACAGTGTTAATGTAATGATACAGCACTGTCTGTCCGATACCGAGATATTGTACAGTGTTAATGTAATGATACAGCACTGTCTGTCCGATACCGAGATATTGTACAGTGTTAATGTAATGATACAGCACTGTCTGTCCGATACCGAGATATTGTACAGTGTTAATGTAATGATACAGCACTGTCTGTCCGATACCGAGATATTGTACAGTGTTAATGTAATGATACAGCACTGTCTGTCCGATACCGAGATATTGTACAGTGTTAATGTAATGATACAGCACTGTCTGTCCGATACCGAGATATTGTACAGTGTTAATGTAATGATACAACACTGTCTGTCCGATACCGAGATATTGTACAGTGTTAATGTAATGATACAACAATGTCTGTCCGATACCGAGATATTGTACAGTGTTAATGTAATGATACAACAATGTCTGTCCGATACCGAGATATTGTACAGTGTTAATGTAATGATACAGCACTGTCTGTCCGATACCGAGATATTGTACAGTGTTAATGTAATGATACAGCACTGTCTGTCCGATACCGAGATATTGTACAGTGTTAATGTAATGATACAGCACTGTCTGTCCGATACCGAGATATTGTACAGTGTTAATGTAATGATACAGCACTGTCTGTCCGATACCGAGATATTGTACAGTGTTAATGTAATGATACAACACTGTCTGTCCGATACCGAGATATTGTACAGTGTTAATGTAATGATACAACAATGTCTGTCCGATACCGAGATATTGTACAGTGTTAATGTAATGATACAACACTGTCTGTCCGATACCGAGATATTGTACAGTGTTAATGTAATGATACAACAATGTCTGTCCGATACCGAGATATTGTACAGTGTTAATGTAATGATACAACACTGTCTGTCCGATACCGAGATATTGTACAGTGTTAATGTAATGATACAACACTGTCTGTCCGATACCGAGATATTGTACAGTGTTAATGTAATGATACAACACTGTCTGTCCGATACCGAGATATTGTACAGTGTTAATGTAATGATACAACACTGTCTGTCAAACAAATAGATTTACTTTATATAATGTTACGGAACATATTACAGCACCACAACTCCAAGATAGTATACTGAAAATGATGGCAAGAAATATTTAGACTCCTAGCCATTCTGGGTGTGCAAACAATTATGGGGCTATTTATTTGTGCCTGCACCTGTTTATAAGCTGTATATTAGGATCCATTTTTCATTTCAAATCCTCTCTCAAATTATAACTCCTTAACAGACAGATCCATCGCAGATGCACAGATGTAAGTGTATCTGCACAATTACTTTTATAACCTATATTATAATGGTTTTGGCATCATACAACATATCTTAACAACATGATAATAGGTTGCACCATGTTTACTATGAAGATAAGATTATCACGGAAGACAATACTTCAAATGAATGAAAGGAAAAGAGACAGTATTGTTTCAATTAATTCATTTACTGCAATAAAACATGTACAAAATCACTTATCTGTAATAGATCTAAATTTTCAAGAGTTCATAAAATACTCCTATTACTTGGCCATGTCTTTATCATCTTTTTTCACAATTGCTGCACAAATGTGGAATGAGGGAGGGAGGGGATTATAAAATACAATTTATGTACACTGCAATTTAATTGCAAAAAAACATGAAAGTGCAACTGCATATTCACACAGAGAGCGAGAGAGAGAGTTTACTTAGCAGGAGGAGAGGTAATGTGCAAACTACATTATCTGCAGAAAAACACTACTCTGGTTCCAGATTTATTAACTTTACTTGTAACACCATAATATAAACAAGACAGAAATAAGCAGAACGAAGTGTTAAGCCTCAGGGTGGGGCTCCATTTAACAAAATATCAACACTTGATGGATAACGATCACAGCAGGGTCTAAAAGAAACTTCAATATGAAATATGCCAAAATCACCAAAAACATCATTAGTTGGGCAAGTATATGTAGAATGACCTCCTGTATACATTGAATCAAACTCATACTATGCATGATAAGAAATTGAATATAAACCCTTCTACATTATGAATGAAATGTACAGCACTCTGGTACAATATAGGACGTTGTTACTGCAAGTTTTTATCAACCACATGTCCCATGTTCAACTTCTTCAAATGCATAAGTTACATTCCTGCTTCAGTTTTATTTTTGAGGCTTCAGTGCAAATAGTGTTCAAATACCATGCCAAGGATTGAACTGATTTTTAACTTATTTTGGGGTTGAAGAGTTTGTAGCCTTTCCTGTAGTTCCATTTCCCTTCATAGAAAATTTGAATTCATGGATTAGTCTCTATCATGAAAATAAAAAACCCAACATGAAGGAGTATATTTCTTGACAGTGAAACAAAAAACATAGAACAAAGTATTGTTCTTCAATGAGCATAAATTCCCGTGAAGAATTGGGTTAGAATAGATCCTCAGTATCCCTTGCTTGTTGTAAGAGGTAACTAAATGGGGGGTGGGGGTGGTCCTTTGGATGAGAGTGCAAAAAACCAAGACTCCTTGTCACAGCTGGTATGGCACAATAAAGATCCCTCCATACTCAAATGCTGCAAGAGCCAAGCATAGGCCTAATTTTGTAGCCCTTCACTGGCAATGGTGATGTCTCCATTTGAGTGAAAAATTCTAGAGTGGGACATTAAATGATATATAACCAACAATCTCAAGTTTCTGAAATCTACTGATTGACTTGTTAAAATTCCTTGAAATTTGTACAAATTCACAGAACATTTAATTGTTCAGACTGATAAAAAAAAAAAAACCATGAAACATCCAATACAACAGATATATACTTTGGAAACTCTGCAACTTAACATACACTGCAATATTTTTTATACTATTAAAAAACATGCTGTATACAAAATTAAACCCAATATTCCACATGACAGTACAATTTATCTTAATGTGTCTGATGTGTCTGGTAGTCATAAACCAAACTGTTGCATTACATTTGTCAATAACCCACTGGTACATGACATAAACACAATTCTCCTCCACCTTTATTACATTTATCCCTCACCCAGTACTAGGTAACACCTCCAGCTGTTTGAGTAATCATCTCTAGCTGGATCAGTAGAGTAATGGCAAAGCCTCAAGCCGCTCCATAACAACTGGCAAGACTTCACTTGAGAAAGGGCTTGGAAGTGAAACCTGAATTAGGCACTTGATCTAGTGACTCTGTAGAGATTTGATTCATTTCCTAGTTGTTTTTATGACCTCACTTAACCTTGTAGTGAATATATACATGATATATATATATATATATAAAATATATATATATATATATATATACACACACATACACTTTGATATTGTTCCTTGAAGAAGTGCTGATTTCCTTTCCAACCACGATTTACAAACTTGACATAGAGGGAATGGAGAGGGACAGAGAACTTGGAATCAAGTCAGACATACATTGTACATAAAACACATAACACCATCATACTGACCAGTGTCCCATCTTTACACTATAAGCATCAGATCCTAAGAAGACCTTTTATCTTCCAATGAAAACATACAAGACATCATAACATCACTAATCACCAAATACTAATCATCCCAAGTTTGTAGGTCATGTGGCTGAAAAAATCAGGTGAATTCAAAACTTCCTAAAGGTACATATACTTTATGTGTGTGATGTACATGATCTAGCAGATTCATATTTAAACATTTCTGATGACATATCAACACAGATGTGACCAATGGACCCAGATTTATTTTGTATGTCAGGAAACAGCAAAACAAGAGAGGCACACAGATATAGACAACCCAGAGCCACCAAGGACTGTTGTAACATCTTCTTCTTCCCTCAATCCACTACAGAGAGGAGCCCATTTACTGGAGACTGTAGCTGCTGCACCAACACTGGAGGAGTTCAGTCTCGCCAGTGAGGCCTGCTCCCAACTACTGCACCACTAAACTACAGCTCTTCTTCTTGTGTATTATATGCATGTGTAAATATGAACCAACATTAGAGCCTCCTGTTTTTAACCAAACTGGAGATTATTCAATACTCCAACACAAATTCAACTCCACTGTGGAAGAAGACGAACAACAACAAAGCTAATCAAAACTGCTGCATGAGATATTGGAAAATTCTCTGTCCATCATTGTAGAGGTTGAACACACAACACGTACAAGTGGTTGAATTCATTTATCATTAACTACTACATAGATCTACTCCAATTACACTACCAGAAAATTTAACATTTTCAAATTTCCACAAATATTTCTGAATTAATCTATAATATCTAACACTAATGTTAAAGTGTGATTAGAAATTCTACAAAAGCACTGATTTTCAAATATTCTCATTAGACACTGCATATACCTTCATTACAATTGACAGACATTTTGTCTAATTTTGTAGAATACTTCAAATACCAAAATATCTATTCATTTTTGTCACTAGGCTTTTTTTTGATCAGTTTCCAAAATAATGGTGTCCATGTCTGGTCATAATGCTTTTAAAATTGTAAAATAAAAAAAACTTGTTCCTTTTTCAATATGCTTTTCATAATTATGTTCTCCATCCTTGTTTTTCATAGCAAGATAAACTATTTCTTTATATAGTTTAATTCTGTGGAAGCTAATTTCTTTCTGTTGTGGTTTGACCTGATCTGGAAAACAGAGCAAAGTTGCATTTCTGTCCACAACTTGTTGACCATTAACTGTCAATCATTACATCACAGTACATCCTTCAGTGAGTGAGTTCAATACAGGTCAATGGAAATCAAACAATGGGTGTGGCTTCAAATACACAAGACATTGATGATTAAGAAATTATATATATTACAGTTTAACCTGTGTCATTCCGATACATGTAATGAATACATGATGTGCCACTCATATGCGGTCTGTGGTATGTTTTATTGCATGATCAACAAACTCACCACCTTGACTAAGCGTCAAAACAATGAATGAATAAATTGTTGGTCTCCAAAAATGTCACAGAACATGCCAACAGTCCAAAAAATTGATCATTTTTTAATTCATAATCTACAAGCAATGACTTTGTAACTACTAAGCCAGTATTACATCATTCTGTCCAGACTCCCATCATAATTCAACAACCTGTTTAAGAATTCAATCCTAATAATATAAAATACCTTTCATCTTCAGTCTGTGAATTTTACTCAACTTCAAACAATAATGTACAATCAGGAATATTTCTTCAGAAAATACCTGTTTAGTGTGTAGGTACTTAGGTAGGATATAGTGGGATCTATTTAAGCTAAATATTTTGCTGGGGACAAATTGCAATTGATCATTTTTTTTATTCAATTTCTGAGTAAAAATATCTCTAATCATGTATTCATTAATATTAAGCTATAGTATCTTGTCCTGCTGAGATTATCAGGCTAAATGGTTTCAGGCATGTTTCTATTGTACTGAAATAATTGGTGTTCTCTATAAAAAGCCATTACTTCTCTGGATCCAAGACTAGAAATGTTGTTGCTTTGTAATGTTTGTGCTTCATGGATATTTTTTTTTAAATAATTTGTACAGGTTTGCAACATTCCATACTAACAATCTTTGTGTGTTTCTGTGTGTGTATGTTTCTGTGTGTGTGTGTTTCTGTGTGTGTATGTTTCTGTGTGTGTATGTTTCTGTGTGTGTATGTTTGTGTGTGTATGTTTCTGTGTGTGTATGTTTCTGTGTGTGTGTTTCTGTGTGTGTATGTTTCTGTGTGTGTATGTTTCTGTGTGTGTATGTTTCTGTGTGTGTGTGTTTCTGTGTGTGTATGTTTCTGTGTGTGTATGTTTCTGTGTGTGTATGTTTCTGTGTGTGTGTGTTTCTGTGTGTGTATGTTTCTGTGTGTGTATGTTTCTGTGTGTGTATGTTTCTGTGTGTGTATGTTTCTGTGTGTGTGTGTTTCTGTGTGTGTGTGTTTCTGTGTGTGTATGTTTCTGTGTGTGTATGTTTCTGTGTGTGTGTGTGTTTCTGTGTGTGTGTGTTTCTGTGTGTGTGTGTGTTTCTGTGTGTGTGTGTTTCTGTGTGTGTGTGTTTCTGTGTGTGTATGTTTCTGTGTGTGTATGTTTCTGTGTGTGTATGTTTCTGTGTGTGTATGTTTGTGTGTGTGTATGTTTCTGTGTGTGTATGTTTGTGTGTGTGTATGTTTCTGTGTGTGTATGTTTCTGTGTGTGTATGTTTCTGTGTGTGTATGTTTCTGTGTGTGTATGTTTCTGTGTGTGTATGTTTCTGTGTGTGTGTGTTTCTGTGTGTGTGTGTTTCTGTGTGTGTGTGTTTCTGTGTGTGTATGTTTCTGTGTGTGTGTGTTTCTGTGTGTGTATGTTTCTGTGTGTGTTTCTGTGTGTGTATGTTTCTGTGTGTGTATGTTTCTGTGTGTGTATGTTTGTGTGTGTGTATGTTTCTGTGTGTGTATGTTTCTGTGTGTGTGTTTCTTTGAATTTACATTTGTATACATGTACTTTTTATTATACTTATCAATATTATTAAGTTACAAAACTGTAAAGCACTGTTTAATGTTTCTGTGACTGATGACAATGCTGACTCGTTATGACAGTCTGATAACTTTAGTATGTACAATAATCCCCATTACTAGCAATGAATTTATATTTTAAGCATTCCAAATACCTAATGACCTTACCTGAAGAACAAAAACAGAGAACAAGCTTTAGGATAAAAAAAACAAAAACATGCTTTTATTTATTGGGAAATTTCTTTGTGTAATTTACTGAAATACTGACAGAAATTTTATTATAGAATGAGCAATACTTTTCCTCAGAAAAATTAAAATTACTGTACTGTTGAACTGTTTGAGGAGTTTTATTTAAGTGTGTTCCAGACCTGACTATGTGGTCTACTGAACATGCTGAAGTTGATGTTGAATAACAAACAAGAATTCTGCAATTGTGAATTCACTACATTCCCACTTTCTAGATGAAAACAACATGTACGTGATATGTTGTCGGAGATAATTACATACCAAGACTTTGGTAAACCTTTTCTCCAGTTCATGGGGGTCGGGCATGGGTAACCGCATCGGCATGGCTACAGATGTCCTCAGATCAAATCCTCTATGGTTATTATGCATACTTTCACCATTACCCATTTCTATCAAAGGCGTTATGCGATCTAGCTCTTCACCACTCTGACTTTCGTCAAAGTGGTCCGAGCTCTCCGTTGATCTGAAATCGGTGTTGGTTCCATTTTCTGTACAAAACAATGAACGGTTAAGAAATTAAGGCTCTTATTTTACGATCACTTGCACACATTGTCTTTCTCTATGTAGATTATTGTAATAATGTTCGTCATTCAAAATAGTTTATATTCTTAAAGTAAGCCACACTGATCAGTTTCCTCTATCACAGGAAGAACGGTCATCCAGGCTCTGATGTTATGAGTCATCGCACTTTCTCGCGAGAAAAGAGAATCTGAATCAATGTAACGCTTATCCTGATAGACGCTTGCATACGTAACGGGGGCCGTATCAAAATATATTTTTTAAAAATCAGCCCAACATAAATAAAATTGAACGTAAAGGTGGACATGCACTTGATTAGAGTACTGAACTCTGATTGGAAATAAACAAGAAAGAAACAGAAAGATCGAGACTGAGAAAAAGAGAGAGAGAGAGAAAGAAAAATTTAATCACTTATTTAAAACACTTACTTGTCCATGATTTTTTTATACGCGCTAATAAATAGAAAGTTATATATAAAAGTACAGCAACAAGAATACAATAATATGTCAAGTTATAATAATAAGTTATATGGCATACATAAGCAACAGCTTTCTATAACAATAAGCTATATGGCATATATAAACAACAGATTTCTATAACGTTCTTGACAATGCGGTTATATATATATATATATATATATATATATATATATATATATATATATATATGCTATCAAAATTCCAGCTAATGTAATAGTTAATAGAATACTATATATATATATATATATATATATATATATATATATATATATATATATATATAATGTTGTTGTCCACACGTTTTTAGCAATGTATGAGAGTTTTACAATGTTCAAGAAGAAGAAAAAAAATTGAAAAAATGAGGATTTAAAATAAATTTACTTATATTTGAAAATTCCTTGCTATACCATCGTTAGAAAGAAAAGAAACCCCTCACCATCACTGTAATCTCCTTCCGGGATTTCGTTAAGGTAGAGATTACTACTGTCGATGCTGAATGACATGTATCGTCCCTTCTTAAACTCCGCCAGAAATCCAAGAGGGTCATCGTAATTGTCATCCATTTCATCGAAAATCGTCAAATCATCACACAATCAACGATGGAGATCCATGTTGGTTTTTTTTAATAAATAACAAATAACTACATATATCAAATAAATAAATAAGCGTACTCGATTTAATCTTTCTTCCGTTTGAATTGCATATGAAACAGAAATATGTGTGTGAATCTAATAAACATAGATCCTTGCTTCTTTCAAAAAGAGCATTTTGGCCATTTAACACATAATAAACGAGGAGTCTTGGAGCATCAACACTAGACGACAGATTTATACTGAACCCTCACTCTGTTGTGTAGTAAATCTCTCCTTTTCCTTTGCCGCATTTCATCACAACTTTGTGCCTCTTGTTAAAACTTTTAAGATCCCTACCTCCTCGGTATATTATCCAAACAGGAAGTGAATGGAGGAAATTTCTCATTTCACGTGAAGTTGTTTTGACCTCCCTGTTAATTTTCAGCGACAGATTTACGAGGATGTGGAATATTGACACATTTTTAAAGAACTAAAATTACTCGCGTGTGTGGCTCACAATCGCTTATTTAAATTCATCTCCTAAACTTCACGCACTTCTGAAATGCCAATTTTTTTTTGTTCTTGACACACGCAATGGGCATCGTCACTTGAGTAATCCAAGGAAATTACACAATGTGTGCAAAATCATTCCCTGTGAAATTTCACATGCACTAGGGCATGGTTTGAAATTTAGGATATCATATTTTTGTTGTAAACAGTTGTTCCCATATTATATACACGTGAATGCGTGCTTGGTGGCTAAATGCATTGAGAGGGCCAGCTCTATATCTCTGAACGTGGTGAAGTTATTTAGATCTGAGATAAAAAGTTAAATGTAGATTATAAGACGATGCGTTTATACTACCAAGGGAAGCATGAATCACAACTGTATTTTCTGCGGTTTGATAGATTTCAAACCAACTCCAGATGCAACACACATTGTCAAAAACAGCTGGCACGGATCAAAACGTCTATTTATTTTGAAGTATGCAACTGGTACATATAACTGTAAAAAGAGGGATAACCTCTCTCTCTCTCTCTCTCTCTCTCTCTCTCTCTCTCTCTTATGTCATGAGCCTGTCACATTTTCTTCACCCCTTCACTTTCATTTTCACGCATGCATGAATAATAGTTTGATGTAAAGAACGATAATTGAATATTGAAGTTTGCACACATCCGTCATAATGTTTAATAAACTAATTAGACGGACTGACGCCTTGTGAATGTCAACAAATTTGTAATCTCTCATTGACGAGGATTCAATACTGCACAAACAGTGCTGCACATTCTATTGATTTCTGACATGAAAAACGAACTCCGAATTATTCGCCGGAGAATACAAAGACGTCACCCCGAGCAGCTAAACAGGCGGACCAGCAATCTACAAAATTCTGCAAGTTCTACGAATGAACACTTAGAATCGACCAGCAATCTACAAAATTCTGCACGTTCTACGCATGAACACTTAGAATCGACCAGCAATCTACAAAATTCTGCAAGTTCTACGAATGAACACTTAGAATCGACTTTCTACATAATATCATATATATATATATATATATATATATATATATATATATATATATATTCTTAGTTTTAAACGGAGGGAATTGGTCATAAGTAGAAATTTAATTGATAGGAAATTTTATAAGTTGAAATATGATATTGTACTCATATTTACTTGTCCAGAAAATAACGAAAGGTCGCGCTACATGTACACCAAAATCAATAATAATCTAAGAGATGAAAAGTTAAAAATCACACCCCAACTCTCTCCCTCTCCTCTCTCTCTCTCTATTTCTCGGTCCCATCTCTCTTTCTCCTCTCTTTCTCTCCCCCCTCTCTCTCTCTCATTCTCTCTCTCTCCCTTTCTCTCGCTTTCTCTTTCTCTATCTCCCTTTCTCTTTCTCTCTCTCCCTCTTTCTCTCCCCCTCCCTCTCTTTCTCTCTCTCTGTGTCTCTCCCTCTCTCTTTCTCTCCCCTCTCTCTCTTTCTCTCTCCCCTCTCTTTCTCTCCCCCTCTCTCTCCCTTTCTTTCTCTCTCTCTGTCTCTCTCTCCACCCACTCAAGAGTTGCAGTCCTGGAATCAGTATCTGATGTCGCAACAGAACTCAAATAAATGTGATACATGAATTAGAATGATTTTTTTTTTTAAATGAAATTTTGATTACGTGGGCATTAATCGAGTACATGGTTTCCCCTTGTCATGTGATAATATCACTACGCTATACCCTGTATTAAGAGTTTTCTCTATTTTTGCTCCAACTTTCGCGTAGTTGACTTAATACAGCCGGAATTGAGAAGACGACGATCGCAGAACATCAATATAATTTTGCATTGGCTTAAACATCCTTAAAGGGACTGGTAAACGTTTCAAAATAGTGTGTGTGTGTGTGTGTGTGTGTGTGTGTGTGTGTAATATATTGGATGTTAAACAATTAAAATATAACTCATGTAAAGTTGACTACCAAATTAGGATTTTCTTACTGAAGACTAGGAGTGACCTTTAGCCTCAGTTTGTGTGGTGTAAACAGGACTCGCGCCTTGTCTGTGAAAAACTAAAACATCCTCGACTTTTACCTAAAGAATACTAAAACGTGTGATACATGCATATCACAAATTTAGATCGATAACCTACATTTTTAAAACTGTTGTAAACAATGGCATACCCCAATCTTTGTTTACACAACAAGTAATAGAGTCTCTCTATTGAACTTGAGACATAATGTATAACCTCATTTCCTTTTTAAAACACATTACACAGTAGATGTTGATCCACAAATGGAGGAATGTCGTGAACCAGTCCATTTAAATAAATCCCGGGTTCTTTGTGTCATTTCTTGTTTCATTTCTCTTGCTGATGTATGGGAAATATCAAGAAACATACAAAATTAATGTTTTACTATTCCTAACCATATGGTGATAATAAGCAGAAGAGCTGATCATTGTTAGTTAGTGATTGATTAGGTAGAGTACCCGGAAACTGTGCTTAACAGAGAAGACATTGTAGGGGCGGACTGATCCAGAAGATGAGTTGTGGGGTGTACCTCTCCCCTCCTCAAAATTAGTTGGTGAAGACTTCAAAATGGCAAAACGTGATTGTTCACCCAGCGAAGGTGAGGTGTAACTCCCGTAATTAACCCCCCCCCCCCCCCCAACCACCACCATTAGATCCGTCATTGCATGCTGCGGGGCGTGATTTTTAAGCCATACACATAACTCAGTAGGTTTTCAGCTTACCAAAAAAATAAAAAATAATAAAAAAATAAATAAATAAAAAATTGGACCAATCACACCACTGCAAAAAATGACCCTGGTTAATTTAAAAACTTAGCGCCATGGGGTATAGTTATAAAAACTTTTGCCAGCTAAAAGTCAGGATAATTCTCCCCCGTAGCGAATAGTCCAGGTTACAACCTCCCTCCCCCTGTTTCCGGATTTTCAGTAAACTTGTGTTACCGAACCAGTTTTCACCATGGTTTGTCTGGGATCTACGTCGTTAAAGACTAAATTACACGAGTGGTTGATAGAAACCAAAGCACTGCCTAACAATCATCCAAAGTCCATTAAATGATTTTATAATACAAGAGCTGTCATGTTTTAGATATGATTTTGTGTTTTGTATCTTTGGGTCCTAGTGCCAGAATGAAAAGTGAATAATGCACGCGAAAGTTGAACAAGCATTTAAACCTTGAGCTATTGGCGCGGATTTGGTCTTATAAATCAATGTCATTTTGGCAATATAAAACTGTTACGTTCATGTAAAGGTTTCAATAATAAAAAAAGTTCGCATACGATATTAAACCAGCTGCAGGATTTCAGTCATTTAATTCCAGCAATTAAGATGTCATTTTCTGGGCCTCATTTATTGTGTTTCTGTTGGGGCTATCGCCCATTATTATTTTTCGTTAAATACATTTATTTCATTATTGTACAATATCACCAAATCATGTGATCACAGAAGTAAAATTTTTGTTCATAATGTAAGAACATAAAACAGTTTTTAAGGAGGTGAATTTCGTCTTCACAAATCCAAGAAATATGTTGGCCACGGAATTAGATAACCCCCCCCCCCCCCCTTCCACCATTACCAGCACTAAGCAGAGATTCACCCCACAAAGTGCATCCGGATTAAATCTGGTAATGATGAGTTAACTCACTCAATGCTAACCTATATTATGTTAACTTAACACGCATTGGGGAAGAATGGCTTCACGCAACCCGCTTTGGGTACAAGATGAGTTTACACATCTCGCTTCGGGCATAAAATCAAATAACCTAAGCTGTTCTGGGCATGAAACGGGTTGACTAATTATGCATAAAGCAATAAACGTACACTATCCCCGATCAGGAGATGTGTAGTACGTGTCTCAGTAGATGTGTAGTACGTGTCTCAGTAGATGTGTAGTACGTGTCTCAGTAGATGTGTAGTACGTGTCTCAGTAGATGTGTAGTACGTGTCTCAGTAGATGTGTAGTACGTGTCTCAGTAGATGTGTAGTACGTGTCTCAGTAGATGTGTAGTACGTGTCTCAGTAGATGTGTAGTACGTGTTTCAGTAGATGCGTAGTACGTGTCTCAGTAGATGTGTAGTACGTGTCTCAGTTGCTGTGTAGTACGTGTCTCAGTAGATGTGTAGGACGTGTCTCAGTTGCTGTGTAGTACGTGTTTCAGTAGATGTGTAGGACGTGTCTCAGTTGCTGTGTAGTACGTGTTTCAATAGATGTGTAGTACGTGTCTCAGTAGATGTGTAGTACGTGTCTCAGTAGATGTGTAGTACGTGTCTCAGTAGATGTGTAGTACGTGTTTCAGTAGATGCGTAGTACGTGTCTCAGTAGATGTGTAGTACGTGTCTCAGTTGCTGTTTAGTACGTGTCTCAGTAGATGTGTAGGACGTGTCTCAATTGCTGTGTAGTACGTGTCTCAATAGATGTGTAGTACGTGTCTCAGTAGATGTGTAATACATGTCTCAGTTGCTGTGTAGTACGTGTCTCAGTAGATGTGTAGTACGTGTCTTAATAGATGTGTAGTACGTGTCTCAGTAGATGTGTAGTACGTGTCTCAGTAGATGTGTAATACATGTCTCAGTTGCTGTGTAGTACGTGTCTCAGTAGATGTGTAGTACGTGTCTTAATAGATGTGTAGTACGTGTCTCAGTAGATGTGTAGTACGTGTCTCAGTAGATGTGTAGTACGTGTCTCAGTAGATGTGTTGTACGTGTCTCACTTGCTGTGTAGTACGTGTCTCAGTAGATGTGTAGTACGTGTCTCAATAGATGTGTAGTACGTGTCTCAGTAGATGTGTAGTACGTGTCTCAGTTGCTGTGTAGTACGTGTCGCCATGAACTAGAGAAAATGATACTGACAGCACTAAATGTAATGATTGCACAGAAACATTTTATACATTGAGAGTCATTTTTTCAACGATGAAATATGGCCTATTAAGATTAGACTGTATAGAAAACATTTTGTACATTTTGCGTCAATTTTCAATACGTTGAAATGTGACCTCTTTCTACATGACTGAGGTATGGATTGCACGCACTTGGGGTCATTTTTCAAGTTGAAATATGACCCCATCACGTGATTGAGATTATCATGGACTGTACAAAAACATTTTGTATACTTTGGGTCAATTTTCGGTGTTGAAATACGACCCCCTTCTACCTGAGTGAAACATAGATTGCACAAAAATAGTGTATATATTTCTTGTCATTTTTCAGTGTTGAAATATGACCCCACCACCTGACTGAGACATGGGCTGTACTACGTAACTGAGATATGGGCTGTACCACGTGACTGAGATATGGACTGTACTACGTGACTGACATATGGGCTGTACCACGTGACTGAGATATGGACTGTACTACGTGACTGACATATGGGCTGTACTACGTGACTGACATATGGGCTGTACCACGTGACTGAGATATGGACTGTACTACATGACTGACATATGGGCTGTACCACGTGACTGAGATATGGACTGTGCAGAAAAAACCTTTTGTACATTGGGGTCAATGCATTTTAAACATCTACATTATGTGTAACATTTAAGTAGCCATTAAAATGACCCCATTACTGGTCATTTAACGATCAATTCTCAACGACCGTTTTTGATCCAAATTTAACGTTAAATTTTGATTGGGGTTAACTTTCAATGTTAAGATATGACCCACGGTGTCTTTTTTCAACGGGGTCACTATTTAATATTACAGACTCGACCTTAATTTTGCCTTTTCTTGATTATCTCCCCTTTGAAGAGGACATGGGCATTATTTTAACAAACTTCAGTTCCCTTCACCCACGGATGATTTATACCAAGCCTGATTGAAATTGTCCCAGCGGTACTGGAGAAGATGAAAATATTAAAATTAAATTCACCACGACAACTACAGACAACGAACAAATTTTGATTGCTATTATTATTATTAATTTATAATGATTGATTGATTATTTATTGCTTTCCGCCACACTCAACAATTTTTCAGTTATCTGGTGGCGTCCAGTTTTTGTTGGTGGAGGAGAGAACCCAGATACAATGTACCTGGGAAGAGACCACCGACCTTCCGCAAGTAAACTGGCAAACTTGCTCACATAACGCCGCGGCCGAGATTCGAACACGCGACGACAGAGGTGAGAGGCTTTGTGATTTTGCTCTTTATAAAGCGCAAAATTACAAATAGTTTTTTTGCGCTGTACAATGTTTGGTCTAATAATTAATGATAATGTGCCAATAAAAAGATATGTAAGAGTTAAAATAAAATATTATGCAAAATGAATGATTAAATAAAACATAATAATAAGATGACAAGATAGATAACTTCAATTAAACAAGAGACACAGACTGCACCAGAGTCCGGTTTGCAAGATTCTTTACATGAAATCTCTGGTATTAATAAATCAATAAATAACAAAACTAAATTGAAAAAACCCAAAAACAAAAATAAGAGAGAGAGAGAGAGAGAGAGGAGAGAGAGAGAGAGAGAGAGAGAGAGAGAGAGAGAGAAAGAGAGAGAGAGGGAGGGAGAAAGAGATAGAGAGAGAGAGAAATAAAACAAGAAAACAGATAAAAAGCAAAACAAAACCAAAAAAAAACAAAACACACAAACAAACCCAAACAAACAAACAAACAAAAAAAAAAACCAAAAAAAAAAAACAAAACCAAAAAAAAAAACCAGACAAAAACCCAACAACACCCCCCCCCCCCCCAAAAAAAACAAAAACAAAAAAACAAAACAAAACAAAAATGAAAGTTGATTTAACAATGCGATTTTCCAGGTAAACTGTTCTCCCCTGTAGGCCTTTTTTTTTTTTTTTTTTTTTGTTATCCTGGGTTGACGCTTTACCATAGATATATAAATGCTCAAAGTAATCCTACCATTAGATCATGTAATACTGATGTAGTCAGGTCACGGCCACGAGTGGACTCAGGACCCCTGACGTTGTGAGGATGGTTTCACTCCTACCCCAATGCTTTTCTTGAGTGTTATCGCTCTTTATTTGCAATTATTCTAAAATGTGTAAAAGCCTACACGTGAAAACGTGTACGATTTGCGTACACGACGAAACACACATCCAACTTAATAACTTTAACATTCTGTATATACGAACGTAAAATGAAAGTGAGCACAAGCTATTAAGACGGTAGACTTTATCCAGGGTCCGTAACTCTGCTATGCTAGCTTGAAAAGCTTGGCAAGTGTTGTGTAGGAAAGAATATCTTGTTATTTCAACCAATCTACGATCCAAACCTCACACAAAGGGCACACCCTATAAAAGTTCAAATTCAATATCTAACTAGATGCTGTTGTGAGACAGTAATATCCATACTCAAATGTTTGTCTTTGAATACTACGTCATACTTGTGTAACTAAGAAGTCACAATAGTTCCCATACAACATACACTACGAGGGTCGTTCGATATGTAATGTGTATTGTACGATATCTCAAAAGCATTCGACTCAAACAGTGAAATGAACATTACATCCCTTCAAAGTATTCTCCGCGGTTTGAAATGCATAATTTCATTCTCTGAATCCATTTCTGAAATGCGTCACGGTACGCTGATTTAGGTATACCTCTGAAGCACTGACTCATGATTGAATCAAGGGCTTCTTGGGACTTGTAACGACGACCAGATAAGAACTTTGTAAGTTTTGGAAAAACGAAAACGTCGCATGGGGCTAGATCAGGAGAATATGGTGGGTGTGGCAAGACAGTAACCTTCTCCGACTTCAAAAATTGCCTCACAAGCTCAGATGTATGTGATGAAGCATTATCATGAATTAGACGAACATGCCTAAATCCTGACACAGGGCGTCATTTATGATAATATTTCTTGAGGTTTTTTAGCATAACATCTCGGCAATACCGACCTTTCTTTAGAAAGTACGGTTATATGTCTTATTATTAGTTTGTTATTGATGGTCTGTTATTGGTGGTCTGTTATTAATAGTCTGCTGTTTGTGGTCTGTTATTAATAGTCTGCTGTTTGTGGTCTGTTATTAATAGTCTGCTGTTTGTGGTCTGTTATTAATAGTCTGCTGTTTGTGGTCTGTTATTATTAATCTGTTATTGGTGGTCTATCATTAGTCTGTTATTGGTGGTCTGTTATTATTAGTCTGTTATTGGTGGTCTGTTATTATTAGTCTGTTATTGGTGGTCTGTTATTATTAGTCTGTTATTGGTGGTCTGTTATTGAAAACACTTTAATGTAGCATTCCAATCTGTTCAAATATACATGTATTATGAACTACATACTGCCTTGTCTCTGACTGTAGTGCATGTATCAGACAATGATAATATAACGGCCAGCTCTTATCATTGGCACATATAGCGTGTTGTGTAAATAAAGTAGACCTGAATTTCAAAGAGAAGGGGGGAAAGAGAGCATGACGTTTCAATTACAGATACTCGCTTTACTGGCATGCTTTACTTTCAGAATGTGCAGAGGTAAGAATCATTGTGATGTGGACGGTTTGGTATAAAGCTATCTAAATAAAGCTACAGGATGTTATGCTAGGTGAGGTAAAAGAATGACTTTCGATGGCGACGGAACTTTGTAACTCTTCATGCCATTACCTTACAGGCGTAGGCTGCCACTCGGGATGGATTGCTTTTGGAGAGAAATGTTACATGCTATCGCGCATGCCTGAACCTTGGGCTACTGCCTCGGTATCGTATAAAAGTCATAAAAATATCATGATTTTCAAAACAGTCAATTTCCTCTTAAGAAAATGAAATGAAAATAACGATCTTTTTTTCTTCAGAATGAGTTCAGATATATTCTTACATTTCACACTTAGATTGGATGTAACATCGCTTTTATACGATCATTTGGTATTTTGAGTGTGTTTAGCATTTCTACTTGTTTTATTGGATCTAATACTATAAGTCATGTGACTAGCAGCCTGACTTTATTAATTCATTTTCTGACAGACGCCCAGCTAATTAATTGTGATGTAAAAAATATGTAATTTGCAATTTTAGTTTTAATTAATTTGTTACTTTTTGATAAATCAAAATTCACACCGTGGGATTCCTTTATAAACCTTTTTCCTGTACAATGTACAGGAGAAAACAAAAACAAGTACCAGAATTGTTTCCCCATTCTCTGAACAAAATTTGTGGATAAAAATGATATCTTTGTTACTCTGTCTCAACGAGTTACTTTCGTGATACAGAGCTATTGTCATTCATATCACGCAAAATTAGCTGAACCCACCACACGGGAGGAAGGAACATTTCTAGCTACTCACGTCCACCAGCTAAGTATGCATTTCAAACTAGTAATTTACACCCATATACTGTTTTCTTGACGTATTGACACACCACTTATTTGCTGCAAATTATACATCTAGAGATGTTCTTTTGGATTGGAGTCAGTGACGTCATTGTGGAGAACCATTGGATTTATTCTTCCACACAAACCAACTTAACAACCAGTAACTGGAAGCATGGACAGCCGAATGGACATTCCGGAGAAAACTGTGTATTGATGGACGGACATTCGAATGGACAGTGGAGAGATTGGAACTGCGATGTCGCTTTGAAATTTATTTGTGAAAAGTATCTGGAGTAAGGCTCCTTACTGAAAGACATCTCTCTCTCTCTCTCTCTCTCTCTCTCTCTCTCTCTCTCTCTCTCTCTTCTTGCTCGCTCTCTCTGTCTCTTTCTCTCCCTCTCTGTATCTGGAGTAAGACTCATTACTGAAAGACATCTCTCTCTCCTTCTCTCTCTCTCTCTCTCTCTCTCTCTCTCTCTCTCTCTCTCTCTCTCTCTCTCTCTCTCTCTCTCTCTCTCTCCATGAAAAGCAAGTTCATTTAAAAGATTCGGACTCCATTATCAACGAAATTCTCTCAAACCAAGTTTCCTTGCAATCTGCTTTGTGCGGAAGTACAGTAACGATATGCATAAATCCAGTTTCCTTTTAAATATTTGAAATGATTTTCATCTTATCGGTACCTATATTCAAATTTCAAAGAAATCCATTTTACTCTGAAAGGAGATTGGAAATGATAAACTCACTAACCTGAAAAGTTTTAACTCGTAAAAGTTATACTTTTGAAAATATTTGATTACCAGTAACATAATTCTGTGTATTATGCCAATTCACGCTTTCCAGTGAAGGAGAATGTGCCAAGACTCGACATCTTTCAGAAATATTTAACTACAGGATTGAAATACGTGTCTCTTTTTCTTTTTTCAGAGAAAACACCCCATCTTATGAAATAATAGGATAACACGTTATTGTAGAATGCTGGTATTAAAGTGAGTTCAGCAACTTGATTGTAATTTTTCTCAGTATAAAAGTATGGGTGTATTACTGTTGTACTGTGTCATATTTGACAATTGATCTTAAATTTGTGTAAACTCACAATTAGCGCATCGTGTATGGAGTATATCTGAACCAGAAGGCTATATGTAGCACTAATCCACGCTAATCCAGGCTTCTAGTTTGATTCCATAGTTTCCAGACTTTATTCATTCCGTACAATCCATCATCTTGCTTCTTGTATTTCTCAGAGCGTTTTTGTCTAGACAGGTGCCAACATAACAGTACACATTGTGTTCAGAAACGATTTATTTTCTGCTCTTTTTATACTACCTATATAGCTGTGCTATATATTGATTTATAACACCACAAAAAGGAGTGTGGGGATCCGGGTTGTTAGAGGAGATCCTCGGTACCCCTTACTTGTCGTAAGAGGCGACTAAATGGGGCGGTTCTTCGGATGAGACCGCAAAAACCGAGGCCCCGTGTCACAACAGGTGTCGCACGATAAAGATCCCTCCCTGCTGAAAGTCCGTAAGCGCTGAGCATAGGCGACTAATATTTGCAGTCCTTCACCGGCAATGGTGACGTCTCCATATGAATGAAAAATTCTCAAAAAGGACCTATCCTAACCCGGGTCCACGCGGGGAAGAAACACATTGAAGGTAACTATATGAATTTGCTCAGACTGTTAAAAGAAAAATTACAAATATTTGAACGTTGTCATGTTCTCTGCATACAGTGGATAGATAGTACCTACTTTGTGTAATCAACACCTCTCACAGTTTTCCCAATAGACATTCCTCAAAATTCAATGGTAGCAAATGAGTGATACTACTGTCTCCATCACAGATAACATATTCTAAAGCAACCCAGCCAATTTTTGAAGCGATTTGTTATCTATATGTGGTCCTACTCAACCCCAAAGACAATGATATAAAAATGTATCAACACTTTCAAAAGAAAATGGCAAAGTTTTGATTGTGAACACGATGCATCGCGAAATGATCTCGCACTATTTTCTATTTATCATCTTTGAATATGGGTGTGACTTTTCCTTTGTAATACATTTACAAAAGAATTAGACAGCTATAGGTTACAGGAGGAATATGCTAGAATTAGACAGCTATAGGTTACAGGGGGAATATGTTAGAATTAGACAGCTATAGGTTACAGGGGGAATATGTTAGAATTAGACAGCTATAGGTTACAGGAGGAATATGTTAGAATTAGACAGCTATAGGTTACACGAGGAATACGTTTAAGTTCCAGCTGAAAGAGCTTGTAACAACATTGTGTTTGTTCGCAAGGCTCATTATTACAACTGTATTCTAAACGAACTTTAATTCCACACTTGGTTATCCTATATATATTCCAAGTTCCCTTTCAAAAGATGAAATTCTTCACAATCATGCTTCAGTATTAAACACATTTGATATCCCAGTCAATGGGGCGAATGAATATGATTACCGTACCTATACTGGATTCCTAAACTTCACAAATCCCCATACACGCACGGATATATTGCTGGAGCCAGTAAATTTTACACAAAGCCCCCTAGTTTTGCTCTTCAAGAAAATATAAATTGCTGTGAAGGAGAAACTTCAAACGTATTGTGCCAAATCATATGCCAGAAATTTTGCACAAATCCAATGTGGATTCTAAAGAACTCTAAAGAATCTTAGTAAATTGGAAATCACAAAACGTTTCGCAAATCAACAACATCAAACCGTACACTCTTAAAAAGCTTTTACTTAGTAATAATTTTTTGATTGATTGTTTGTTTGTTTGTTTTACGTCTCGCGGAGAATTTTTCACTCAAATTGTGACAGCACCAGCTTTTGGTGAAGTACCTATGTTTAGCGCTCAGGGCCGTAGCAGTGAGCGTTCTCTAACGTGCCAACCCCTGCAGCGACATGGGACCTCCGTTGTTACGGTCATATCCGAAAGACTCGTGATTGTCACTTCTAAATGCCGAGCGTTTGGCGAAAGAGCAATCACTATCCATTTTTCGTCTTAGGTTTGACGCGGTCATGATACGAGCGGGGCTCGAACTCATGACCTCCCGGTTACGAAGCGAACGCTCTAACCACTGAGCTACCGCGACCGGTATAAGGTCTAAG
Organism: Ostrea denselamellosa; assembly: GCA_024699665.1. Lineage (NCBI taxonomy): Eukaryota > Metazoa > Mollusca > Bivalvia > Ostreida > Ostreidae > Ostrea > Ostrea denselamellosa. The sequence goes on from JAMZEH010000004.1 coordinate 3,653,414, forward strand.
AAACCTATATCAGATGAAGTCCTTGCTGAAACTGTTCACCAGAAAGGTCACTCTGAGTAAAGTGCATGTAATCCATAACCTTCTTTATTTCTGTCTCTGGAGCTAATGTGGACTGGCACTGGTTGAATATTTCCGATGATAACTCTAGAAGGTATGCTGCCCGTGGGGATCCGGGATGCTAGAATAGATCCTCAGTACCCCTTGCTTGTCGTAAGAGGCGACTAAATGGGGCGGTCCTTCGGATGAGACCCGAAACATCGAGGTCCCGTGTCACAACAGGTGTGGCACGTTAAAGATCCCTCCCTGTTCAAAGGTCATAAGCGTCGAACACAGGCCTAAATTTTTCAGCCCTTCACCGCCAGTGGTGGTCTCCGTATGAGTGAAAGATTCTCGAGCGGGACGTTAAACGATGTATAATCAATCAATCTAGAAGGTATGCTTATTGTCGTCATCGTAACATCAATTGGTCCATTCCTCTTGTACTTATAAATGATCATTCCTGGTTCAATATCAAAATCTTCATGATCTGCAGCTAACAGTAATGATTGCAAAATGACCGGTATATCATTGTAAGGTATTTCCTTGTCAAGGTATTCGTTAACTGTGATATATGAATTTGGTGCCACAGTAATAGCTTTGATTTCACCACTGCGAATCACTCCAGGTCTGCCATTGCTTCTTTCCAGTAGCTTCGTTCGTAATGTGATGCATCTAAGACCTCAGTACCATGGTGTAGTAAAGCTACAGTCCTGTAACAATTTGTCTCCACTACTTTTCTGGAAAGATTCTACCATACGTGCGAATATTAGTTCCTAGAAGCAGTGGAACTGATTTATTGTATCTGCTATCAGGTACTATAAGTAAGAAACAGAGAATTCCTGTGATAATCCTGGTATCTGAAAACAAGTTTCGGTATATCCCAAGTAAGGCATATGCTGTCCATTAGCACATTCAATAGCAAGTAAAGCCTCAATTTTCTTAATTGGTGACTGCATATGTTCATCAAAGTAAGACTGACTGACGGTCGAAATAGTAGAGTCAGTGTCTACCTGTAACGATATTTTACTACCACTTACCATAGTGAAAAGGTCAAGATAACCAACAGTATTCAATCTCATATCTACCTCTGCAGGCTGACCAACAAGTCCAGGTGGTACTTTAACTTGACTTACCTTGGGAACGTTGTCATCCTGTAGGCCTTTGATCGGTCCACTGGCATAGGCTTCTTTGAGTTTAAATCTTGCCTTCTGTGGTCCATTCTTAACTTAGATCCTATTTTCAGAAGTTCAGTCTGCCCGCATCTACAACACTGATCATCTTTCTGAGTGTTTTCAGAGTTGTGCTGTCCTCTACCTTCACTTCTACGTCTACCTCGACCTCTGTGCTGTTTCCCTCTTTGTTCCAATTTTTCTTCATAACCATCAAATCTGGTATTCATTTGTTTGATAATTCCTTTCAGTTCTTGAAGACTTGAATCTTCAGGTGGAGCTGCTATAGCTTTGGTTGGATATGATTTCACAATTGGTGCATTTTTAGTGTTATGATCATTTTCAATTTGTCTCAAGGCAACACGTAAACCATCAAAGTCTTTAATTGTGTCATATTTATGCCAAGAGATATCTTTAAGGAATGACTTTAGTCCAGTCCATAGCATGAAGCGTTTCATCAATATCATTCCCTTGTGTAAGTCCTCTATCTACAGCTTTCCCTATAATTCCCTCTAACCTTCAACTCCAAGATGTAACACTTTCATCCTGCTTCTGTCTTGAACCATAAAATTCTGCTAATAAGTCCTCTCTCGCATCTACACTTCCGTAAATACTTTCCAGTTTCAGAATACTATTATGTACTGTAGCATCCAGGTCAAGTCTCATTGCAACATGTCCGGCTTCTCGCATAGTGATCTCCGTACTGCATTCAAAACTGCATCTTCATCATTATTCTGTTTTAACGAACACTGTACTTCATGTCTCTATTGTTCATAGGTAGTGTCCCCTGTTTTTTGTTTCGTTCCAGAAAACCATGTAACGTTTGGTGGGTGAGTCATAGTCATCTCTGTGATACTATCTCTATGTGAAGTGGGTGAACTTGTAGAACATTTGGTACTGATTTTCTCTTCAAGTTCTCCTTGAGATTGAAGATAATTCCTCATCCATCTTTTCAAGTCCTCAGGTGTATCTACCTTTGGGGAAATTCCCATTCTCTGAAACATTTCCATAGTTTTCAACATTTCTATTGGTAAAGTTTTTCACAGCTTTGCTCCAGTTGTTTCTCTTTTTGGAGTCCTTGGTTTGGCACCGTATGCTTCTGCTTTTTGGGGGTATGTTTCTCTGCAGGACTAGGAGATTCCCTTGTTTTTCTATCCTACGTTTTGTTGGTAGTAGCCTGAGTTTGTTTGATTTTTCACACTTCACAAATACGAAGGAAATTATAATGAAATACCTAAACCTACAGGATTTTCAATACATTTTCAACAAAATTCTATCATTTGTAAAAAAAAAAATTAAAAATCTTAAATTAAGTTCCTGATAAATATATGTACCACTATATTAATATGAAACATAAAACGGTATCAATTTTGATGCACTAGATGCGCATGTCGACAAATAATGTGTCTTCAGTAATACTCAAGTAAAAAATGTTGGAAATCCGAAATAGCAACAAACTTGGAATAGCTGAACGAACCAAAAAATACCAAATAGTGGAGCCAAATCCCGCAAAGGCATAGAGCTATGCATGAGGGAGATAATCCTTAATTTTGAAGCCAATTTCTTAATTTGATCACAGCAAATTTTTATTCAAGAAATGGATCGAAAATTAGTGTTATAATTTATAATCCGTCAAAACGATTGTACCGCTAATCCAAATTTACCAGCAATGTGTATCAGGAATTGTCGCTGGCCTACTCATATAGAACCAATTAATGTCAATTGCCAAGGTAAAATTTATCAAGAATCTTTCCTATTAAAGCAGAGTCCAATGACTAATAAAAAGAATTATCTATCACCACACTCCACTATCTCAGGTAATCTTTAATGTAACACTATGCAGGGAAAATAGAAGTAATTTCACACTTGTATATCTAATGTCAATATATGCATATCGCCTATGATAATATTGATCACCTTTAGAGGAAAAAAAATTACTAGCACGTTAAAGAACCCTCACTGCTACGGCCCTGAGCGCTAAGCATAGGTCTAAATTTGTGGTACTTCATCTACAGCTGGTGACGTCTCAACATGAGTGAAAAATTCTCTACGGGACGTAAGACAAACAAACAATCAATCAAATTCAATTCGTTAAAATAAATTTTGAAATTTGTTATAACAGATTCAAGGAATTCGTTACAAAAGATTTAATAACGAATTTAAAGAATTTAACGAATTTTATAACGAATTTAAAAGTTTGAAATATCAAATTAAAAATTGTAATAACGAATTCTGGAATTCGTAATGTCAAATTCAAAAAAAATATTTTGATAGGTCTTAAATGGACTTCCGTAGAAATAGAACAACTCGTGCAGATTCTTTTTTTCTGGCCGCGAAATAATCCCCCTTTTATAGACAAGCAGTTCTACTATGTACCGATTAAACCTTACAGTACATGTATCTGTTGATAATATACAGTAGATCACGGCAGTCCAACCTCCTTATCACTTTGACCTAATTTTGCCACTGGACGCTTATTGATTTATTCAGTTAAACATATTGATGCAAAATCATGGTTTTATTCACTGTTATTTCCTTCTTTATCCTGATTGCAGTTGCTGATGGTATGTACATCACACGGTTTGAATTCTATGAATGAATTTGAGGACAGGACGTTAACAAGTTACATCTAATATTGTACAACAAATGTGTTAAAACATTTTGCACACTATAGTTATCTACAAAGAATGAAGTTCTAAATAATATGAAAATTCTCGTCATAGTTCCGAATTTAGCAAATAATTTTTGGGATGACCGATAACTAGATATGAATACTTCCTTTTAACAGCCCCGTGAGGATCCGGGTTGTTAGAATAGATCCTCAGTACCCCTTTAGAGGCGAGTAAATGGGGCGGTCCTTGGGATGAGACCGCAAAAACCGAGGCCCCTTGTCACAGTAGGTGTGGTACGATAAAGATCCCTCACTGCTCAAAGGCCATAAGAGCCAAGCATAGTTCTAAATTTTGTAACCCTTCACCGGCAATGGTGACGTCTCCATATGAGTGAAAAATTCTCGAGCGGGATGTTAAACAATAAATACATAATCAATCAATCAATCAATCAATCCTTTTACCATTTGTGTTGACGAAGCAACTGTCTATGATGTTAAAAATCTAGTTTTTGATTTATTGTGAGGTATGGTCGTGTAAAGTGGTGTAAAACCATATGTTTTAATGTTGTTACTTTGAGAAAAGTTTGGTGATTTCAAATTCACTAAAAGTCCTTTAGAATGTTTGAGAATCGACATTTGATTTACACCACTTTTGGAATACGTAGTAGCACAGTACGTTTGAAGCGTCTCCTTCCTTCACAGTAGTGAATATTTTCGTAAGGTGCAAAGATAGGGTCTTGGTAGAACAATTACTGGATCGGGTTTTTGTGGAGTTTGGGTGTCCAGTATAGGTACGGTAACTCATATTCATCCGCTCCATTGTCTGGGATATTAAATGCATATAAAACTGAAGCATGATTTTTGAAGAATTTCATCTTTTGAAAGGGCATATATGTCCAGAGACCGTGTTTGCCCATATTTTGTATTTTTATAGGGATGTAGGGCTCACGGCGGGTGTGACCTGTCGACAGGGGATGCTTACGCCTACTAGACACCTGATCATACCTCTGGTATGTCCAGGGATCCGTATTAGCCCATGTCTCTGATTTGTATTTTCTATAGGAATTACGAGATTAAATGGTGTTAGTTATTTTAACCTTTACATAGCTTATCCTCACTTTTTCTATATCTGAACCAACCCACAAGCTGAAGTAATATTTCCTGATCAAAATTTGTTCGTCATCGTTTGTCGCGTCGTCCGTCTACAACTTGTCATGTAATTACATGTGACTTCCTAGAAACGTCTTAGCGAATTTTGATCAAGCTTGGCAGGGAAAACCTTAAGGGAATGAGTTATCATTTATTCAAATCAAATCTTCTTAAAAATCTTCTCTTGAACGATATAGTGAAATTTAAAGAGTTATTTTTTCAAATTATACCTGTAGCCCAACAGACTTAAAATGAGGCCACAAATTCATAACAATACGTTGCTCAACCTTTAGAATTTGAAGGCAACCATATTCCAAATGAAAGTATCCTTACATACATTCCTTTTCATTCAGATTGTTTGCGGTACATTGTTTCTTTTTCTACGCAAGACTGAACAATGTAACTGTTAATTCCTTGAAATGAAAGGTCTTTGACACGTCTGGTGAGGATAATAATGGTGTTTCTCCAGACACTAAACCCTGATGTAAAAATAGATAGAAAATAATCAATCAAAATAGCGTTTTGAGTATATTGAAATGGTACTTCCGGTCAAGGAGGAAGTTTAAATGAGGTCTATGATGACTTTAAAATCCTCAAGAAAAAAATTTTGAGCAGGGAAGGATCTTTATCGTGCCACACCTGCAGTGACACGGAGCCTCGGTTTTTGCGGTCTAATCCTGAGGACCGCCCCATTTAGTCGCCTAGACAAGCAAGGGGTACTGGGGATATATTCTAACCCGGATCCCTACGGGGGCATATTTATTTTATTTATTTTTTAAAAGTCGATACAAAAACATTTTATAATTACTGTATAAACTTCTGTAAACTGGGGGCCTCCGTGGCCGAGTAGTTAAAGCATTGCGCTCAAAATCACAAGGCCTCTCCCCTCTAAGTCCCTTGTTTGATTGCAGTTTGACTATTTTGTTTCAGACATATGCCAAGTACTTATTCTCTGGTATATGCAGTTAACATACCCCTTCCAGCATAAAAAAGTAGCATTGGAATATTACACACTTTTAAACTTCTTTTAAAACTAAATTAAGACGACCTCAAGATTACGACGTTTCAGCATCATTTTTGTCATATTGTTTTCTTGGTCATAAATGAGATCTTACTGAATACAAATATCATTAGTTCTAGAGACATCTGTAATTACGAAAGACCCCAAGTCTAGGAAATAGACATCGATGAAACTGAAATAATACACTGTATATTGCTCTAAAGTTTGCCATTTTATGAAATAGTGGTTATCAGACATACGTATTCAACGATTTTGGATGATAGATAGAGAATTTATAAACTAATGTTATGTAGGGTAGTTTACATTGATTTTTCAGGTTATGGATGTCGATCAGGGTGGACCTTATATAAAGACAAATGTTACATGTTTTCAAGAGTAGCAGAACCCTGGGGAAGAGCTTCAGTATGTATTTCTGTATCCACGCATACATGTAAAGGTGAAGATAACGAACAATGATCAATCTTACAAATCTTTTAGGTACATATTAATGTTGTCATTTAAACAAACCAGATGTATCCAGATAGATGTAAACTATCAATGTATCAGACAACGGGTGATATAACTCCACAAAACCCTTACACAGATACATTGCTGGATCCACTAAATGTTCTACCAAGCCCCTATCGTTGCTCCTTACGAAAATATTAACTGCTGGGAACATCAAAGATACTGTGCCATTACATATGTCAGAAGTGGTGTAAATCAAATGTGGATTCTTAAACATTCTAAACAACCTTTAGTGAATTTGAAATCACAAAACTTTTCTCAAATTCCCAACATTAAAACGTATGATTTTACAACACTTTACACGACCATACCTCAAGCTAAATTAAAAACTATACTTTTTGACATCATAGACAGTTACTTCGTCAACAAAAATGGTAAAAGGAAATATTCATATTTAGTGATTAGTCATCCCAAAAATTATTTTGTTAAACACCACTCTGACTCCACATCCTCTGAAGTTGATTTCAAAAAGATGACAACGTGGGAATCCGGATTGATAGAATAGATCCTCAGTACCCCTTGCTTGTCGTACGAGGCGACTAAATGGGGCGGTCCTTTGGATGAGACCGCAAAAACCGAGGCCCTGATAATGGAATATTGCTACATAGATAAGGGAAGTTGACGATGGAGAAATTGAAATAATTTCGTTTGTCATAAAGTTCAGTTTTTAATTTGCCATTAGCATATATTTTCAATAAAATATCTATATATTTTTCATCGCACACTCGCCATTTATTAATATTTACATTTCCAGTGTTTTTGCCCTTGATATCTTTACATATTGAAATGATGATACCTATTCATATCGTTTTGAAAACGCTGCAGTTGTAAACAACGCAACTATAAATTTTGATAAATTTAGTTATTTTACATCGATCTTTAAAAACTTGGAATTTTGACAGAGATGAAAGTAGATTGTAAACACACACACACAAAGAGATTTAATTTTTTGAAATACACTAGGGTATGAACTCCCACGCTTTACGCCGGAATATTTTCATGCCGGCGCAAGTCATATCCTCATGCATTTTCAAAAATTAAAATTGATTTCTTGCATGTTCATCATTTGTTTGGCATTCGCTCATCGTTTGTTCACCTAATATCACATATTGTTAGTTGCTCGCTCACAGGTTCCTCAACTAGTGTTTATCGTTCGTGACAAGTAACTATAGTTCATCGTTTGTTCGGTTTTCATTCTTAGTAGTGCTACGTTTCTGCTTTGGATTCTGATATTTGCTGTTGCTGACATTGGTATAGAACAATTTGTCAGACAATACTCGATCTCATGATAGGATGTATTTGGAAACATGATCATTATGACGACCATAGAATTTGATAAATGTTGCTTTTAAAGGAGACTTGAAAATTTAAGGATATAAATAGAATTGGGATCAGTATCTTTAAAGCAAGCATTGACCACTCCGATTTACTTATAGATAGATTGCTTTGCACTGTTCAGTTTATATTCCAGTAAGATTAAAAAACACTAATTTCGAATTTCTCTTGAAACACTGATTTATTTTGAACTAGCGTCTAGTTACATTACAAATAGTCAGTCTTGTTACATTTTTACTACTCTGTTGTAGCAGACATTGACTGCAAAAAATGAATACCGGGTCCGCGTCCACAAAATAGCCGCTGCTCAAGGTTGCTAACACGTGAATAGCATGTATATTTCTCTCACGATTAATTGATTTACTGTAACTGTTGGAGATTGCAGTTGTAAAGTTTTAATTTCATGCAAAAATCGGGACTGAGGATGGTGACAGTGGCGCAATTTAATCTAAAGTAATATTGCAATATTGTTTTCAAATTATATTTTTCTTATTGACAACAGCATCAACACAACAATCAATCATGATCTAATCAATCAAACATTCAATCAACTATAATTATATCAATATTCTTTACAGAGTTTTTGTCAGGCATACAACTCTAAGCTGGCAGAGCCGGTGACACCAGACGAAACGCACTTCTTGTCTCAACACGCTCATGATCTAAGTACGTGTGCATGCACCACATCTTTGTCGTCTTCCTTTCAGGTACATTTCAATGGGGGTAAAGATGGATTGTAACAGAATTGCCAAATGAAAACAGTTATAGGATGCAGTTTATGGACAAAAATGAGTTCTTGAGCTACCAGCAGTAGTGAACATGTGCATATCCACCGCGCTCAATATGTTGTAGTTTTAAAAACATTTTGTTGTCTTGTACGTTATACAAAAAGGTGATGATAACAAACAGGGATCAATTTCATAATTTCTATAAGGAATACAAAATGAAGAGTTGGGCAAACACGGACCCCTGGATATACTGTGGAATCAGGTACTTGGGAGAAGTCAGCATCCGCCTTGAGAATTTGTCAATCATGTAGAGACGTCACCAGATTTTAGCTGAAGTGCTACTTATTTGGGCTTCAAGGCCATAACAGTGAGGATTCTTTGTAGTGGCAAAGACAACAGCGATATTGGACTTCCATTTTTACGTCACGTTCGAAAACCAGTCATTTAATTTCGCTTTAATGCCGGATGTTTGGCGAAGGAACAGTAGTTATTTTATTGAAAAACGTTTTGCGCACAGCCGAACCTCCCGCTTAGGAAGAAAGCTTACTTACAAACAATATATATAAACGCAAATGTTACTCGTCTGGTTGAAGCAACAATTTTTAAGCAATCAGAATTACTAGATATTTCGATAATCCCACGGACATCAATCATAGTATTGTAATGTTTTCACCCTTGTGTTATCATAGCATCATGATATATTGATACTTGAAAATAGTTCATATTATGTCATATAACGTTTTTGTCTGGATATTTTACGATTTAAGACTTTTCAACAAATTATTTAGATATTGCCGTATTGATATTCTTTAAATAATCATTAAATAATCAGTTAATCCATACTACGAATAAGACAGAAAGACATCACACGAGATCATGTTTTATTTAAATGTGGTAATATTTTTCCTATACATCTCTATACGTAAATATCAACTGTCAAACATACAGCGTTGACAATACAAAAATCCTCCTAACCACCAATCCGTTACTTACGTAGGAAAACTATTCTGGATTGGATTGACTGACCTAATTAAGGAGACTGAGTGGGTGTATTCCTCCAACCTCAATCCGTTATTGACCAACAACTGGGGTCCCCACGAACCGAATGGTCGAAATGGAGAAAACTGTGCTGTATTGAATGGTCCGTGGCATGGCTACTGGTCAGACCTTCACTGTGATGTGTCGGAGCATTTCGTCTGTGAAATGACTGTTGAGTGAGCATTTTTTACTCCTTATGTATAATTCTCTGTGTCATTGATTTAAGATTCATCTCGGATGTTGTCTATTTGCCCGTGTAATTGTTGCTTCTATCCTTAAGCTAAAAACAAAATAAAATATCGATGAACTGGTGAGAGTCCCAAACCGAAGTCAGTTTTGCCACTATAAGCCACTGTCAGTGACCTTTTCTAATATTGTAAATTTCAAGCAACAACTGATTTAGTTTTAATCCTTTTTCAGGGAAAGTGGACCAGTTATCATCGGCTAGTTATATAACATGGACTGATGTATGCCATTAAATATTATGGGGAACAATATATTCAAGGTGTTCATTCATATTCCTTACAAGTCTTCATAACAATTCAAATAATAGAAATTGGCATTATTAACATATTTTAACTTCAAGAATCGGTTCACAATGTCAAAGGTAGCTCATTGTAGAGGATGTCGTTCTTCGGAGTAGACCATAAAACCCGAGGCTCCATGTCACAGCAGGTGTGGCACAACAAAGATTCTTCTCTGCTGAAAAGCCCCATGCGCCGAGAATAGACCTAGATTTTTGCACAATGGTAGCTTAGGCATTTTTTCATCAGAGGGCGCGTTACGCAGCTTCACTTACACCTTTGTCAACGCTTAGAATCACGTGACGTCACCATATCAAGTTTTTACCTTTAAAATTTCTGGCAACAGATGATAGGCTACATCAGACTCTTTTCATAGCCCACTGCCTTTTTATTTTCGATTCAATGTCATCAAATCTCCACCACGTGAATTCCAATATTCATACGCGTATTTCAGAGTACTTCCCAATTCAGGATAAAATAATAATAATAATAATAATAATAATGAAAAAACAGCGATTTTAAACAATCTACAGTAAACATCAATATAATTATAGCAACAGCACTTCATAACATGACCAAATACTTAGTCCAAAACATAAATGACGCATATTAACGAGTTTTACGAGATTTCTGTAAAAAGCCGTTGACAGAGGTGTAGTGAGATTAGCGCACGGAATTCTGGGTAGAGAACGGTAGCTTACGTAATACAAATAAAGCATTTTAGTGATGCATTATTAGATAAATCGTAATAGAAATGGCTTCAAAATGATAAACCGTACGTGTATTTGCTCACATACAAAAGAACAAAAACGAAAATAAAAAGACACTCCAGTGAGGATCCGGGGATAGAATAGGTCCTCAGTACCCCTTGCTTGTCGTAATAGCCGACTAAATGGGGCGGTCCTTCAGATGAGACTGAAAAAGAGGCCTCGTGTCATAGCTGGCGCGGTACAATAAAGATTCTCCCTGCTCAAAGGCTGTAACCGTCGAGCACAGACCCATAATTTTGCAGCCCTTCACCGACAATGGTGACGTCTCCATATCAGTGAAATATTTGTCGAGCGGGACGTCAAAGGTACAATCAAACAATCAATGTAAAACCTTACACCCTCCCCCTTCTTAGCGGATTTGAATTTATGTCTGAAATGACCCCGTTGGGTTTCAAATCTCTGGAAAAATCACATTCCAGAAACATACTATGCTACGACCTTGTGATTCAAGCGTAGGTGAAAGTTTGTGGCTCTTCATCTTTTGAACTTCAGTGCCTGAGATGTCCTGTATATCACTGCCAGTAGTATACCGCGTGGATAGGGAGGAAGTGCAGTTTGGAGATCAATTTTTCCGCCTCGATAGGGAGGTCAAGTGAGTGCACTTTGCAAAGTGCACTCGAAATGGGGGACAAGAAGATACCAGATGTCAGGTGCAGACCGAATGCAGGTGTCAGGTGCAAGTCATATGTCGGGTTCAGACCGGATGCAGGTGCGGTCGAATAACGGTAGAGCGTTAACTGCAGACCGGATGCAGGTGTTATATGCAAGCCAGATGTTGCGTGCAGACCAAAATGCAAGTGCGGTCGAGTAGCTGTAGAGCGTTAGGTTGGTTGGTTGAATATTGTTTAACGTCCCACTCGAGAATTTTTCACTCATATGGAGATGTCACCATTGCCGGTGAAGGGCTGCAAAATTTAGGCCTATGCTCGGCGATTAGGGCCTTTGAGCAGGGGGGGGGGGACGTTAGGTGTGGGTGTCAGGTGCAGATGTTAAGTGTCAATTGAGTGCAACTAGAGAGTTATAAGAGCGATACAGACGTTACGTTGTCACTTTTCAGCATCGTGTATGAGCGAATACAGGATTTACAGAAAAACAGAATGGAGTAGCGATTACAAAGAGAGCCTGAATTATAACTCCGACTTTTTCGAGTCATGCTTCAAAATGTAAAACGGGAAATGCAATGTAGCCCTATCGATTATGTACGGCTCAACATTCGGCACCCCGCTTTGGATTCAGGCATTTGGATCGCATTTACTCAGTCCAAAAAAACAATGGCAAAATTTGGGATACGATCGAGGAAGTACAACAGTCGAAGAAAGAATTCGTGATGACCGACGTTTCTATCCAACTGGATTTCTTTCATGTGAAGTACCCCCAGGGGAGTGGCGGAGTAAAGAAAAACATTTCCGTGTAGATAAAGAGAAATTCATTTGATCGATGCTGGGAGTAACGGAAAATACATATTGCGATTACTGTGATGTCGGATATAGCCACATAGAAGAGCATCGTATCGCCTGTCCTCACCGATGTTAGTTTTGTTTGATCGATACTCCCTGTTCCCCGGACGGCACGGAATGCTTTCATTGCCATGGGATTTTCAGAAATGCCTCTTGTTACCAAACCCACTTGAAACCTCGCAGTACCACGACAGTGACCGTTTGCAGTTTAATGGGACGTTGCGGCGAGTGTCAGAAATGGATATCTAAATATTTAATAAAACAACACGCTTGTGGTGGTAAAGTACGATGCAACATCTGTAAGAAACTCGTCCAAACTCCCCATCATTGCTTCATTCAAAGGTAACCCAAACGAAACAAGGATTTGAAACTACACATTTATTACGATTTCGAATGCACACAGGAAACGGAATTCACACCCCTAATCTCTGCATGGCCGAACGGAGGTCAACATTGTGACACTTAAGATATCGACACGCTATGTAAACACTGCTCGCGATAGTTACACCTGTTTCCGGAAAATGTTTTTCCCTCACGCCTCAAAACACTGTCAGTTGTTCTCCTCGTGTCATGCGGTAAGCACGAGAAAGCCTTTTTAAAAACAACTTGGTGGCTATAAATGTGGAGGGGAAGCAAGAATGCATGGACACAGAGTTGAAGTTGGCCGAGACTACATTCTATATTCTCAAACAGAATCCTACAGATCCAGGCTACGGATTTTATTTCCTGAGCTTTTCCTGAATCACAAGACTTGGAATTGGGGATGTACAATCCCCCGTCCATGATCAAGGAAGACTTTGTCATCGTCACCGCCACGCTGGACAGCATCGTAAACCACGCCAACATCCTGACTGATGAGGTTGGCAATCGTACGGGTGTCCTACTCAAAAAGCTAAAGGAACTCGTACCACGCAAAGCCGCCCCCCCCCCCCCCCCAAAGTCTTAATGATCACCACCCACTTCAAAAAGCTCGTACCACTTTGATTTATTTCAGCACTTTGGAATCCTTTTTATCCAAGCATGTTTTGTGGCAAGTTGTGGACAAACAAGTGATCAGAATAGCTGAATTGAACTTTAACCTCATGCGAGCTAAAATTATATATATATATATATATATATATATATATGTATATGTATATAATAATTATAATAATAATTCTACAACATCCTGTATCCTGCAGATAGTGGACAAAATACATCTACGTGTGGTAGGGCATCATGTCCGTACATCACAAACTATATCCAGGATGCAAAGTTAATAAAGGCTTTGTCCCTAGAATTACATGACCTTCTAGTCATAATAATTACTGAATCATCACGGCCGCGCAAGAGCGCCGTCTGTTCTGATATGGGTTTTCAAACTGCGCATGCGTTTCAGCGGGATTGATGTGAAGGCATATTTTTAAATTTCTTTAAAATTATAATGTAATACTTGATTGGGCATTGAAGCTATTGTTAACATTAGGCTTTGAGTTGTGTAATAATTTGATATAATTAAAAATTAAGTGTATGTAATAAACATTAATATTGTAAATTGTAGTGCGTTTTGTACTGCGTTTGTTTCGGGTTAAATTTATTTCATTCACAAAATACAAAATTAAGGGAAAACAAAAAGAAAGGGGGGGAGGCAATGTTTTGTGGATTCAAGAGTATTTGAGGGATTTACACAACTAATATTTCTAAGTGGTCTTGAGATGATGAGAGGAGTTGAGTCCAGACAAGCAGTGAAAACTTTATTGAACATATATGAATGTACATATATGCCTTTTAAAAGTCGTTATCCTTCTGTGTAAAATTGTTTCTACTAATTTTGTTTACTAAAAAGTAATGAAGATACCATGTACAAAATGCATATCGTCAGTGCGGTCTGCTCAAAAATAGACTATAAAAAAAAATTCTGTGGCCTCATATCTTTGACACTTGTGTCAAGTTGATTTCCTGTTTCTTTCGTCCTAGACATTGAGTACATGTTTGTTGCAAACTAGTTTGATCCGGTTTTATAGTACCACCTGTCTGCGTGATCATTACCAAATATGGCGCGTCATCAAGGTCAAACGGTATATTGGCTGTTCCGTTTAAACCAACGAACGGATCAACGATATATCTAGTTTGTATTTAAAAAAAAAAAAACCAACCAAACAAAAAAAACAAAACAAAAAAAACAAACAAAACTTATAAATATAAAAATAGAATGTCCTTCTTTGTTGTTTTATCGGGTAATTAATGTAGCAATCATTGCGAAAAAAAGATTGCATAACATGCTAATGCAGTTCTTGATACTTCGATACCCGAGAAATAAAGCATTTTACTGTTTAAGAAAAAAAACCCAACATTTTGTCTGGGACAAATCGTCTGTATATAGAAACGATATTAATTCATGTCAGCTTCAACAGCTTATATCACCTGCGACCCAAATACACCACAGTTGATATTCTGTGGGGGGGGGGGGGGGGGGGGGGGGGGGGGGGGGGGGGGGGGGAACTTGCTCAAGCCTCCATTTTTAAAAAAAAAAATCTGCTCTCTTTCATCATTGACAGAACATAGAAACGCTCTGATTTTTGGATTTTGGACAATTAGAAGTCTGAAAGCATTAAAAAAAATGAAAACAACAACAAAAAACAAAACAAAACAAACAAAAAACAAAACAAACAAACAAACAACAACAAAAAAAACCAAACAAAAAAAAATAAATAAATAAAAAAACCCAAAAAACAACCAACCAACACCCCAAAAATAAAACCATATGTAGAGACTTTAGCAAGTCTGTCTCTGGTGATCCATGGACCACTATATGTGCTGTAAGTCTTGTATATCACCCCCTCCCACTTCTACAAATCCAACCGAGGAAAGCAAGGGAATTTTTATTTCACGACTGTAACAGAGAAACTTCCTTTCATTCATCTACAATATGCCGTAAAGATGTATTCGTCAACCTTGTCGATTCTGGTACGAGACTTTACATCTCAGCACGTATGACGTGTTGTTCTGCTCAAGTCAAATTCAGCATCACGAGCAACTGCGCCAATGTTTTATGCAAGCGATGTTCGGACACAAAGCCGGGGAAAATAAATATATTATTCAACATCATGGTTTTGAAGAGTCTATTGGCGCACGCCCAAAACGAAACATGCATAATATGTTCGTAGAAAATATATTATTAATATCATTAATGCAGAGACCTCTGACTAGGGTAATTTTAATTATTTAACACACATATTCTCTCAAGTGCAACATGACACTACGTTAGTTAGTTTAACTGAATCAACATGTCCTATATGATATCTTAGAAAAACCATTATAAAGTACATAATGATCGCATAACCTTAAACCATTAAGTGGGGCCGCCTTCACTTGACTAATATTTGGATCCCCCAATCAAATCGAGCATGGTGCCGCGTTTTTAATGTAGGTCACACGATCATAAAAACAAATGCAGGCATTATACTCTGAAGGACGAATGCTCGCCGGTTTTCTGTAAGTCTCATCATTTTATTTGAAGTTAGATTGTATTCATGCTACGATAAAGACACTGCATGGGTAATCCGATATCTGCTTTTTCCCCCGCAGGATATTTAAGATGGACTGATTCGAGTTCAATATATCTTTTGATTGATTTTCTTTATATATATTTATATGTACCTCTACAGATGTCAGATATCCGAAATTTATTAGATGGGAGTTGCTATCCTGAATTTTACGTTAAAAACGAATCACACGCGCCACCGAGAGATAAAGAAAATCAATCGTACATATTTTTATTTTGATCTCTATGCATAATAGAACTGCATGTCGATCCCGATGCAATATTTAACACGTGTACACATAAATGCTTGCGTATCTGGAACCTGTTCGTGACTTTATGTTAGACACGTGAGCATTTAGTTTATATAGATTGCCAAACAGCTAGAGTGGTTTACATAAATGATTATGATGATCTTTGATCATTATCATCAAATAGAAATGTTCTTTATAGTTGTTTGAATAAACATTTTGTATCCTATGAAAATTGTTTTAGAGTGAACGTGAAAAAAGCTGAAATTCTTATGTTTCACAAAAATGCAACTCAAAGCGTTATCATCAGTGTATTGTTATCATTTATTTATTTATTTATTTATTTTTTATTTATTTATTTATTTATTTATTATACCATATCCATGAAAGTAAACTTGTGTGCACACTGTTTTATGAAACATTGAAGTCAAATGCATACATTCAATGCATCTAGATCTGTTATTTATTGACAATATGACTTTCACAATCTTTTTGGAATTGATAAGATGTCTTTGAAATTTTAAACCTAAAATCACCATCATATTACTGTTAAACTCTCTGTGTTATATGAGAGTCAACAATGGAGAATGATAAATACGGTACTGATTCATCTTCAGTTAAACGCCAAAATCACATTATCAACGTTTTACTGCGATAAACCTTAAATTCTAAAAATAGTGTGTGGTGTTACTAGTGATAAAAAGGGACTAGGACAACACAGTATTCCATGCTAATTCAACGTGGTACACGTAAATATCCTCCAGAGATTGCAACCTGTATAGAATTTCACACACACACACACACACACACACACACACGTGCTTGCTTTGTTTTTAAAACATTCAAATGTACAGTTGGGTGATTATCTGAGTGTTTCTAATAATCCCAACTTTGTCACAAACGTTTTGAGAAATTCATTCATAAATTTAGTTGTAATTGGAAAATTTATATCATAGAGTATACAATAACGCGCACCTGGTTCTCTCTCTAAAGAAAAAAATCCTGCTATGTGCATGAAAACAGTATTTGAACAGCCATCAATAAACCATTTAAACAAATATGGATATATATATATATATAAATACCGCATCAATTACCAATGGAAGTTGACCATCAAACTGATTATTTGAAATCAAGTCTTTAATCATCTCCGGTAGTTTTATGTCAATATAAAGACGAAATAGCGACGTAATATTTTGGAGGCAGATGACAGATATGATTTTGATAAGGTTGAGTGATCCGGTAGAATACCTCTGTCTCTAATACAAATGCCATTTCTGTACATCTCAATGTGTTGGAAATAATAATCCAGTTGATATTCATATAATTATGTCTACAATATGATTATCCCAGAAAAGAATTTATTCAATGAATAGTAAATGTATAAATTTTAGTTTGTTTACAAATGTTTTTATGCCCGCACGTATTCGTAATCAACGTTTGGCATATACAACCCTGTACAATATATGTTATCATGAATGGATGTCTATAGCTTCTGTCATTTAAATAAATTTCCATCTTTCAGCATTATTGTTTGGAAGCGTGTATGTGTGTGTGTGTGTGTGTGTGTGAGTGTATGTGTGAGTGTGTGTGTCTGTTTCGTTGTTTGTTCGCACATGAGCAATAAAGTTTCTATGTCTATGTTTTCTAGCACCTTCTTTGCCGATATGCAGGTATGATATCACCCCCTCCCCCCTTCTGCCCTCTACATTAGTAAAGGCGGCGGTAACTAATTTACATGACTATATTTGTCTAGATGTCAACGGAGTTTTCATTACAGTGCGGTATACTTGGTGAAGGAAATATAATTTCTAGGTCATTTAATTAAGGAGTACATTTGATTCTCAGTCACCTTCGACTTTTATGAAATCTGTAAGGTACCAGATAAATTTTTGCACAAATTTAATGATCACGTGAAGAAAAAGGATAAACTTTTGATTGATCAAGTTTTTCTGTAAAATATAATTTACGGTATATATAATACCGTTGTTTGATAGGACTTAAAATGTACATATTAAATATCCTGTAATAACTAAAGCAGACATGGAGTCAATTACATTCAAAGTAATCGATTATAATTACTTTGAAATTTAGGATTACAATTACAATTACATATATTTTGAAATGTAATTGATTGTAATTACAATTACTTTGAAAAGTAATCAATTACCTTTTATATACCTTTGCTGAGCAAAGTTTTATATTTACTACCGTAAGGGTTGTACAATGAAAAACAACTGTAAACATTATTTATCATAACTTTATCTTAAAGCACTAATTTACAATGCACTATGCATATACAGAATGACAATGCTGAACACAAATGATAAAGAGTTCATTTTGTCATAATGTCTTACTGAGGAGAAACTTTTGAGTTGCACTTAATGTTCATAAGTCGTTCAAAAGTTTTATCAGCAAGGCGGCAACGCTCTGATCTAAAGATTTTTCCACCAATGCTGAAGTGGCGTTCAACAGGTGTAGAAAATGCCGGAATGGTAAGGAACTTGCAGGCCATAGCAGAGAGGATTGGGGAGTTTTGCTGTTGGCTTTTCCAAAATTGAAGTGGGTCACTTTCCATGGCAAGGCAGGGTTGAGATAAGCATCTGTTTACCTCAGTGCTGTTGTCAGTTCATTTACTGGTGAAAGACTCAACAGCTGTTGTCATGAAACCAAAGAAGTCCTCTGACTCATCTGTCTTTGCTATCTTAGCTGGTGGTGGTGAGCAAGGGTTTGTTGGTCTGGTAAACTGCTGTTGATGACAGGAATGTTGACTTCACAATTGACTGTTCTTGTGGTGTACACCATCGTAATTTAAACCTGGGGTCAAGGACTGCTGCTGTTATAAACACATCGTCTTGACCATGATGGGACAGTCTGCGATCGTTAGATGTTTTCTGTGTTGGCACCATCTTCGTGTTGTACACATCTGAAATATGCTGGAGTTGGTGCTGGAGTCCTCTGCTCACTGGAATCGTCATACTGGCTGTTACACTTTTCTCATGCTGAACCAACTGAGTGGCATGCTCAAAAGGTTTGAGCACAGTGCATAGCTCTTGGAGAAGTCCACGCTCATATGTTGTCCAGTGAACGGTGTCTAGCTTGTTGAGTTTCTCCTGGTGTATTCAGCATGGACCCTATCATGATCAGCTGGGAGTTCCATCGGGTAGCATTGGCATTTTGTAGCCTCTGTGGCATGGATGGAATGTCTGGCAAATCTAACTAATGCGGCGTATTTCAGACCATCCTTTACAACAAGCTGCAGGGTGTGGGCATAGCAGGCAGTGTGGTGTGGTAAGCACTCAAAGTCATTGGTGTGAGTGTCGTCAACTAATTTGATGTTTGTATTTTCATCGTCGCTGTCATCTTCTGTATTAGCGTTGTCATCTTCATATCCAGGTAAGGAAAAGTCAAAGGCCTTGGTCATATTGGATGCATTGTCGGTGATGATAGCTGTGATCTTGTGGCTGATCTCAAATGCTGACACAGTCTCCTCCTACTCGTGTCGGATATTCTCTGTGGTATTACGACCTGTAAACCTCTTGCAGGCTAGCATAACTGAGCCTAGAGTCCAGTTTTGGATAAAATGAGCAGTCATTCCAAGGAAGCCTTTCATCTGACGGTTTGACCACAGGTCCATGGTGATGCAAACACTGGGAGCCTGTTGTTGTAGACAAGTCTTCACTTTGCTCTGTATTTCACGGCTTTCATTTGGTAGTAGCTTTGGTGACAGGTGTTTTCTACTTAATATCTGATAACGCTGATCTAGGGTGGCTATAAGGTGCTGGAATTGAGGACTATCAGCAACAGAAAGTGGCATAGGGTCCCCAGCTATGAAGTGAAGATGTACATTGTTGATTTCTTTCTGGCAATTATCAGTGGATGAATACTTGGATGCAGGTTTAACAAAGGAAGTCAAAGGCTGTTGCTCGCGTTTCACTATTGAGGATGTTGCTGCATTACTTGTTGATTTTAGATAAATCGCTGAATGCTTTCTCTGCAAAAAATAATAAAGACCTTTAAATTTACAAATGCAGGTATAGGTATCAAAAATTGTTACTCTGTCCAGAAGAAATCAAAATAAATTTAGCTTATATCTCAATCAAATGTAAAATACCCCAACGAAAATGACCGAAATAAAATATAACTAGATTATTTGTACATGCAAAAAATTATCTTTCATGTACATTAGCATTGGTCATTCCTATTTCAGACTATATCTTTGAATGTTGCTATATGACTTGGGGAAATTCGCTAAAAGTACCCATTTTGCATTGGGAACGGGGCCATTGAGCGGTCCCAATTAGAGAAAATTGAGAGTCCTGGGAATATCATAAAAGAGCTATGTAGATCAATTTTGTGCTTCTATCAAATATATTACTAGAAAATAGTGAAATAAATTTGAATATTTACCTTCATGTGAGTGACAAAGTTGGAAGTTGTCTTCACTGAACCAGATATCACCGCAGTATTTGCAGGAGGCGTTAACATTTCCGGTAGCATCAGGTGGTAGGTTGAAGTGAGGGAAAATGGAGGCAGACATGTTGCAGGAGGCGTTAACATTTCCGGTAGCATCAGGTGGTAGGTTGAAGTGAGGGAAAATGGAGGCAGACATGTTGCAGGAGGCGTTAACATTTCCGGTAGCATCAGGTGGTAGGTTGAAGTGAGGGAAAATGGAGGCAGACATGTTGCAGGAGGCGTTAACATTTCCGGTAGCATCAGGTGGTAGGTTGAAGTGAGGGAAAATGGAGGCAGACATGTTGCAGGAGGCGTTAACATTTCCGGTAGCATCAGGTGGTAGGTTGAAGTGAGGGAAAATGGAGGCAGACATGTTGCAGGAGGCGTTAACATTTCCGGTAGCATCAGGTGGTAGGTTGAAGTGAGGGAAAATGGAGGCAGACATGTTGCAGGAGGCGTTAACATTTCCGGTAGCATCAGGTGGTAGGTTGAAGTGAGAGAAAATGGAGGCAGACATGTTGCAGGAGGCGTTAACATTTCCGGTAGCATCAGGTGGTAGGTTGAAGTGAGGGAAAATGGAGGCAGACATGTTGCAGGAGGCGTTAACATTTCCGGTAGCATCAGGTGGTAGGTTGAAGTGAGGGAAAATGGAGGCAGACATGTTGCAGGAGGCGTTAACATTTCCGGTAGGTGGTAGGTTGAAGTGAGAGAAAATGGAGGCAGACATGGTAACTCCTTCACAAACAATTCCGAAATGATGAGTCTGAATATGTGGACCTGGTTTTGATATTTTCACACTCAGTCCTGATTGGTTCCTTTGAAGCAGTGCAGAATGTTTAACACAGTAGAGTTTGTTTTCTTTAACTATACTCATCATTAACAGCCATCATGAGATCAAAGCAATCTCTGGTGATCAACCTATTGAAGCCAATTTTTGCCGTGATTGTCCTTTCACTAGCATTTCTATATAATATTAAAAGGACATATGTGATTGTTTTGACTAAAACTAAAACAGGAAAACAATTTCAATAATTTTTCCTTTAGTTTCCAGAATGATATGGTTGCATGCACCTTTAAATTGGGAATTTTTTGTAAAATAAAATATACAAAATATAGAATGAAATAAATCAAAATCAATAAAATTAATGCCTCTGATTTAATTAAAGGAATAAGATATCAAGATATAATGTTAACAAAAAAAAATCATTAAAGGAAAACTTAATTGTTGATAATAATAATAATAATTTAAAAAAAGACCATGAAAAATACATAAAATTAAGGAAAGCAATCAAAAAAGTAATATAAACATAATCATGATTACAGGGTAAAATTAATGTAATCGATTACAATTACATGTAATCTAAAAAGTACACGATTACAGATTACATTCGATTACATGAAATACTGTTATCGATTACTTAGATTACAGATTACGATGATTTAATGGGACATTGACAGAACTTAATTAAAAGTACAAACTTTTAAATTTCGTAAGCATGCATGGTCAAAATGGTGGAACAATGAAGAAAAATAAATCTCAAAACTCGAAAAAAAGAAAAACTCGAATTACATTGATAACGGAGAATTACATTTATAGCGGAGAATTACATTTATAACGGAGAATTACATTTATAACGGAAAATTACATTGATAACGAAGAATTACATTTATAACGGAGAACTACGTTTATATTTCCATACAATAACCTGTTGGTTAATGCTACTTTACATTACAACAAAAGGTTGCCTGATCTGTACGATTTTCCAGTTGATATATTTTGGTAATAATTAGCAACGTTACGTAAGGTCGCTCTCAACACAGATACTTCTACTCTTTATGACACAACGTCACAAGATGGAGATTTCAATGTTTTGTAAAATTGTTTGTTCGTACATCATTGTAGCTCAGTGGTCAAAGCATCGGGCTGAGAAACTGCAGATCCAGAGTTCGAATCTGGCAGAGGATTTTATTCACGTCTACTGAAATATTTTTTTTTCAAATTCTGGGGGGGGGGGGGTGTATCCAAAATTGCATATTTTCTGCCTTTTTGACATATATATCTATTATATATCACCAAATACTTCATAATCAAATTATTTCCTGCTGATTTGAGGAACTCTTTCAAGGTGTAGTGAGCCACCGTAAGAACATGAGGTACGATCTGGCGAAAACACTGGTCAATATTTTTTTTTTTTTACTTTTTTTCATGAAACAACATTGAGATGTCCTCTACGATATGTATCAATTTCATCGATACTTTCTGAGCATACAATTAGTTATAAAACTTTATGTTTGTCATTAATTGTTACATAGGAGAAGGTGTTCTAAGTTTTAAGAACTTGTACCTGATCCTTTTGTTATTAACATCTTGACAATAAAATATGTTCAAATCAAAAGCATGCAAGGGAGGTCATAGGCTTTGAATTAGCCCCCCCCCCTTTTTTTTCAAAAATAGCGAAATTTCCTATTTTATTCCAATTTTTAAAGAAAAAATGTAATTTGATAGAATTTTTATCATTTCTTTTTGAGAATAATATTCAGAATATATACAGAATATGAAAAATAATAATAGTATGTAGAAATATAACTACATGATAAGAAATAGGGAAATTTCAGAATTTGGGGTGAACATTGGAACTCAAAAGCAGGGTAGTCACAATACTAAATGAAGCATTCCTCAAAAACCTGTCAATAACATTTTTGGAAAGACTGCAATTAAAAGCTATTTATATGCCTAATTTTCTGTAGAAATATGAAGTGATGAAGCTAACCTTGATTTTGATTTTAACGTAGGCGTCCTTGAAGTTATACAGTAACAGACGCGCGGATTCAGCTTTTTTCATCGGGGGGGGGGGGTGTGGGGGTGGGGGTTCCAAGATAATCTATATCTATATATATATATATATATATATATATATAGAGAGAGAGAGAGAGAGAGAGAGAGAGAGAGAGAGATCGATCCAGAAATAAGTATAGAAAATCTCAATATCACAAAGCTGATTGAGCGGCACGGTAATTTTCATATTATATTATGACCTTGAATTTTGAAATCGTCCCCAGTGAGCGAATAAAGTAGATCGAGAGAATTGATAAAACAATATGGAACGCGATGCTAGGGTGAAAAATGACTGTATCTTCTTTCAGTTGGAAATCCCTGAGAGGGTTCAGACCCCTCTCGACCCCCCCCCCCCCCCCACCCCCCCCCCCCCCCCCCCCCCACCCCACACACACACACACTCTACAGCAGCGATAACTTGACTTGGTTGTCTCCGTGCTATTTTTTTTTAAAGGAAAATCTTTTGACCTTTTTGGCACGTTTGTCTCTCTCATAAATAAATCGCGGTTGAACGGCGCTAGTGAGAAATTTCATGAGTTGAAACATAAAATTAGAGAGATAAAAAGTATTTAGATTTACTTGAAAATTCTTTTAAAAATAAAAATATTCCTGGCATTGTTAATAATTGATCAACTGTGTCGATCTTCGCCATGGTTGGGTGCGTTTTTCGCAAACAATGCCGTGATCGATTATAACAGCACCACGATAGTTTGTACACGTTCCAAGCAAGATTCGCAGATAAACATATTTCCTGGTTTGGTTTCACGCAAAATATCAGCTGATGATCCCCATCGTTTACATGCGTCGAGTTGTTAACACACGTTCTAAATGACTCTACACCTAAGGAGCGATTTCAAGATCGCAATTTAACATAATATGCTATTTCATAGCTTACAGTAAGGACTTTATTGTGGCATACCCTACCTCTGTGAATAACCACAAGCGTAATCTTTGCAGTGATATTGCTCTCATTTAAAATTTTATTGTTGTTTTTTTTTTCCTCACGAGGAATTGGGTTGGTTGTATATTGTTTAACGTCCCGCTCGAGAATATTTCACTCGCACGGAAACATCACCATTGCCGGTGAAGGGCTGCAAAATTTAGGCCTATGCTCGGCACTTGCAGCATTTGAGCAGGGAGGGATCTTTATCGTGCCACACCTGCTGCGACACGGGACCTCATTCTTTGCGGTCTCATCCGAGGACCGCCCCCATTTAGTCGCCTCTTCCGCCAAGCAAGGGTATCGAGGAAAAAGTGCAAAAAACCGAGGCCCCGTGTCACAGCAGGTGTGGCACGATAAATATCTCTCCCTTCTTAAAGGCCATAAGCGGCGAGCATAGGCCTATATTTTGCAGCCCTTCACCGGCCATGGTGACGTTAAATAATATATAATCAATCAATGAAGGAATAAATGTTGAGGTCGTTTGTGTTGTGGGGATAGAAAAAATCAGTATTCCTGTAATTGAAACTTCAGTTCACATTGTGATTATATATATATATATATATATATATATATATATATATATATATATATATAACCTAGACACGTTTTATCCTTAATTGAATACAATCCGCTCACTTTGGGGTTATCTAAAATGTAGAACAATAATGTTTCGCTTCGAACTAGCGCTTCCGCTTGGATCCCTGACATTTCTCAAGATGAAGAGGAAACGCAGTCCGCAGACACGATGAAACCTAGTGCAGTGTGGTAAACCGTCTTCAAGCTTAATACCAATAATAGGTATAATTGCCTCCAGTTAATTTAGGAAGGTCATTTCAGTACTGAGACGTAAAATTTCTGTCTCCGCTGTAACTGATACAGTATACTGACAAGTATGTTTAGTATTTATTTTCAAGGTTATATCAAAGATATTTTCAGCGAATTCAGTTCGAGGAAAACTAACCAACGTTATAAGACATGATTTGGTTTTTTTAAATTGATAGTAAATGTGTACCCGAATCTTGGGAAATTTCTTGAATGTAAATTTCTTTCTCCACCGAGCTTCGAATATTTAACTCGGACCCGTTGCCGTATGTGTGATGTTACATGTATTATTGAATATTCTACCGCAGTTCGCAGGTGTGTAAGTTTCCAATAAATGATTTGATTCATTGTTGTGTATAAAGGTGTACTGGAAATATATCAACAATTAACGGTCGTGTATTTCACAGAGAAGTGTACTTTGTACATGTTGCAGATTTCACCGTGATCTAGAATAGAAAAGATTACCTAATTAAAGAACCTTTGTTCTCGAAATATTGTTGGAAAATAAAAACCGAAGCCGAAGTGATTTAACCTCCAACAGTTTGTATGACAATCAGGAAAATGCTGCGCTCGTTCAACATTAACGTAATTCCATGATGGTGGATTTCATTAGTAGAAACATTTGAGGAATATTTTTGCTCTTACAAATATTTCTCTTTTTTCCACAGAGTTGCTGTTTTGCAGACTTTTTTCTAAACTCTGACGCGTGTAATATGTTATCGGAAGTGAAATTTGCGGTGGCGGACTATATCATATGTGGCCTTGCCCTATGTGTGTCCATCGGGATTGGATTGTACTACGCATGCTCTGGCGGACGTCAGGGGACTACCACAGAATATCACCTTGGAAACCGGAATATGAACTTCCTTCCAGTAATGTTCTCTTTGATGGTGACGTCACAATCGTCCATTTTGATTTTGGGTGTCCCAGCTGAGGTCTACCTCTATGGATATCTGGCAGCGATTGTTGGATTTGGATTCTGGTTTGCTTTCTGGATAGCTGCTCGCATCATTATTCCCGTAGTTCATCCACTAAAGATCACCAGTATCAATGAAGTAAGTAAATAATCTTATTCTCAGTCTGAATATCTGTATTTATGCAGCTATACAATAAGCAAGTCCAACACAATGTCTAGATTTAGCTAAAGTGTACGTAGCTTAATCATGTACTTTAACTTCGTCATAGTATATTGGAAGCGAACTTGATTTCACCATTTTTTACGTGTATAACAGCTATACAGTTAAAAGCTGTTGTTAAAAAGCTATATAGGTTTATCAAACCACAAGGCCGGACCATATAGCGTGTATGAATAGAACATATTGATTCAATATCCGATATGTTTATTGAAACTGACCATGATAAAAAAAAAATAGCAAAACGAATTTTAAATCTTAAAGATTAAGATGAAAATTAGATCTTTTGCCATTTTAATGCTTGTAGGATATTATATTTGTTCATCTAATAGCACATTTTCGAGTTACTGCCGGAACACGGGTTTTACCCGAATTTTACACGCACCCTCAGATTTGGTTAGCCCTAAGCATTTCCGGTTTTAAAACTTAAATATAGTGGGAAGTTTTAAAATGATGGAAACAACTTCTTTAATTGATTTTGTTTCATGGAAAGTACCAGAACTAAAGTGCTTTCTTTCGGATCGAGGGGTATCCTATTCCTTTTGTCGAAAAATGATTTAATTAAATATTCTTTGCAGTGAAACTGAACCAAGAGGTAATTTAAACTTCTGATCACGGATCCTTTTTCTGTATGTAATGTTCTCCATATAACCATATTTTCCTATCTTCCGTGTGTCCACACTGCAGCCTTCCGCTGAGCATTAGTATCTTGCTTGTGATCTCTCCATTTCTTCGTAACACTGTAACTAACAGACGCTATTTTAGCGGAATTGTCGAAAGCTATCCAAGTCTTGAAATCACGTGATCACGGTATATATAATTTAGAATAAATACGTGTTTCGGCAGTTATTCCAAAATGTGCCATTGACTTGTTTGGCTTGTAGTACTTTGAGCTCAGATACCAGACCAATAAAGTGCGAATCCTGACGACTTCATTCTCCTTCCTCTTTTGGGTGAGTCCATTTCATACGATGTATTAGAACCAATCGCATGCAATCTTAGTTCACGTGACCTATTGTCATTTGTTTTCTTCCGTTAGCGTGCGTCTTCCGTTCTGCGTTGGTCGTAAATTCTTTGAAAATTTGCAATTCATTTTCTGAAACTGTTGAAGAATTCAACCAATTTTAGTATATAACATCTATGGGGCAAGGGGAATAAAAAAAAATTGTGACATTCATGGTCTCTGCCTTGCTAGTGCCTGGTGTGTGTCGCCAAAACCATCAAAATTAACGCGTGACCGATACCATCAAAAACCCTCTTTACTCCTGGACATTAAACAGATTGATTGATTATTTATTGCTTTCCGTCACACTCAACAATTTTTCAGTTATCTGGTGGCATCCAGTTTTTGTTGGTGGAGGAGAGAACCCAGATACAATATACCTGGGAAGAGACCACCAACCTTCCGCAAGTAAACTGGCAAACTTGCTCACATAACGCCGCGTCCGAGATTCGAACACGCTCCGACAGAGGTGAGAGGCTTTGTGATTTTGAGCCCGATGCTCTAACCACTCGACCACGGGGACATTAGACAGGCAAACTATTTTCTTCATTACAATAAGCTATGGGCCTTTCACCAAAACTGTGAAATTCATGACCCTTAGGCTCAGGTCAATGCATTATATCATAAAAATCTTCTTTACTTCTGGACATTAAGGATGTAAAATGATAAACACTACCGAAATTGTGACGAAATAAGGCATTGCTACGATAAAGCGATACATGTGGAACATCAAAGTCCAACCCCTCTTCGTTTAAAATATATAACCATGGAAAAAGGTCAATACACTAGTACTGAAGTCTTCGTACCAATAAAAGGCCTGGTCATGAGGCAGCTATATGAGAAATATCAAAGCCTTACCCCCGTGATTCAAAATATAAAGCCAAGGTTAAAGTTTCCATTTCAACGTGTGACACTGCCGCCGACATTACAGTAGCTGTTTGGACATTAGACCCAACGAGCTAAAATATTCATTTGTCTTGGACCAAGTTCCGAGGGCGAGACAATAAATAACCAGGCTAACTTATTTCCGGTTGACTGAGACGGTCACGATTTTTATGCCTTGTTTCAAGACATGTTTTATACCTGGGTACAGAATTGCACGCGTATCGAGTCATTCTTAAATGAAATATTGAAGGTCAAACATGGCTAGTTTTTCATCTAAATTTGAGTACCGTAAAGTAATTCGGAAGGCATCGCCTTGTTGAAGCATAAAAGGTCAAAAGCTGATTTTCGTTTGCGTCTGGTGACTCTAGATGAGACTTGGATTCATTCAGTAAGATTCTTAAATTATCAATCACCCTTAATTATTTGTTTTCATTTCAGTTTATCTATCTAGGGATTGTTACGTACGGTGTCTCCACGGCTATTCAAGCAGGTAAGAGACACCAGTCTCTGAAATAAGATACAAAATATACAGACGGGCTTTAAAAACTCAACAATGGACGATTTTCTTTGTTAATTATTAATTGTTAATTATTAATGGAATCAAAAAATGTCTGTGGTATATAATATAATGATATTATAATATTTCATAATATAATATAATATATCTCTTGATTATACACGTTGCTATTTTCCCTGAAGGCTACATGTAAAATAGAAATCAAGAAGGATGTGTCCAAACATGTGACTTACACCGGACACGCCCACCTTTAGCGTTGATATCGACGCGCATAAAGGCGACATGTCGTTGACTGACAGACACTCCCAACGGTCTTTTGCAGAATATGTTACGCTACACTTGCGGATTTTGAGGATGGCGGCTGCGCACATGTCTATCCAGTTTGTTCCACTTTTAATATGCAATCGGTTTCAAGTCCGGGAACATAGCGGGCCAATCAAGAACGTTGGAGTTTGAAGGAAATCTTGCCATGTGTGCGCGCGCATTGTCCTACTGCTTTTACTATGTTACTGGATAAATGGTACTAACACAGAGTGCAGAATTCCGTCGACTTACTGTCTGAGAGTTATGGTTCCATTCCAAATGACAAACTGTGAGAAAATTTGTGTTACCCCAGACCATGACGCTACCTCCGCCGAATGTGTCACTCTCAAGGACACAGTTGCCTACGTAACGTTAGTATGTACGACGATTAACTCGAGCTCTGTCATCAGCATTGCTAAAATTAAATCTGGACTCATCAGAGAACACGACCCTTGTCCAGTGTGGCGTTAATTCAGCCTCTTACTGTATCACCGCTCTCTGTAATGTCGGTGACGTTATTAAGTTGTAAGTCGTCTGCAGAGGGTCGGATTGTGTTTTGATATTCTAGATACTGTTCTATGGTGGAACGACCTATCAGTCGTTTGCCTCGCCGTAGTTATAGCAGCCGTGAATCTATCTCGCACGTGGCGTTGCCACAAACGGTCGACCAAATATTGGGCTTTCACTTATTGGTCCTGTTTAACGATACCGCTTATTGTACAGGGGTGAAAATTAAAACGCCTTGATACCTCCCGCTGACTAACGGCTTTTAATAGAACATCGACATAGTATTGTTTAAAGGAGGCATAGTTTGTATTTCTTTATCTACTGAATAAGCAATTAACATGTGAAAATAATTTATCACGACAAAAACGAAATTTCCTTATTGCTAATTTTGAAAAGCGCCCGGAAAATTCCATGCAGTGCTACTCACATACAGCGAATAGTACACGTAGGGACGATAGGTAACAACATGAGGTATGGTGAATGAAGTGTGCTACAAATATGATAAAAATATTAACAAAACCCAACCAACCGAACAAAAACACCCCCATGTTGCGTTTTTAAAATCCCGTCAGAATACTAGACTATTTAGTACATGCTTTATGTAGATACATCGCTGTAGTTTTCTGTTTATAAATGGCGTATTTATAAATGATTTGGGTTAAATTTATATTACATTGTATGTCATTAAATTGTGAAACATTAATGTTTGATAATGATTTGGGTTAAATTTATATTACATTGTATGTCATTAAATTGTGAAACATTAATGTTTGATAATGATTTGGGTTAAATTTATATTACATTGTATGTCATTAAATTGTGAAACATTAATGTTTGATAATGATTCGCAGTGAATGGTAGAACAACAGACGGTGTTTTACAATGCATTTAATAGATACTGTGTCTGTACATTAGTTCTAGGAGCTCCAGTCTGGCTGTCTATTGTGATCGTGTCCACCGGAAGCATGGTCTATACCGCGATAGTAAGTATCGGTGTAAAACAGAATACAAGGAGAATAATCAATTATCAGAAACCTACAGACTACGACCTAATTAGAAATTAACGGCAAACTATCAACTCAACTTGATGATTTCAGCTTTTTCATCGTCAACATCCCATATATGTGTAGTGATAATTCATTATCACACACACTGGTGTTTACATCTCTCAATTGATTTAATATGCAAGAGCGTGTTCTGCGTATGACAAGTTTTTTAAATTGAGGCAGGCTACTGGAAACAAGTTGACGTTATAAGGGTTTCAACAGTCGATTAAAGTCAGCATTTTACAAATTCTGTGCTCGTTATAACGATCTAGTTTGCCAGTACAAACTGCCATTGGGTCAAGTGTTGTCTGACGTGTTTCATACTAATTGTTGGGCCGTTCTTGGCACACTGACTCAGCCTACAGATTGCTCCGTTTACCTGGTCAAGATATAGGGATCACGGCATGTGTGACCGGTCGACAGGGAATGCTTACTCCTCCTAGGCACCTGATCC
Source organism: Ostrea denselamellosa (assembly GCA_024699665.1). Classification (NCBI taxonomy): domain Eukaryota; kingdom Metazoa; phylum Mollusca; class Bivalvia; order Ostreida; family Ostreidae; genus Ostrea; species Ostrea denselamellosa. The sequence continues at coordinate 3,684,437 of JAMZEH010000004.1, forward strand.
CACCTCTGGTATGTCCAGGGGCCCGTATTTGCCTAACTCTTAAGTTTGTATTCCTTATAGGAGTTTTGAAATCGATCACTGTTCGTTGTCTTCATCTTTTCATCAGAAACCTACAAACTAAGACCTAACTAGAAATCATAGAAATATGAAGTGCAGTCCATTATTAGACACCTACAGACAAAGACCTAACTACAAGTTATAGAACTATGAAAAACAGGCATCTATCCGAAACTTACAGACTAAGACCTAGGTAGAAATCATAGAATTATGAAAAACAGTCAATTTGTAAAGCTACAGACTACGACCTAGATAGATATCAAAGAATTATGAGAAACAGTCAACTCTCAGTTCTAAACCTACAGACTACGACCTAGATAGAAATTGGGTATCAAGGATTCCGTTATAAATTTGACGTGGTCCTTGTTTGACTTGCTCTCTATGTTGTATCATGGAATGTTGCCTTTCTCTTCATGTTTATCAGATGAATGCTCACGTATGCCTTATGGATACTGTTTTATAAATCCTTTCCGTTGGCTTAGTAGATGTTCGGATCTTTATTTAAGTGCCTTTTTTACTACCAGTAAAAATTCAAAATGCATACAGTATGCAACATGATATAAAAGTTATCTGAATGTCTGTATCTGTTAAAGGTAGTTTAATTTTCGAGAATCCATGAATTATATATTACGTCTTGACATAAGATATGTATTTGCAATATGTGCTACGAAAAAAATATAGGTAGTTGTTAGATGAGAATATGGAGTAACATCTCCGCATTTTCTTCGCAGGGAGGCATCAAAGCGGTGATATGGACTGACGTCATACAATACCTGATTATGGTGATATCGGTGTTAGCCATTCTCATTCAGGTATACATTTACGTTCTTTATCAGAAAAAAGTACAACAGCATGCACACGTTTTCTCTTTTTTCATTTTACCTCACGTTACATAGTCATTATTAAATCGTTCCTCAATGACTTCATATGTATTCCTGTGATGAATATTAGTTCGCGCGTTTTCTCCACAGGGTTCGATAAAGGTAGGAGGTGGATCAGAAGTACTACGAACAAATTCGAACGGGGGCAGACTTGATATATGGAAGTATGTCTACACTTATCAAAACAAACTTTATTTCTATGTAGAAGACGGTGTTGCATGCCCCATGTTAATTTCCCTAAAGGTGTTGCGCAAAAGATCCATAAAGTAAAGTTGTTCAAATATATCATAAAACCATTTTCAACTTCTCTTTTTCATTAAATCATTTTTGAAAATCAGATTAGAAGAAGTGTATTGACAAATATTAGCCACAATGATCTGGGTTTAAATCATGCATTTAGCGATTGAAATGATTTTTAGCGTTAAAAATGAGGGGTATCCCCGAATGTCAGAGAACCTGCCTCCTTGAAACAAAATAGATGTAGCATGAACTTGTTCTTCGAGTTTTCCACTAAAAAACTTTGTTTCATGAGGGCATTTTATATAAATTTCAAAAAATCGGAACGATTTCATTAATATTATTTTCAGCTTCACCCGTACGTTAATTTCCCATTGTCATTTATGGTCTACTACGTGGTTTAAATGCAAATATTTTTTATTTTTTAAAACAGCCGGGTTTGAATCCCTCGCGGACACAAGATTTTTGTTTCCATATTACATTTTCCAGCTAGATTTTGTTGTCTTATTTGAAACGTACTTCTAGTTTTTATAAATGTTTCATGTCAAATTTCTGTCCGTAATGATTTTTTTTACAAGAACTATAGTTTGTTTATGAAGAGGACGTGCATAATATTTTTGTTTTGACAACAAAACAAAAAAGCATAGTGAACTTTGCAAGATTTGAAAGAAAAAGGCTAAACAAGGGGAAAAAAACTGTTAAAAAGTTTGAGTAGATAAGATATATGTAAATCTTGTATCCCAGCAAGAAATTGAGATTTTTGTTGGACTTTATTAATGCGTATTAAACTTTTTATTCTTTGTTTTGTGGTCAGAGTCATGTACAGGTACAGGTGATTGATGAAAATACTACATACGAGTAAAAGAACTTTTAGACTGTAGAAGTACAGAATACTACATATTTGATACACTAGTAACTGTATACATTGTGCTTGATACTCAGAAATAAGATACTCAGAAATAATAAAACAATTTAATTTTCACGATTTCAAACATTATGTTAGACTATAATGTATTAACACATCAACTGTTTTAGACTTGCCAATAGTAGTGGGGAATCCTGCAGGTATTTAAATGACATATGCAGAGAGTTTGAATATGGATGAAGGTCATTTATAAACTAGACAAGCAAGCCCCCCATCAGGGAACGTTACGGCGTTTGTGCAACATTATTATGGGTTTATGCCGTCAATATATTCTACCTTATAAATTATATTAAATAGAAAATATGTGTTTCAAAGAAGGTGTTTCCCTGGCAGGATAAATCTGCAGTTGGAATATCTGTCTATTACTTGCCCTGTGATAGCTTTGACAATTCTAAAACAATGCGTTCTGAAATATGATGGTAGATCCCTGGAGGGTTCTAATATTCTAATATAGGTATTCTATATCGCCACAATGGCTGACTTCCTTTTAACACATGAAGCAAAATATGGAATATTAGTAATATTTGTCAATTCCTTTTAATTTCAATTAATCAATCAATCAATTACTTAGCTGGATAGGCCAGTCGGTTAACTTGTAGATTGCAGATCCGTAAATCGCGGGCTCGAGTCCAACAGGGGTTTTTAAATTTTTTTTTCCGGATTACTTTCCACTAAAATTGCATATTTTATTTAATTTATTTATCTATTATCATCATCATCATCATCATTATTATTATTATTAATATTATTTACTAAAGTTTTAAATTTCACAATATTATCAAATTTCTTTGGGGTGTTTTTCCCTCTTAATTCTTGGTGAAGGTATCTGAACACTGTAATTTGCCACATATTGATGTCACGGTCGTCTTGTGGGGATGTCTAGGACATACGAAACATTAAGGAAGCATTGTGTTATAAAACATGACATAGTCTTGTTAACATTGTACGCTTCTTCAGTTTCAGTATGGATCCCACCCTCCGCTTCACGCTTTGGAATGTAGTGATAGGGAACGGTGCAAAGCTGTTATCATTTTCATTTTCCCAGTCCAGTGTCCAGAGAATTGGCTGCATGCCATCAATTAAGGAGGCTTACAAGTATATACATCTCTAAACATCATATGCTGTCAGCACACGGAACTTAATGTATACCGCCAGTTAGGAAACGAATCCAGAAAATCTTTATGATACTTTAATTAACCACTTATAATCTGAAAACAGTAACTGTAGGGATCTCTCTCTCTCTCTCTCTCTCTCTCTCTCTCTCTCTCTCTCTCTCTCTCTCTCTCTCCATCAGTATCAATTTGCTATCATTATCAAATATAAAATTTACATAATCATAATACTGTATTTTGTCAGTAACTGTTTCCAATATACCACATGTAGCACTGGAAAGCCCATTGTCAATTATCGGAGCAGAGACATGACTTACTTAATAACTGGAACTGAAACACCTGTATAATTATTACAGTGCTAATTTATTGTTCAATCTCATTAGACTGTTCTACACGGTTGCTCCACTAATGGCCTTCACATTCATTTTGGCGGGAAGCATGGGGCTTGTTGCCTATGCCTATTTCGAAAAGGTTCGATGTGATCCATTGGCTTCAAAGTTTATCAACAATCCAAATCAGGTATTCTTAATTATTTGACATTGATATGTTTACAACTTGCTGTGATTGATTGATTGATTATTTATTGCTTTCCGCCACACTCAACAATTTTTCAGTTAGCTGGTGGCGTCCAGTTTTTGTTGGTGGAGGAGAGAACCCAGATACAATGTACCTGGGAAGAGACCACCGACCTTCCGCTAGTAAACTGGCAAACTTGCTCACATAACGCCACGGCCGAGATTCGAACACGCGTCGACAGAGGTGAGAGGCTTCGTGATTTTGAGCCCGATGCTCTAACCACTCGGCCATGGAGGCCCCTACAACTTGTTGTGAATATTGCGCGTAGAAATCTTGATAAATACATAATAGTATGTCTATTTTAACCCTTGGAATTCCGGCAGAAGTGAAAGTAGAATGTAAATATGAATTAAAATGAGTTTTTGAAAATAAATGAACTGCAACGCTTCATGCTAACACGCTTCATGAATTATGCCGACGTAAAGCCTCGCAGGTCACACCCTCCTGTATCATTGTTTCTTAAATGTACTTTAATTTGTTATTGTTAATGAATAAGAGTGATATTGTAATACATAATGACAACGAATATTGTATTGTTTAGTTATTACAATGCTGAAATCACCTGTTATTACGGATTTGTCAAGAAGTTACATCAGGGGCTTCACAAAGTGATGTTTCTGTACATTTCAGATTTTGCCTACTCTAGTTTCGGAAATATTTCAAGACACTCCCGGAATGATGGGCCTCTTCATCGCTGGTCTATTCTGTGCATCACTGAGGTAATTATAAGTGTTCACGAGGTAACAAAGAACTATAGTGTTTCCTTTCCTTACTAGAGTTTACCTTCATTAATCGAATATTTGTATGATTTCATTTTTGTTTTAGACTTCAATCATTTACTTCATTGGTCAAAAATTGATATAGATGTACATTTTCAGTACTGTGTCCAGCGGCTATGCGGCCATATCTTCGATGACATTACAAGACATTATTAGAAAGAAGTGGACAACTTTATCAGAGAAAAAATCTACGATCGCCTCTAAACTAACAGGTGCGTGTCACATCTATTCTCATGTAGCTTTCGAGTCTTTTCCACGAAGTATGAAGACGGTAGTTTGTGTAGATGTTAATGTCCATTCGATTGTTGTATTTGATATTTTTATTAACATTATAAAATTAACTTAAAGAAGTTTGCACTTCTGCATATACAATCATCTTCGCTAGCAAAGGGTTTTCGGTCCACTCCACTTCCCACAAGAGCGAAGACGTACAATGCACAGAAAATGTTTTGAAAAGTTTTTTATTCTTTTTTTTTCTTCATACATCTTTGAAGGACTACAAAATCAAAAGAACAGTAGGATGAAAAAATTGAAGATTACGAACAGCGATTTATCTCATAATTCCTATTTCCTCATAATTTCGCAAATTTAATGGTCGTTACAACAATCTAGCTTCTAAATACAACCTGACACTAGGTTAAATGCTCTCTGACATGTTTCATACCAATTGTTTGACCGTTCTTTACAAAATGGTTTTAGATAGGGATTTCTCAGTTCACCTGATTTAGATAGAGAGGTTACGCTGGATGTGACCAGTGATCAGGGAATGCTTACTCCTCTTATGCACCTGATCCCACCTCTGGTGTATCCAAGAGTCCGTGTTTGCCCTACTCTTAAGTTTGTATTTCTTTTTGGAATTATGAGATTCATCACTGTTTGTTATCTTGACTTGTTCATAAACACATTGGTAACACGATGATTTCTAAAGATTACAAAATGTCCACACTCAGGTGACCGTCAAGGCCCATGGGCCTCTTCTTACATCAGTGACTTTAAACATGAATGTTTAAACTACATACAAGTCCACAACTCAAGATACGCTTTCTCTTTCAGTGGTTGTAGTTTCATTGATGACAACAGGCATGGCACTATTGCTTGCAAATGTAAAGGGGACTCTTCTGAAGGTGCGTGACATGAATTTCTGCTAACAGAGTGATCATAATTTTATGTCTGTGTTTGTTAATTATGCCTGGAAGTTGTTTATTTCTGGAGGGTAGATCAGCGAAATTAAATTTTGAAAGGTAGACAAACCAGTGACAGCTAGTGTTTGTATTCCCACTTTTCAATATGGAGTCCGCTCTGAATCCACCAACACACACACACACACACACACACACACACACACACACACACACACACACACACATACACACACACACATACACACACACACACACACACACACACACACGTCACATTATAATAGCAATGGTAAGAGTTGGAGAAATCTCAAAATAATACTGAGCTGTCGATGACCATGGCCTTTGTTTTGATAGTTTTTAACTTCTATATTTCAGAGATATTAAACCGATATCGAAAAACCTCGATTTCTGGATTTTTATTTAGTTTTGCTTTTCCAGAACCACTGGGCTAATTTTAATTAAACTTGGTATAAATTATCCTTGTTTGAAGGAAATTCTAATTTATTCAAATGAAGGGCCATGGAGATAACCACAAAAATGCAAAAGTAGGATGGGGTCATTTAAAAATCTTCTCAAGAACCATTGGTCAAAAAAGTTCCAGTTTAAATGGAAGCTTGGCATAGTGCAGATTCAAGTTTGTTAAAGTCATGACCTTGGGGTAGGGTGGAGCCACAATATGTGACAAGTATAGGACAAATCTTGCAAAATCTTCTTTTCCAGAACCATATATATATATATATATATATATATATATATATATATATATATATATTAGGAAAAACTTTCATATGAGTCCAAGGAAACTCAGGTGAACGATGTTTCCCTTGGCCCTCTTGTTTGTTTTACGGATGAGCCCCGTGGAGACCCGGGTTAGAATAGGTCCTCTGTACCCCTTGCTTTTCGTAAGAAGCGACTAAATGGGGCGGCCATTCGTATGAGACCGCCAACAACCAAGGCCCCGTGTCACAGCTGGTGTGGCACGATAAAGATCCATCCCTGCTTGGGGGACCTAAGCGCAGAGCATAGACCTAAATTTTGCAGTCTACAATGGTGACCTCTCCATATGAGGGAAAAGTTCTCGAGCGGGACGTTAAACAATATATAATCAATCAATTTTTAAGACCTCAATACGAGTCCTAAATCAATCAATGGATGGACCCAGGTTTTATGGTGCCCCGATATAACAGTAGAACACTGCGCTATTAACTGATGAGATTCAGCATTGTCAGAAGAGACCTGAAGCATTATCTCTGCTTTTAAAAGAGGGAATATTATTGAGCTTTGCTATGAAGACGAAATAGTGGGTTCAGATGAATACGTCTGGGATGAGATAGAACAACGCTTATGTCGAAGTTGGGATATTACAGTGCTAGCACTTCAACGCATAGAAGTAATGCGTTTACGATGTGTAGCATGCATATTAATGGTGGATACACACAATACTGAATATGTGAATTCACCTCAACCTCCGTGAGGCGTTATCGTTGCCAGTGGTGTTCATTCTGTCACTTACACTAACGAAAACTTTGTAATTACATACACTAGATTTGTTTTTAATTTTGAAGTCACCATTTAAGTTACCTCTTAATATGGCATAGAAAGTGAATCGCCATTTGGTCGAATTAAAAGTAATAAATTATCAAATAGAATATATAGCGTAGGTCATCACCTTTGAAAGAGACATATACTGGATATAAGAAGTTACGGATCTTGGGCGTTTTGGTTTGATAAAGTTTTTGGCAGAAATCTTTAGTGAAAATTCAGATATACATGGATTGAGAAAACATTTTGTGACCCGAATCCTGTTCGCTGCATGCTTCTTCACAATTTGCACGTACCCATGAGACGCACGATAAAAATGTGGTACATTTTGGGTACTTGTGTAAGGCAGACGGTCAATCAGCAGACATATTATTACGTTATTGATGAACTGAACAGCGATTGAACATGGCTTACGTAAAGCACCACATAGACGTCATTTACATGCAAATGAGCGCAATCAAGCAATCGGAATGTCAGACTGGACAAACCCATCGAAATGTTGCTATCCGGTTAGATGAGTCCCAGAGTGTTATCTCTATACTCTGGATACGGTATCAGGGGACTGGTACAGTCAATGAGAAGCCCAGGAGTGGCAGACCCCATGCTACAACACAACGCCGAAACCGGTACATTGTAACGTTGGCCCGGAGACAACGTATTCAACGTGCTCAAGACTGATTCGTCAGTTTAATGTTGCAACAGGGCTGCATATTACGTCCCAGACTTTGAGAAACAGACTTCATGCTAGTAATCTCATGGCTTACAGGCCAGTAGTGCGTCCAGACTTCTCCCACGTCATCCACAAGTACGCTTGGAATTCGCATGTCGACATGTGAATTGGGATAAACGATGTTGGGAGCTGGTACTGTTCACCGATTCTGTCTGGACTTCCACGATAGTCGTAGTGTTGTATGGAGTATACAGCCAGGCATAGGTGGCTGAACACAATCGGTTTGAAGGTAGCTCTATGATGATTTGGGGTGGGATCTCTCTGGTAGGTCACACTGACATGGTAGCCATCAGGAACGGCGCACTGACTGCTCTTCGATAAAGGAATGAAATTCTTCACCCAGTCGTCAGGTTGTTTGCAGCTGCAACTGGGCCAAATGTCATTCTGATAAATGATAACACCCGTCCCCATCGTGCTCATATGGTTCAGGAGTATCTGTAGAGAGAACCTATCGAGCGTATGGAGTGGCTCACTTTCTCACCGGACCAGAATCCTATAGAGGGATCAACTTCAGCATCAACTTTCATAGCGTCCAAACCAACCACAGACTTTGGATGAATTTGAAAACGCGCTGAGAGGAATGGAACCTCCCACAACAGAACATTGTGAATCTCATAATGATTATGCAACGCCGATGACAGGCTGTTCTCAGAGCAAAGGGAGGTCATGCCAAGATGAAACTCTGAGTCAATTTTGGACATATTCTGTAAAGTTCAAGTTGTCTTTCATGCCAGATTTCTTCACGTCATTCAGTGACATGTTGTATTGTGCACTATGATTCAAAACAATCAATAAATGAAATCGAGATTTCTGATTAAATATTGATGAAGAAAATGATGTCAACGTTTGTGTTTCATATACTCTGCCATGTACGTTCAAAGGTTTAGTTTTAATCAATGAAATAGGCCATGATACCTATCTTATTTTGACCAGTATACCTATAGAAAAGCTTACATCATCGTCAGAAAATTGCAGTTTTCCTTAAATACAAAAATTGAGCATGATCAAAATTTCTTGTACGACGATTTATTTTAACAATACTCTTTTTCATATACCGATTCGATATATCCAAGTGAACTTGAAATGAAATGCATCACAGAGTCTTCCATATCTGCTTTATATATGGATATTTTATTGACCATACATTTCAACGGCAAACTAACAGCACAATTTATGACAAACGAGATATAAGGTGTTGATGTCTCTCGATACGCAAGAGTATTTCTGAGCATGACCAATTTCTAAATCAAGACTACTGTAATCAAGTCGATGTTGTATTGGTTTCAAGTCTCTTTTAAATACAGCATTTCGTAAATTCCATGGTCGTTATAACGATCTAATTTACTAATACACTTTGTCGTTGGGTTAAATGCTGTCAGACGTGTTTCATCCCAATTGTTAGGTTGTATATATACTGAATTTGACTACGTATTACTCCTTGTACATCAAGATATTGGGCTAATGGCGGGTGTGACAGGTCAAGTGAGAATGCGTACCCCTCCTAAGCACTTGATCTCACCTCTGGTATGTCCAGGGATCCGTGTTAGCCTTTCTCTTATGATATCCTTGATAGCTTCATCACTGTTGTCACATCTTCAGTTGTTCATGTAAATCTATTTTTAGCTTGCGCAAGTGGTGCTGACAATTCCGACAGGCCCTTTTACTGGGATACTACTGTACAGCATCTTCTGCACCTCTGCAACCACAGCGGTAAAGTATCCACATAGAAAAATCTAATTCAATAAAAAGAGTGAAATGTCACCAAGAATACAATGTCTAGCAGAGGGTTCAGAGTATAGAAAATGATGTATTGTTAATTTCACACGTTTTGGAAAATTCATCAAAAAAGCGATTATGTTTTACATCGTGAACAGAATCTACAGTAACAATATGGATACCATTTTTATTAAATCTATTTCCACGAACGTATGAACGGCTATCAAGGGTAAATTTTATTCTCATTACTTAATTCGAAAGATGAAATTGTGCTGCATCGTAAAACCTGACGTCATTTCTTTAAGTTATTACCTTGCTGATCAAGTCGTTCAATTTTTCCAATTGACATGACAACATAGAAGACATTACTGATGATGGATCGTGTGTAAATTTGTCTCACGTGTGTAAATTTGTCTCACGTGTGTAAATTTGTCTCACGTGTGTAAATTCGTAGATTTAGATCTCAATTCGGTCCTATCACAATATGAAAATAATGTTGGTTAGTAATGTAGATATGTCTTGTTTTGTTTTCTTTACTAGGGAGCAATCATCGGTGGCATTATCTCTTTTATTTTCTACCTTTGGATGGCTATTGGTAATATCATGATAGGTGCCCGTGGAATGGAGAAGAAGCTTAATCCAGCCCCTGTAGACAGGTGTCTTGGCAATTTTAATCTGACGAGCAGCTTAGTATCTCCAAATTCATCGTTTTATGGAGTGACAATTACAAACGCTACCGTTAGTACAGCGCCAGCCACACTGTAAGTAATTGCAACCCTAAGAAACATCAGTCACATTGTGAGTAAACACAAAACTAACAATCTGTCACATTGTGAGTAAACACAAAACTAACAATCTGTCACATTGTGAGTAAACACAAAACTAACAATCAGTCACATTGTGAGTAAACACAAAACTAACAATCAGTCACATTGTGAGTAAACACAAAACTAACAATCAGTCACATTGTGAGTAAACACAAAACTAACAATCAGTCACATTGTGAGTAAACACAAAACTAACAATCAGTCACATTGTGAGTAAACACAACGCTAACAAACATCAGTCACATTGTGAGTAAACACAAAACTAACAATCAGTCACATTGTGAGTAAACACAAAACTAACAATCAGTCACATTGTGAGTAAACACAACGCTAACAAACATCAGTCACATTGTGAGTAAACACAAAACTAACAATCAGTCACATTGTGAGTAAACACAAAACTAACAATCAGTCACATTGTGAGTAAACACAAAACTAACAATCAGTCACATTGTGAGTAAACACAAAACTAACAATCAGTCACATTGTGAATAAACACAATGCTAACAAACATCAGTCACATTATGAAGTAGCACAACATCAGCCAGATTGTGGTTAGTTGGATGCATATTATCTAATGTTCCGGTCGAGAATTTTTGACTCGTATGGAGACGTCACTATTGCCTATAAAGGGCTACAAATTTAGACCTATGCTCGGCGTTTACTGCCTTTGAACTGGGAGAGATCGTTATCATACCACACCTGCTGCGACATGGGTCGCCTCTTACAACAAGAAATGTGTACTGAGGGTCTATTCTAACCCGGATCCCCACAGGGTGCCATATTGTGAGAAACATAACAGAATAGAAGATACACAGACATACAGTGTATGTGATATATAATTATATAAATAGAAAACGTATAGACGTTAAACAGTATTCATCCAACCAACCAAATAAATCGTTTGATCATAATACCAAAATGTTTCTTTTACACGATTTAAGACATATTCCCACAGTCGAAATGTAAGCAGAATTGAGCCATGAGGAAATAGAAATTTCAGAATTTTGGCTAAGTGGGAATATACTCTTATCATGCGTATTCGGTGTATTATCGATCTTGCTGCTCTTCGAGAACAATGAAATGTTATAAACATACGATTTATTTTACGATTTTTGTTTTGCGAGGTGAATCATTTCTTCCAATATTTAAAGAGATAAATATATTCTTCTTCGTTTACAGAGAAGGCTTCAGTAAGATTTACACCTTGTCCTTTCAATGGTTTGACCTCATCGCAATTGTTCTCGTTATCATCATTGGATTAATCGTCAGCCAAATAGTAGGTAGGCATCTATGTTCGTCTATTGGAAATTTTATCATTCAGTTAACGAAAGTTTTCTTTGATGCTTGAAACTTGATTCCATTTAGTTTTCCAAATTAATGTTTGCGAAGTTGAATACACTAGTCCACTTCTACGTTGCAGATGAAACAATGGTGATGTAAACTATACTGAGCTAGATTACGTGTAGGACACAAAAATGATTGTGAAAATTTTCACATCATTTCATTTGTAAATAAATGACCGCACAGATCCATTGTTTTAATTTTCAAATAATTTCATGCGTTTGTTGTTGGAAATATAACAATTAATACATTCTGCACTTGGTCTATGAAAATTAATATTCAGAGAATACACGTATATATATGTATGTATATATATATATATATATATATATATATATATATATATATATATATTCCATGTAGGTATATTCTATAGACAGGCTATGTGAGCATCATTTGAATCTTTTGGTTTCTTGAATATACTTTTGAACCCCCTTCAGTACAACAAAGCTCACAACATATCAATCGGCCTTCATATTTCATATTTGTGTAGTTAATAATTTATGACTCCAAAGTACATGTAATCCATGCAATACTGGTGCTGGTGAACAAAACTTGCTCTGAGCAGGCGCCCCTTTCTTATTTCGACTTTCCATCATTTGTGCTTTATCCGCACCACCTAAACCCCATCGGAGTACCGTGCGAGGGGATTTAGACACTGTGCACAATCAAGAACTATCTGCTCTTCTTAAAAATCTACCTTTCATATGGGGCTATCCACCTTCCCTCTCAACTACAGACCTTTACCTGTACCATGTAGATTTTCATCTGAATTTCTTTAGCTTCGATTGGTAGTTTCGTAGTTATACCCATCTATGTGCTAGGAATCATGGTGACACCTATATGTTGCATATCAAGTTTTACATTAATCACTCGACTGCACTTGACGTATATCCTAAACTTATTTACAAATTCTAAAAAATGTAATGTCACTTCAAATATGGGGCATTTCCATTTTTAGAACGTGGAACGGGCCTGTAGTGCGAACTATCCCCTGTTACCCCAAGGGATAACTAGTATACATCTATGACGAGATAACTCGTGGTGGCCGCCCTGCAAGCGGTACGAGATCTTGAGCACTGTTATACCGTGCGAACCGCGAAGACCGGTTTTCATGCATTGCCAATAATTTACAGTTTCATTGGGATGTAATTTATGTACATTGATCGGAATATTATTTAACTTGTGTTGTTTGTTTAACGTCCCGTCGAGAATTTTTCACTCATATTGAGATTTCACCAGTCGTAGGTGAGGTACCACAAATTTAGACCTATGCTTAGAGAGTACGGGCGTAGCAGTGAGGGTTCTTTAACGTGTCATCTCCTGCCTCTACACGGGATCTCAGTTTTTCAGGTTATAGCCTAAAGACCCGTGATTCTCACTTCTAAATGCGGAGCGTTTGGTGAAAGAGCTAGCACTACCTATGTTTTGTGGCGATGGTACAATCGAGGTTCGAATTCACGACCCCCGGGTTACGAAGCGAACGCTTTACCACTTAGCTACCGCGATCGGTATTTTTTTTTTAAACTGTGTATTTTGTTGTCATTTGAAATTGTTGGGAAAGGTTTGAGGCTACCCACGAAGAATTAATCTTTACGAAATATAACGATTCCTAAATGGTTTCTAAATATACTGTTTCTTTTGTTTTTCTTGAGGCGCCCCAAAAGAAGAAGACGTTGATGTGAGATACGTATTGAGTTTCACAGAACAATTTTTTCCGTATCTGCCCAAGAAACTCAAATCTATACTGTCTTGTGGATCAACGATACCGAAGGTACCAAGGAATTTGTTTTAGCTTTAGCCTATAGTCTTGTTTTGAGCGACCATCTATTAAACCATTTCCAGTCATTATTACAGTGTATATGACTCTCAAAATACTAGTATGTCCATTTCATGAAATTTTAGAATTATTTTACCCAGGGCCTGTCATATATGACCTTGTGTCCCTCCGTAGGTTGACAGTATGTATAAGGTCAATAATTACTGTCAAAACTGCCCAATGTACGTGGCGTATCAAGAACCTTTTCATGAAAGGGGTGGCGACCCATTTCTGTAACTTTTTGAGCACGAAGGTGAGTGGGTTAAAAACCCCAAAATAGCATACAATGATAATATTTGTTAGGACGTCTTATATATTTAATCAAATAAGGTGATTGCTACCTCCGTGACTCCCTTTAGATCCGCCACTGCACACTCATCTTTTTAATGATATGTAGGATTGCTTATAAGTAATTGTTTTTCCTCGAACTAGAATGTCATCATTGGGTAAAACATATCACGTGACAGCGGACAATATTTCTACAGACAGTAATACATTAGTTTAGGGCACTTTGGCGGATTTGTGTAAATGTGATACGATCCTCAATTAGATAAAATGAGAACTCGATATATTTCTATGGACAGTCAGTAACAAACCTAATAAGAGTTTTATTTTCTTTAGGACCAAAGCGTTTAGTCTGTAAATATATGTTAAAAAGGAATGTAAAATGTTCCGGACACCATATTGCCTTCTAAAATAATTTAAATAGCAAACATATGCCATGATGCCATGTATGTCCAATGACAGAGCTAATCGGAGGAAAAACGAAAATTTCCGTTGTCAGTCAGAGATAAACGTTATAACTAATAAGATGAAGCAGACGTTTCTTGAAAACATAATTTCACTCACGTTTATCACCCATACTCTTTTACTGAACATATTACAAGTCATCATATTCTAAGCTGAAGATTATTTCAGTTTTGAGTTTATATTCTATGTGGACAGTTATGAAGATGTATTACAATACTAAGAAACACTGACTACTGTTAACAATGAAAAGAAGTCTGAAAGATCGAAGAATAAATGATAGAGGTGCAATAAATATTCTCTTGTAACCTTAGCAGTCATGGATAGGGACTAATAATACCATACAATACAGTCCGGCATGGCAGTCCATAATGTTCTATTTTACATCTAGAGGCGGAAAGAAATAAAAGCAGCAGAGCGCTCTGATAACCAGGACATTCTGATAAACACCAAATCAACGGAAAATGGTGATTGCATGGAACTCCAGACATCAAGTGACCATAGAGAGGATGATCTATTTCTTTAAAAAGTGCCAAACTTTCAACGAATGCGGTAGGATTTTTCATCCTTATGTTAAATCTCTGTCACAGGGCTGCGTCCACAAGGCGATCACGCTGCGTCCATGAAAATGCAGATCGCAGAAGAGTCTCTTACAGCGCCGCAATACGACGGCATCTCCATTTGACGCCACAGCAACTCGACGGCGTCTCCATATGACGCCACAACAACTCGACGGCGTCTCCATATGACGCGGTTGAGTGGCCTAGAACGCCATACGACGGCATACACAAAGTACGCGCCGCGGCTCTGCGTTCTGATATACATGCAGTTGAAACGAAACAAGGTCACTGTAGTAGCGCGATAAGGTCTCCAACAGCGCCACAGGTGCTCCGTAGGCGCGCACTTGTGAGCACATAATCGCAGTATGGACGTAGTGGTAGTCAACGGAGCTTGCACAGACACCTCTCAGGGTCTTCTGGGATATCACTGCGTCTCTGTCGCGCTTTAATGGCGCATCTACAGCAATTATACGTATTGTTGTTCATTTTACTGCGTTCACGCGGCCACCACACAGAGCTGTTAATGCGATTATTGCGCTCTCGTGGCCAGTCTACATTGTACCAACTCTAGTAACTCTGGCAACGCGCTTCCACGGTGTTGCTAAGGCGTTGTCTTGATGAGCGAAGTAGCAACGGACGAGTGATGCTTGATTCCCTTCCAGGAAGGAAGAACGTTTTAAGAGTTGTCGCATCGCATTGTCCATGCCGTGAACGCGATACGACGACTCTTAGCACATTCTAAGCACTCCGCGGGAGAGTAGTCAATCTCCAATATTAGAACTCCGTGGGAACACATCAGCATACTGCGGAAGCTCCGTAGTAACGCCTCGGTCGCTTCAGGACGCCGTCACATTCTTATTATGTGAAAGGTTCAATTAAAAATGCCAATTTATTCTGAATTTTGAAGCGATTCCAGAAATTTAACAACGCCGTGATAACTTTGTGGAAACGCAGTCTGGTATGACAAGGCCTTTACTAGTCAACATAGTTTAAGGATATCTGATATAATAAGGGATCATGTTTTGGTAATAAACCTAAGACCCAAATGTCACACAGGTAATATGATATATCAAACGATACGAGGGTTGATCCAATAGTTCGTCGAATTCCTGTATAACTTTTTTTTTCAATAGATAATATTCAAAATCATAACCTACATGTACTTTGAATTTATGTACGAAATTGTTTAAATGAACTTCGGACAGATCCTGTGGGGATACGTGTTGTACCCTGTGTTTATCGTAAGAGACGAGTAAATTCATGGTCCTTCGGGTGAGACCGCAGAATCCGAGGTCCCATGTTACAGCAGGTGTAGTACGTTAAAGATCCCTCCCTGCCCAAAGGTCGTAAACGTCGAGCATAGGACTAAATTTTACGACCCTTCACCAGCAATGGTGGCGTCTCCATATGAGTGAAAAGTTCTCGAAGGGGCAATAAACAGTCAACCAACTTCGGACATATAACGTCGACAGTTGTCATAGAAACGGATTTGGGAAAGGCGGAGAAGACTATATGTTTCTAAAAAAATATTAATCAAAGTGACATCATTATATTACTTGTTTGAACTTAAAAAAAGACTGAGTGTAACTTCCATCAATTTTACTGATTATTTAGATTCTTTGTTGATCGAGACATCATGAGAAAACATCAAAAGTCTATCAGTTAGTATGCTGTGGAAATCTTTGAAACACTCTGACTCAGACGTCAACGTAGAACTTGATGAAAGAGGCAGGACGAAATTGTAATAAGTAGCTCATGTTCAAATGGCACACTGGATTTAAAGAGGGAAGAAATTTAGTGGAAGATGATAAGATGGCAGGTGGGGGTTGTCCTGTCCTTGCTGACGGTGTGAGGACATACATGAGTTTGGATTGACAAGCTTGGGAGATTGATGCAGAAAGTGTTATGAGCTCATAGGAAACGGTTGAGCGGATCTGAATTTGGAGGAAATGAGTGCAAGATGAGTGTTTAGACTCATTTCTAAGATGAAGAAGCAGATTCAGTTGATAGTGCGTACTTACGACAAAGCAGCCGACAGTTTTAACTATACATCACGTCAAAGACTCTGCCGGATTCGTGTAACATACCATTTTCAAGCAGCTTGCCTGACTTTGAGTGTCATCATTAAGTTATAAAATGTTCTAGTCAGATGAAGTCTCATTATTGATGTCGTTGCTTCATCACAAGAAAATGCTAGAAAAAGTCCTCCAAGTTGTGGGTCATCCCTCGTAGAGTATCAATGATGGTTTTCGAAAGAAAAAAAAAACAACAAACCTTCAATTAACAAATCAGATTTTGCAAAGTAGAAAAGATGTGTTAAATCAAGTGTTCTCTAACAAGTTAAGATTCCCTGGCATAAACTACATTTGGTTGTGTAAACCTCTTCACTATCAATTGCATTATAAATTTTAATGAAACGTGAATAAATGATAGATCACTCTAATTACTAAAATGCTCTTCTGTATTTCCGGTGTGCAGTATATCGAATATCTTGAAAAAAAACAAACAAACAAACGTTACGCATGTACATACCTGTTTTATATCCGATTTCGGTATTCTGAATTGCCGTATACCTGGTAGGTTTGCAGGTGGAAAGTTTGGCCATCAGATCCCTAAATGGTTATTCTTTAATTTAACAATAAATATATTCTGTGTTTCCAATTTCTGCGATTGCATTATACCTATCTATACGTAATCGATATATTTTTTTGCGATTGGAATTTTTATCCACAAAAATGAACAACCGCAGAAAATACCTATCATACGGTATCTGGGTGCCGATAGACACAACACGTTACAGAACAATATATTCACTGATTGTATAATAGGCTGTTTTCTTTTCAGTATGTGTGTACTGTGACAGTGAAAGGAAAGTATATTCTACCCTTACGAAATGCCCCGCTTGTAATATATCGAATGGCGAAAATATTCAAGTTTCCGACCGGAATATAAACCAATCAGGCGTCGCTCCTCAAGACAATGGAATTGGCATGAAGTATGCAAAAGAAGATCCGATCGGGAACTAAATGCAACAGGAATACGACTGCAAAATTTAAGGCATCACCATTCGGGAAAATATTGCTTTTTTTATATCGGAATACAGGTGTAACTTTTATTTCGACCGGAATCCAGATGTTCAGATTTTTACAAAATTGCTGGAATTGTGACGGAATATAAAAAGAATGGAAATAAAAAGGAAAAACTGTCACGATCGAATACCTCTCACAAAGAGTACTAATTAATGTACATGTACAGTGATTTAATAAAAATAAATAAAAGAGAATGCAACTATTGTCTTGTTATGCATATGTAGGTGTGTTTGACTGACTTTATTCGCTACAGTCATATTTTTCTCTTTGGTAGAAGACACAATACATCATCAATATTTCATCGAAAATAGGTGTTAACGGCAAACTAACAACTCACCTTTATGACAAAACAGATGATTTCAGCTTCTCTATCCTCAGCTTCCCATATCTATGTAGCAACATTCCATGATCGCCTGCATAACTGATTCGATACGCAAGAGCTTGTTCTGCGTATGATCACTTTCATTTTGTAAATTGAGGCAGGCTACTGATTGATTGTTCATTGTTTTAAGTCACACTCAACAATTTTTCAGTTATCTGGTGGCGTCCAGTTACAATGTACCCGGGAAGAGACCATCGACCTCCGAAAGTAAACTGGCAAACTTTCTCACATATATCAGCGCGAGCGAGAATCGAATACGCGCCGACTAGAGGTGAGAGGCCTTGTGATTTTGAGCGCAATGCTCTAACCACTCGGCCACAGAGGCCCCCCGGCAGGCTTCTGACAAACAAGTTGGTGTTACAGGGGTTGGAACAGTCTCGTTTAAAGTTAACATTTCGCAAAGTCTATGGTCGTTATCTTGTTAGCCAGTACCTTTCATTGGGACAGACACTGTCTGACGTATCCCATACGATTCTTGGCACACTGATTACTCCGTTTACCTAATCAAGATATAAGACTCAGGGTGTGACCGGTCGACAGGGATGCTTACCCCTCTTAGGCACCTAATCCCACCTCTGGTACATCCAGGGGTCCGTGTGTGCACATCTCTCTAATTTTTATTCCATATAGAACTGCGACCTTCACGTCATCATACATCATGAAGGACGTTAGCGTTTCATGAAAAGTTTCCCGGCGTAACGCGTCGCAGTTCATGCCCTCATGCATTTTCAAAATGAATAAATAAAATGTAGATTTTATATTTATGCTTACACTCTTCTTTCATTCATGTCGGAATACATAACGTACTATATTTATCAAAATCCTTGGGCACAATGTTCACAATGCACCGCATTGATAAGGGAAGCGCCTAGCCTGAGTAACTCAGTCGGTTACTGTGTCGACCGCTGATCTGAGCTTGTTAAATCGAGTTCTGCAGGGGTTTATTTTTTCAGATTTATTTCTACAAAATTGCACATTTGACTAAATAGAATAAATTCGAAAGGTTTTCAATTTCGAAATGTTCTTGTACTTATTCTCCACTTTTCATTGGTGTCGCGCGCTTGCTTGCGCATGTGTGTGTGTGTGTGTGTGTGTGTGTGTGTGTGTGTGTGTGTGTGTCTTTTGTGTGTGTGTTGTGTGTGTGTGTTGTGTGTGTGTGTGTTTCTGTTAGTGTGTGTGTGTGTGTGTGTGTGTGTGTTTCTGTTGGTGTGTTGTGTGTGTGTGTGTGTGTGTTTCTGTGTGCGTTGGTGTGTTGTGTGTGTATGTATGTGTGTTTCCGTTGGTGTGTTGTTTAACGTTGGTTTTACATGGCGCCGGCTCTAACTGATAAAAGCGCTTTCATGTTGACGAAGGACCCCGTGTCATTCCATCTTAAAAAAGCTAGTAAGAAAATTCATGAATTTGTGTTCTGTAGAAAGAGAAGAAAGGTGGTGTAAAAAAAACATGTAGACAAGATAAAATGCATGTATAGCAAAATGCTTGACGAATTTATTCATAAATTTTGAAATAATATTCATAGGCCGTAATGCATTTCTCAATAAATGTAAACTTGTAAAGTGCCGTTATTACGGTACATCAAACATTCGCTATTTGCTTGGATATGATAAATAAAACTAGAAGAGAAAAGGGTGCTTATAAAATACAGATTTCTGTTTGGTGTATGATTATCACATTTTATTCTTGGTTTTAAAAAGAAAAAAATAATAACTTGCGTGATCTTGCCTGGCAACATATCCTTCTTCGCTTTCAAAACGCTCAGATTAAAATATCTTGTAGATTAATATGTTAAATAAAAGAAATGAAGAATTACACTTCTCAAAATACATTCTCCTAAGATTCACATTTTATACTTTCTGTTTCATACAGAAATATTTGTAAAAGTAAAGTTACGATGTTAATCAATTTTCCGAGTACATTTCTTTTGGGGGGTTTGTCAAATGCTGTTCTTTTATTCGGGTAAATTGATATTTATATGCAACACAAATTATCAAAGCACTCTTTTTTACACCTGAAAACAAATCAACAAATCGCTAGATAGGGAATCTCTATTCTGAGTTGTTTATGAATGAAAGAAGGCCGGTGAAAACCACTTGACATAGGAAAACTGTTAAAGTACTTTTAGAGAAGACACGGCATTATGTGCAAATTATACTTACTGAATTACGATGCGCGAATGATAGAATAAAACTGAAACTTCGGGACGTGACCGCAGTAAAATAAATATACATGTATAAATGTATATTCAATTGTAGGCAAATAAAATTGTAACTTTTAAATGTTTCACAGTGGTTCCTGCTTGTGTGGAGAAGGTACCGCTTATAAAACAGCTGACCTTATTGCATTCAATACCCGGCGACGTAATGAAAACCTAAACCCCTTCAAAAGACGTTCACCTGGTTAAGAGACAGTTCACAGCTCAACCGTGAGCGGACGGGCATGGAGAGGGCCATCTTCGTCATTTACAGCCGTCAGATACAACACTCAGATCAAATCAATTATAACTTACTTATCTTGTGAAACCCAAACTTTTTTCATTTCTCCTATGCAATACCCCTTTGGACTACTGAGTGTATTGAATTTCCAGATCCTCATTTGCTGTCTATTGTAAGCGGGAAATGATTTGGTCTAGCGATTGTCTATTTATACTTGCTTTTAGTGTTCATAAGCCTGTTCCTGTTACAACGTATGATTTATATTCTTGTCGGTGAAGTGTTTCACACATTCAAGGACATTCAATGAAAAGATGAATGGTTACGATTAGGTATGTTCTCTCTCTCTCTCTCTCTCTCTCTCTCTCTCTCTCTCTCTCTCTCTCTCTCTCTCTCTCTCTCTCTCCAATTTCAATTTCGCACGACAAATAGATGCAATGCTGTCTAAATCATTGTACGAGCTTTTCATCAATTTCGTTCAAGGTCACTACGATATCCGATAATCTGTTTTATGTTAATGTAATCTGAAAATACAAAAGAAAAACATTGCACACTGATGTATGTGAAGTGACCGTACCTGTAGTATCAGAGGTCGCCGGGCAGCGTGCACCGGCAACTTGGACTACTAATGAATGCTGGGAATTCTACAGGACTGTAGCTTTTCTGACCTCTTTGCTTGTTAGAGGGCTAAACTGTAGGGGGCAATAAAAAGAAATTTAAAGGAAGGGTTTTCCAAGCAAATACTTGAACACAACAGACTGATCTCTTATATACGAAAACACCAGAAAATATCGTTACATATTTTCTATTTGATGTGCCGAGAGTTTATGCATTATGTGAAATTTTTGATCTGTGATCTACGGAAGCCGGTAGGTGTCAAAGTGTAGAATTAATATTTAAATTTAACGAGCGGTCGCCTCTTTGTGTTTGGCGGCATGTAAATTAACTGGCGACCGCCTCTTAAACTATATGACGGCCTCACTTAATTTACAGATGACGGCCTCACTTAATTTACAGATGACGGCCTCACTTAATTTACATATGACGGCCTCACTTAATTTACAGATGATGGCCTCACTTAATTTGCAGATGATGGCCTCACTTAATTTGCAGATGATGGCCTCACTTAATTCACAGATGTGTGTTTTGTTTTGTGATGCAAAGTTCGTATTCGATGTCTAGATGTACACATCGGTAACATGTCCTACTCATAATCTAAGCACCAAAGTAGGCCAACCGAACAGAAGACCAACATGACCAGATATACGTGTGTGTGTAATTTTATTGGTTTCCAGAAGTTGCTAAACACTTGATCTTCGTTGTTTTTAAAATATATAAATAAATTCAAAAATATATAAGATCTCTGCACCAAATATGACAGAACTGTCAGAAGCGCAGACGAAATAGTCCGAATATTGTTATGACGTTGCTGGGATAAAAGTAGGCTAGAGAATGTTTGTTATTAAAAGCAAAATGCATACACATAAAAGAATTACCTTTAGTTTGATCCTTTTCTCTCCTCTATGTATGTAACAGCACACCGTCGGACGATATAGGTCTTGCGCGACATTTGTCAGACAGTGTTTACATATTCTATTAATAGATTATCGCACGTACGGCCTTCGGCAAATTGCATTTATAGAAAACTAGCACATTTTTTTTTTCTGTTGAAAATTATTCCGATATTAGGAATATAATTTTGTCAAATGCATTTCTGAGTGAATTTTAAGTGTAATAAAGCTAAACAATGTTATTTTTGGCATTGTTTTCTCGCCTTTTACATTTTCCAGATTGCTCTTGCATGTTCTATATTATTAAATTACACAAAGTCGCACCTCTTGATCTGGAAAAACGTGTACCAGAAACATTTGGTTTGATTTATACATTCTGTATCAATTAGTACATTCTGTATCAATTAGTACATTCTGTATCAATTAGTACATTCTGTATCAATTAGTACATTCTGTATCAATTAGTACATTCTGTATCAATTAGTACATTCTGTATCAATTAGATCAAATGTTGGGATATGGACGACAAATTAGTCCAAAGTTGTAAAAAGGTGCTGGTTTTTTTTAAGAAATCAGGTCAGGGACCAGTTCTGACATTTACATATTTCATACAGCAGACGTTTTGGCGGGAATTCAAATGCACTTTGTATCAATACCAAGTGTAGACTTATTAGAAAATATAACATTTTGAGAATTCATTTTTATTTTGTTTTTGCAAAACCACAGGACCAAATCAGCCAAACATGGTCTTTTGATAGATTTTTGTTTTGATTAATTGTTTGTTGTTTTCCGCTATACACAACAATATTTCAGTTATCTGATGGCATCCAGCTTTTATTGGTGGAGAAGAATCCAGATACAATGTACCTAGGAAGAGACCACCGACCTTCCGAAAGCAAACTGGCAAACTTTCTCACATATATCGGCGAGAATCGAACCCGCGCCGACTAGAGGTGAGAGGCCTTGTGCTTTTGATGCTCTAACCACTAGGCCACGAAGGCTTACACGATCTAGTGATATGTAGAACAACGATGGCAGATTTTGTTGACGATAAAGGTGAGATGGTGCAGTATAATAGTTCTATTTTCAATAAAGAAATCATGTGTTTGATGTTAACGGATTATATCAACGGCTTTGAATACACAGTCCAAGAAAACTATAAACTTGTCTGTGCATCGTTATATATTTTACATGTGTATCGATCTCGGATTGATTGATTTATATTCTTCAGTCAGTTATAGATTGTTTTCCAACATATATTGATTAATCTTTAAGATTATAAAATTGAATTATCAGTTATCGATTTTATTGCTGTATCAGCAAAACATGAAGTGCAAGCGAAATTTGTTTCAATTTTCTTATAATCATTTATTGCGTATGAAGGTACATCGCAGAATAATGACCGCAGCATTCCTTTCAATTTTGCAATAACCATATTAGAATTCTGTAATACTTGGGATCATGGGATGCCTGATGCGTTCGTATATTAAGTACACATTAATATTCTCTCGTGAGCGAATCTGTCTTTCGACATTTCATATTATGAACATTCATATAACTTTGTAAATTAACAGCCGGAATGCCCATCCCCCTTTGTTTTTTAATTTTTATTTATTTATTTATTTTACATTATCTGGTATTTGAAAACTGCATTTTCGGTATTTATCGGAGGATCTGTATTTTCATAAATTCCGTAAATAAAGTTCCATACAAAGATAAAAAAGAAGAATTTTCCATACGTAAGTGATACCGTCCGTAGGTGAACACCCCGTGGGGATCCTCAGTACCCTTTGCTTGTCGTAAGAGGCGACTAAATGGGGTGGTTCGTCGGATGAGACCGCAAACACCGAGGCTCCGTGTCACCGCAGGTGTGGCACGATAAAGATCCCTCCCTGCTCAAAGGCATGCAACCCTTCACCGTTAATGGTGCCGTCTCTATAATAAGAGAAACAATCTGGAGGGGGACGTTAAACAATATACAACCAACAACCGCAAGTAAATAATGTACCGTCCGTACATATAAATAGTGTAAACTCCATGTATGATTAAAGTATCAATATGGAATCACTACAAAAAGTAATTCAAATGTAAAATGTAACGTCAGTAGATGTTGTCCGATGAAGGGAATGGCCTTTGGTTTAATTCTCGTTTGCTTCATTGTACATATCATTGAAGAATTTTTCCTATTATTAAAAAAACGGTGTTAAAAACGTTGTTAAATGTAGGTCAAATGCCATGAATGTTAAGCCTTGTAATGTAGTGATGTGGTGGTGGTGGGTGGTTGTATATTGTTTAACATCCAACTCGAGAAATTTTCACTCATATGGACACGTCAACATTGCAGGTGAAGGGCGGCAAAATTTAGGCCCATACGGTCTTTGACCTTTATCGTGCCACACTTACTTTGACACGGGGCCTCGGATTTTGCGGTCTTATTTAAAGGACCGCCCATTTAGACGCCTCTTAAGGCAGGCAAAGGGTACTGAGGACCTACTCTAACCGGATCCCCTCGGGAAGATGGTACTTTATTGTCTCAACGCGTGACAAAACATTCGTTTCTAAGGTCATATTCGAATGATATTACGGTGATTTTCCTTCTAATAATGAGACAGTCACTCCCAATTATATTTCAAGGTATAGATATAGTGCTCACAGCGGATATAACCGGTCGACAGGGTATGCTTACTCCTCCTAGGCACCTGATTCCACCTCTGGTATGTCCAGGGATCCGAGTTTGCCCAAATCGTAATTTTGTATTCCTTATTGGAGTTATGAAATTGATCAATGTTCGTTTTTTTCACATTTTCTTTGTTAAATGCCATAGGATTGACGCAGTGGCATCGAGAATCGAACTAAGAACTTCTGGTGGCGAAGCTGTAACACGCTTCTTTACTGTGTGGATATCAACCCATGCTTTCCTTTGTGTGGTTACAGAATGTTTTCTCTTTGTTTCCAGTAATATCTGAAGAAGGCAAAATGTTGTCAGAAGTGCAGTTTGCTGTAGAGGACTATGTGGTTTGTGGGCTTGTGTTAAGCGTGTCCGTCGTCATTGGATTGTACTACGCATGCTCTGGCGGACGTCAGGGGACTACCACAGAATATCACCTTGGAGACCGGAATCAAAATTTCCTGCCAGTAATGTTCTCTTTGATGGTGACGACACAATCGTCCATTTTGATTTTGGGTGTCCCAGCCGAAACCTATCTGTACGGATATCTAGCCGCATTTTCTGGCTTTGGATTCTGGATTGCTTATTGGGTGTCCGCTCGTATCATTATTCCTGTCGTTCATCCACTAAAAATCACTAGCGTTAATGAGGTAATTACTAAGGAATTTATCCTTTTATGACATTGTCTCAGATATAGTGTGATGTATGAATCACATGTATGACAGTTCAGGATTTTATCGTTTTTCTGGTGAGCGGTGAGTTGTGTCTGTGTGTCAGTTTGTGTGTGTTTCTGTGTGTGTGGGGGAATCATTACAGGAACTCAACATTTGTCTTCAGCGTTGTTCATATTTAGTGGCCAAGCTGATATGAAGCAAACAATGGATAATACTAAAAAAAAATAAAGACAATTAAGGTCCCTGCAATGATTTTTATAGCCCATAAAAAATTTGAGTTCCTCACTTGGAAATCCTCACACTATCATCTTGTTTAACAGTTACATCGTTATTGTTTTTCATTGCAGTACTTTGAGCTCAGATACCAAAACAACAAAGTGCGTATTCTGACAACTTTCCTTTCCTTCCTATTTTGGGTGAGTCTTTTTTTACTTTCCATGCATGCACTTAATTGTTTTCATTGTAATGTCAATTTCATTGCAAGTGATTGTCCTATATGGTTAAAAAAAAAATATATCATTTAATAATACCCGCGTCTGCAGTTGGCCGTTTTTTTTTGGGGGGGGGGGGTGTTTTGTTTGTTTGTTTGGTTTTTTTTTGGGGGGGGGTGTTGTTGTTGTTTTTTTTTCAAAATTCATGTATGTGTTGCGCATCGCATACAAATCAATAAATTGATTGATTGATTGATTGATTGTTTGTTTTACATCCCGTCGAGAATTTTTCACTCATACTGAGACGTCACCAGCTGTAGGTGAAATATCACAAATTTAGACCTATGCTTAGCGCTCAGGGCCGTAGCAGTGAGAGTTCTTTAACGTGCCAACGCCTACCGTGACACGGGACCTCCGTTTTTAAGGACATATCCGAAAGACCCGTGATTCTCACTTCTAAATGCCGAGCGTTTGGAGAAGGAGCAATCACTACCTATTTTTAGTCTTAGGTTTCACGCAGCCATGGCACGAGCTTGGCTCGAACTCACGACCTGCCGGTTATGAAGCGAATGTTCTAGCCACTGAGCTACCGCGACCAGAAGTGCATGATCGAAATTGTTGAAGGATGGTCCGTATAAGATCTGGGTCACATGACATGAAATAGCTATCAACAAGGTTATTCCGTATTCATACATTAAGTCTATCCACCAAACGTCCCCTACACACCGGAAGTAGAGCAATATTGAGGGTTAAAATGGCAGCTTCGTTGATGTACAATTTGGGTGAAAACAACTCCATGGTAATACTACAGAATGCCAATTCGTTGGTATTGTCATACAAAGCAAAACAACGCCAAATGGAAATATTTGCAAATAACATACATTTTAATGACGTTTATCCCAATTGCATATCACAGGGTTATTGAACTTCCAGTAGTGAATATCGGCTTGGAAGAAATCGCAAACCCAAGGAGTGCCAGTATTTACTAGTATAATTTAAATAACGCCTTTATTGTAGAGCTACACTATAACTCAGTTGTTTTATTTTGATACTTTATTTAATTTCTATCAAGTCTAGAAACTGCACGTTTTAAGTGTTACTCCTACCGCATCGATCGATTTCAGAGAAATATTTCAAATTGTAAATAATATTATTTCCTGGTCCTTAACAGAATGTAATGATAATTAGTTGATACTTAACAGAATGTTATAATAATCAGTGGGTATTTAGCAGAATGTTAGAATAATTAGTTGACACTTAATTGATAAAATATCGAAATTAGCCCACGCGAGGATCCGGATTGTTAGAATAGATCCTCAGCACCCCTAGCTTGTCGTAAGAGGTGACTAAATGGGGTGGTCCTACGAATGAGACCGCAAAAACTGAGGTCACGTGTCACAGCAAGTGTGACATGATAAAGATCCCTCCCTGCTCGAAGGCCATAAGCGCCTAAAATTTGCAGCCCTTCACTGGCAATAGTGACGTCTCCATATGAGTGAAAAATTCTCGAGCGGGACGTAAAATAATATATAATCAATCAATCAATCGAAATTAGCTACCAGATAATAGCTGATCCGATCTTTGTTAAGGTAGCAGGGGATAGTTTTGAACTATACGTCCGGCCAAATGTCGTTAAAAAATGGGAATACCCATATTTGAAGTGACATTACAAGTGTACAAATGTGTAAAAATAATTTTAGGATGCACGTCTAGTGTAGCCAAGTGATTGATAAATAAATATGATATGCAAAACGTAGGTGTTACAATTATTACTAGAAAATCCAAAACTAAGACACGTGGTCATTTGCTGAAGAAATTCTGAGAGGGAAGGTGGGTGGCCCCAGACGAAAGATCTTTATTGTACACAGTCTCCACATCCCTTAAAATGGTGGTCGAGTGGTTAGAGCATTGCGCTCAAAATCACAAGGCCTCTCACCTCTAGTCGGCGCGGGTTCGATTCTCGTCCGCGCCGATATATGTGAGAACGTTTACCAGTTTACTTTCGGAAGGTCGGTGGTCTCTTCCCGTATACATTGTATCTGGGTTCTCTCCTCCACCTACAAAAACTGGACAAGCTAGGGGTGCCGGGGATCTATTCTAACAACCCGGTTCCTTAGAAGAAAATCGGTTGAAAATTGAGGAACAGCGCTTAAAGATTGAAGAGAAACGCCTTGAAGTTGAAGAGGAATGTTTGAAAATACACAACGTTATAAACATCGACTGTATTTTTGTCCACTTGGTGTCATTCAAAGTGTGGATATCAGTGTAAATTCAAATTCTTAGAAACATTCAAACGAGCAGTGTTAACATGATATGTGATCTATCTTAATTTCTATTCCTGTAAATACAATAGTCTCTTTATTTAAATACAGTTAGCATTGATTACACTACATTGTTGTAGTAATGCTTAGTGGTTAAATGTATGAATTGTTTGTTTGTTTAACGTCCCTTCAAGACTCTTTCACTCATACTGAGACGTCACCAGCTGTAGGTGAAGTATCACAAATTTAGATCTATGCTTAACGCTCAGGGCCGTAGCAGTGAGAGTTCTTTAACGTGCCAATGCCTACCGTGACACGGGACCTCCGTTTTTAAGGTCATATCCGAAAGACCCGTGATTCTCACTTCTAAATGCCGAGCGTTTAGCGAAGGAGCAATCACTACTTATTTTTAGTCTTAGGTTTGACGCGGCCATGACACGAGCTTGACTCGAACTTACGACTTCCCGGTTACGAAGCGAACGCTCTAATCACTGAGCTACTGTGAAATCAAACAAGTAAATCATAAATGATTTGTATATTGTTTCATTGTTATCTAGATTCATTGAACTTTATTTAGACATGAAATTTTATAAATACAGCAATATTTATAAAATAAAAGTACCATGTATGATATTCATTAAATGTATTTAGTGACAGTTGAGACTCGGATGCCAATCATTCATCATCAATTTAAAATCTAGTTTGAATCGGTCTTTGTCTAACTTCTACACCTTCATTGTTAACTTTTTTATATATCTGGCCGTCTGGTTGGATGAAACGATGCTGGATTCGGTTTTATCCTTGAGGAACGGGGTCTTTGATATGGGCACATACGTTATGCAACACAACACAGGCAGTCACGATCCTACATGCTCTCTGAAGACCGAAGAGAAGGTTCCTTATGAAAAGGTCTAGGCATCAGAACCCCATCTTAAGCGCACCAAATGTCTGATCAATAGGATTTCTGATTCATTATATCAAACTTGGTGGAGGTTTGTTGGGTTTAACACTGGAGTCAAAAGATATATCCTTAATGGGTACGCACTGTTACCGAGTAACCAGCCTCTAGCAATGTTGTCAGATTCGAACATCTCGCAGAGAGCGGAGTTGGACCACACTTTGCAACCGAATTAATGAATGTTAAGTTTGAATCACACATAGCCATGACGTTCATTTAATGGTACGTTGTTCTGTTTACAAACACGTTTTCATGACTAGATGGAGCTTTGATGGGAATATGTGTCCCGTATATAGCTCGTATTACATTTGAAAAGTCAGAAATACGAGCAAAGTCCACCATTGTATCGTTTATGTCCCTATCTGTCGACGGGAATTTGATGTAAGCAGGGCTCAATTTAACTAATGTAGACGAAACGCCATAAACAACCCTGGGGATACTAGATGTACTCACTCCGTGAAGATCTCCACTTACAGTTTGGAAGCTTCTACTAGCATAGAAACGGAGAGCAATCATCACTTGCAGAGAAGTTGTTAGAGCATGAGATCTTTTTGTGGGGTGCTCTAAAGCACTGTTGAGCTAGTCACAGAGATTAAAAATCACGTGCCGTGATAGAAGAAACTTGTCCATAATGCCAATATCATCAATATAGTCTAATGGATTGTTTGTCTCTGACGATACGCACCCTTCGGATGTGCTGTCTATTTCTTACCAAATATATATCGCCGCCATGTTAAGTTTCAACTTAAGACATTCTAGATGTTTTACGATTCCAAACTATTTTAATATTATCATAAGATATGAAAGTTTTGTGAAACAGCTATGATGAATCTCATGACGAATTTTGATCGTAAGACAGATCTTAGTCATAAAATAGTTTCGTGAAACGGGCCCCAGTAAAGCATTTTCAAATTCTCTAAAATTTGGGAACATTTAATTACAAAAGAATTATTAGCTATACATTAAAATACATTGTCATACATTCCAATGATATGCACTTCATTAACATATATTTCAAAGAAGTGTATTTCAATGTCATGTATTCTTACGGCATAGTAAAATGATCCAATGGCATGTATAGTAAAATGATCCAATGCCATGCATTCTTACGGCATAGTTAAATGATCCAATGTCACGTATTCTTACGGCAGAGTAAAATGATCCAATGACATGCATTCTTACGGCATAGTAAAATGATCCAATGACATGTATTCTTACGGCATAGTAAAATGATCCAATGTCATGTATTCTTACGACATAGCAAAATGATCGAATGCCACGTAGTCTTACGGCATAGTAAAATGATCCAATGACATGTGTTCTAATGACAAACATTCTAATGTCATACATTACAGAAGAATATATTCCAAACCCCCACCTCAATTAATTTAGAAGTTCTTATTTTGTCTATTCTATTTTCGTTTCAGTTCATATATCTAGGCATTGTTACATTTGGTGTCGCAACAGCCATTGAGACAGGTAGGATATGGCTTTGAATGATTCTAAAATGGAATAAGATTTATTTTATTCGAAATAAATACATGAAAAGGAGAATATAACAGACAGTGATCAAGCTCATAAATCCTGCAAGGAATGCAGTATTCAGAGTAGGACAAACACGGATCCTTGGTCATATCAGGGTTGGGATTAGGTGCCTAAGAGGAGTAAGCTTCCCTTGTCGACCGCTCATACCGCCGTTGATTTGTATTAATTATAGGAATTATGTGATTGATCTCTGCTCGTTATCTTCATCTTTTCATGAGATTGTTGGTTTCAGTCCCACTTTTAAATGTGTACTTTACCGTTAAAAAAATATTTAATGATAGGATGTTGTTAGTTTAGGGAACTAATTGAGATTAATTGCTTGTATTATGAACCTTAGTCTGGCTTTTAATCGGAACTGTTTTATATTTATTGATATGATATCTTAGTTTTAGGGGTTCCGGCCTGGTTGTGCACATTAATTAATATAATACTTGTAGTTTTAGGGGTCCCGGCCTGCCTGTGTTTATTAATTGATATGTCTTTACTTTTAGAGGCTCCGGCCTGGCTGTATATATTAATTGATATGACATCTTTAGTTTCAGAGGCCCCGGCCTGGCTGTATATATTAATTGATATGACATCTTTAGTTTCAGAGGCCCCGGCCTGGCTGTGTATATTAATTGATGTGACATCGTTAGTTTCAGAGGCCCCGGCCTGGCTGTGTATATTAATTAATATGATACTTCTGGTTTTAGGGGTTCCGGCCTGGCTGTGTATATTAATTGATGTGACATCGTTAGTTTCAGAGGCCCCTGCCTGGCTGTGTATATTAACTGATTTGATATCTTCAGTTTTAGGGGCCCCTGTCTGGCTGTGTATATTAATTGATGTGATATCTTCAGTTTTAGGGGCCCCTGCCTGGCTGTGTATATTAATTGATGTGACATCTTCAGTTTTAGGGGCCCCGGTCTGGTTGTGTATATTAACTGATTTGATATCTTCAGTTTTAGGGGCCCCTGCCTGGCTGTGTATATTAATTGATGTGACATCTTCAGTTTTAGGGCCCCTGCCTGGCTGTATATATTAATTGATTTTATATCTTCAGTTTTAGGGGCCTCGGTCTGGCTGTGTATATTAATTGATGTGATATTATTCAGTTTTAGGGGCCTCGGTCTGGCTGTGTATATTAATTGATTTGATATCTTCGGTTTTAGGGCCCCTGCCTGGCTGGGTATATTAATTGATTTGATATCTTCAGTTTTAGGGCCCTGGTCTGGCTGTGTATATTAATTGATGTGATATCTTCAGTTTTAGGGGCCCCTGTCTGGCTGTGTATTGTTCTGGTGGCCATGATTAGTATGGTATACACTGCTATAGTAAGTAGTTCATCTCTTTGTGTGACGTCACAATAATATGCGGATTCTTGTTGAATAAGGCTAAAAATAGTCATCTGCATTCCCAGTAACAATTCATATAGTGTGGGGACAATATAGTGCAATGCGGAATAGAATTTCTCTTCGTGATATCAGTAGTCTGACTTTTAATCATTGTTTTAAAGCGTAGAAGATAAAAATAGAAGCTTTGGTTTAGCTTTTTAAAATCATATTATTACTGTATTGTGTAACTATCAGCAAAACAATTTAGAAAATGTCACTTAGTCTAATTTTCCCAAATGAACAGTGTCGACTTTCTTCCTTTCTGATGTATAATGCAATTATATTAATTCTTATGTTTAACAATCTGCTCTTGCAAACCTGATACACCCAGAATTGAATTATAATGTCTGTATTACCCTACTGACTAACTGAATGCGGAGAAGCTTTCGTCCCGGGTTATTGTCGCCCATATACATTGACAAAAGGTTTCAGCCAGATCTAGATTAGCCTAAATTTGTTTCCTTGTTACTTCAAAGTGTTGAGTGAATTTGTATTCTCACAGTTTTAAATTTGTCCAGTTAGGATAAGGGCGAAAATAAAACGTGAGCGAAATAATCTCTTTGTACAGTAGATCAAGTATACTTATTCAACGTCTCTTTATAGGGAGGCATCAAAGCCGTTATTTGGACTGACGTCATTCAGTATCTCATTATGTTGATATCAGTCATTGCTGTTATCATCCAGGTAAAAGTGATTACTGGTAATATGTATGTATCTATCTCTCTGTCTCTCTATCTACGTGATTGTGTGTGTGTTTTTTCAACGTAGTTTCCCTATTTCAAAGTTAGTTTATAAAAGGGGTTTGAGCATACGTCTAAACCTACCAAGAGAAGTCATAAAGACTTTATCTTCAGGGGTCATTAAAGGTTGGAGGCGGATCGGAAGTACTACGAATAAATTCAAATGGAGGCCGCCTTGACGTCTTGAAGTATGTATATATGCCTTTTTACAAAAGTACAATGTACTTATAATTCAAATTGCCTTTGTCATTACTTAGAGATTGCTGGCTTTTTAATATCTACAAAACAGTACAATATTTGTTGAACTTCCACTTTTGAATAGTTTCAGTGTGGACCCAACCCTTCGGTTTACAGTGTGGAATGTGATTATAGGGGGCACAGCTAAGGTTGCAGCTTTTCCATTTTCCCAGTCCAGTATTCAGAGGATTGGCTGTATGTCTACAAAGACTGAAGCTTACAGGTAATTCATGCCCACCTGTTCCCCGTGTCCATCAGTTCCAATTCGATCTGCCACACCCTTTTAATGTCATTATGGTAAATGCTGATCCGTACCTTGAAGACTTTCGATATGAAGTGTATATATCCATTACACCGGTCTTTCCCCGTGGGATCCTAATAAGAACAGGTACCTCAGTGCCCCTTGCTCGTCGTAAGAGGCGACTAAATAGGTCGGTTTTTCGGATGAGACAGCATAAACCGATGCTCCGTGTCACAGAAGGTGTGACACGATAAAACATCGTTCCGTTCAAAGGCCGTAAGCACCGAGCATAGTCCTAATTTTGCAGTTCTTACCGGTAATGATGACGTCTCAGTATGAGTGAAAAATATTCGAGTGGGACGTTAAGCATTATAAAACTAACAAACCTGTATTTTCCAAGATTCTTTGATATCAATAATGTTTTAAAAGGACTCTTAAACTGTTTACATATAACTGACTATGGGAGACATGTTAGTAATATGTCGTGGACCGACTAGGTCAGACGTACAGGTCATGGGTGGATTCAGTAATATCACGACACGTCGCTTGGTCCAGCATGCACATATTTGGGCGAAGCTTCTCATAGATTGGTTCTACTTTTGTTCGCAGTGTCACATCACATTGAAAGAATGACATAGCATGGTCATCTAAACTCAGTTTTATTGAAACCATACGGCTAATCAGTTAGTGTTATTGGAATGATAGTAATATATTTTACTCATGAGTGTACATAGGCACCACATAAAATAGGTACCACATAATATAGGTACCACATAATAGGTGTAAAAAATGAGGACTTTCTATGCCTCAAGGTAGGGCCAATGGCGGCGCTACGGTAATACTGTACTCTAAATGCAAACATTTTCAAATATCCTAACCCGGATGAGAAGAATTATACGTCAGTATGATATAATTCTTGGAGAGTAGACTTTGATGACGATATCCAGAGAGAGGGAAATGATGGGTCACGGATATCTGGGATTTGTAATGCATAATGTGGTGCTGACATTGTTAACAACCACAAAGTGAAAAGGCCAAGATAACTAACAGTGATCAATCTCGTTATTCCTATAGAAAATACTAATCAAAGAGATGGGCAAACACGGACCCCTGGTCATACCAGAGGTGGGATTCTGTGTCTAGGAGGAGTAAACATCCCCTGTTGACCTGTCACACCCACCGTGAGCCCTATATTCCGATCAGGTAAACGGAGCATTCCGTAGTCAGAATCTGTGTGCCAAGAACGGCCTAACAATCGGTATGAAACACATCAGACAGCATTTGACTTAATAGTAAGTTATACTGGCAAACTAGATTGTTATAACGACCATACAATTTGCGAAATGCTGACGTTAGACGAGATTGAAAGTATGGTGTCCTTCTTGTGGTTTTAAATGTATTTTAGCTATTATAAAATCGGTGTTATTGTAGTCATAATTCTCATATGTTTGCAAAGAGGCTAGAAACAACTGATTCACAAAATCTGTTTATCATGTTTGCTCTAACCAAACCTGAATAGACAGTTGTATGTGCAAATGTTAGGTTAGAAAAGTTCATGTTCTACCTAATGATTTAAAGTATCGTCACCAGTAACCCAGTCCTTGTGATTGGCGGTCATGTGTGCATCATGGCAGACAATGAAGAAATACAGACTTTCTTTTAACATACTACGTAAATGGTCATCATGAAAATAACTAAAATACCACCGAAACAAAATGGAGAAAGGGGCAGCCTTTATAACCAGGGTTTTGTGGTTTTCACAATCCTTTCTTAATTTTCGTGTCGATTCTTTGTAATTTTTTGAAAGAAATACTAGTACATCTGAAAAGCTTTACCAGACATGATTGGTTGTTGTAAATTGTTTAACATCCTGCTCCAAAATTTATCACTCATATGGACATGTCTGCATTGCCGGTGAAGGGCTGCCAAATTTAGTCCTATGCTCGGCGCTTACGGCCTTTGAGCAGGGAGTAATCGTTGTCGTGGCACACCTGCTGTGACATGGGACCTCAGTTTTTGCGGTCTCATCCGAATGACCACCCCATTTAGTCGTCTCTTACGACAAGTAAGGGCTATTGAGCATCTATTCTAACCCTGATCCCCAAGGGATTTTCAGACATGAAATATCATAGTACCGTGAAAGAGATGCAGAAACAGAGTCACTTTAATAACCTTACATGTATACATTTAATGGTGATATTTTACGTGTATACATTTAATGGTGATACTTTACGTGTATACATTTAATGGTGACATTTTATGTGTATACATTTAATGGTGATACTTTACAATGTATGCATTTAATGGTGATACTTTACATGTAAACATTTAATAGTGATATTGTATGTGTATACATTTAATGGTGATACTTTACTTGTATACATTTAATGGTGATATTTTCAATGGTTATCTTTCTTCAAATGACAAACGATATTTGAAATATTGTTTGAGAACCGTTGGTACTTTGATTTATTTTACAGAAAGCTTTGGTAATATACGTCAGTTTGCCATAGTTAATACTTTGATATTTTACCCTACGGAGGTAGTATATTTGATACATTTCTTTACAGTATAATTTATTTATATCGAACTCATTGAATAATGAATTACCGGTTAGAACGAAGAAATTGTCATTCTCCACATAGATAAAAAGAACAAATAACTCATTGGTTATAACGAATTATACTATTATAACAGTGCTTTACTGTACTGCAGTTAAAATAGATACTTTTATTTACTATTATATAACCAGTGTTCTTGCAAGGGTAGTTATTATTTTCAATGCAGTATGTTTAACTTCCATATTTAAATTAAACATTATCAGTTATTTAGAATAAAACAGGAACTTATAAAATTAGTCTAGGTCACCCAAGTTGTTTGACCACGGATGGTGGAGACATTGTATGACAAACTTGTATTGACGTAGACTTTAAGAATACACATATGGACTGTTAAACTAGCCTAGGTCACGCAAGGGTTTGACCATGGCTGATGGAGACACGATTTGACAAACGTGTAGTCGACCTAGACTACAAAAAAAAAATTTGTGAACTGAATATCCCGAATGTACACTGTATGTCTTTCTATCAGAATGTTTTTCATCGTCGCCCCACTGATGGCGCTGACTTTTCTGTTGGCGGGGGCCATGGGTCTCGTTTCGTATGCCTACTTCGATGACGTCAGATGTGACCCATTGGCATCAAAGTTTATCAGCAATCCAAATCAGGTATACCTTAATCAACATCCAGATCTATCTTTTTCTATACTTTAGGACTTCAGATTTTGACGCCTTGACATAACATTATGGATAGACCTTGAAATTCCTTTTGTTGTATGTCATCATGAAATATTCAGCGTATTTATAAAACTTATTTATGCTCCTTAGTTAATATCATCTTGCCAAATAGACTCTGGGTGTTTCTTGACAAACAGTGAAAACAGGATATTGGTCTGAAATGGGGACAAAAAAGTAATTTATTTTGAAAATGCGATCTTTTATAACAGACTGAACTATTGAGGGTCAGAATAACTCGAAAAAAGAAAGGTACAAATGCATTATATCAAATAGGTATCAGTACTATACAATCTGACGGGGGCCTCCGTGGTCGAGTGGGTCAACATCACAAGGCCTCTCATCCCAAGTTGTGTGAGAAAGTTTGCCAGTTTGCTTTCGGAAAGTCGGTGGTATGTTCCCGTGTACATTGTATCTGGGTTCTCTCTTCCACCAATAAAAACTGGACGCCATCAGATAACTGAAAAATTGTTGAGTGTGGGGGAAAACAACAAACAAACAATCAATCAATCAATCAATCAATATGCAACCCGAGTCTCCTATACATAACATATACAGCCTATTCCAGATATACTGAAATATAGGATGCCGACATGAATTGTTTATTATATCTAAAGTTCAGTATAACCGATGTTGAACAATATAAATAATGTACTGAGGATTTATTTTTACGTCAATATAACAGATAGTTCAATATATGTACTTCAATTTAGGGGTGTAGACTGTAAAATGAAATGTTGAATTAGAGCTGTCTACTGTTAAATTAGGTTTTACAAGTAAATCAGGCTGCTCACACTGACATAGAAGCATTTTAAACTCCAAGTAGGATGGAGGGTATATAATCAATTATCATTAAAAAAAAATGTTCTTTTTACTCTGAGCAAAGAGGAATGACCAAAGCATCCTAGCGGTAAGCTGTGAATGGTCAACCCTGGAATATACTAAGCACAGGACTCTAAAACCAAACACTACATCATCTAGGATTGTATAGGTTTACGTGGGTGGAATTTCCTCTGAAAACAATAATGATAAAAAGCAACGCACACAAAGACTTACATAAATGCAGAATCGAATAAAAATGGGGCCTAAAGGAGAAATATTCAGACAAATATAAAATATAAAAACTTAACACTTTAAGTTATTATTTATCTCAGTTTCCGTGTTCAAAATGAAGACAAAATAAAACAATTAACACGTTACATAAAAGCTATTATTTACCATAATGACATATCCATGACCTTGAGAACAGGCAGTATTTCTATTTACAGATTTTACCCACGCTGGTCTCTGAGATATTTCAGGAACACCCCGGAATGATGGGTCTGTTTATTGCTGGCCTGTTCTGTGCATCTTTGAGGTACATAAAGTTTTATTTCCCCATGATTTTTTCTCTCACAATTATTGTATATTTCTTTTTCCATTCCCTGTGTGTGTGTGTGTGTGTGTGTGTGTGTGTGTGTGTGTGTGTGTGTGTCTATGTGTGAGTATATATGTGTATATATGTGTGTATGTGTCTGTGTGTGTGTATCTGTGTGTATGTATGTGTGTGTTTGTGTGTGTATCTGTGTGTGTGTATCTATGTGTGTGTATCTGTGTCTCTGTGTGTGTGTGTGTTTGTGTGTATCTGTGTTTGTGTGTTGTGTGTGTGTGTGTGTTTGTGTGTATCTGTGTGTGTGTGTGTGTGTGTGTGTTATGTAATATATGTATGTACCAATGTTTTCTTTCGTACATCCTGTTTCAGTACCGTCTCCAGTGGTTATGCTGCTTTATCCTCAATGACCTTACAAGACCTAATCAAAAAGAAGTGGACGACATTGTCAGATAAAAAAGCTACATTCCTTTCGAAAATAACAGGTATGTGACACAAACATTTCTTTATTTAAAACCCTGTCTTGCCAATGACAACCCGTATGAAGGTGAACGAGAATAATCATCTTGCTTATCATTAACTGATGAGAACAAGGAACATATGCCTTGAAAAGAAAGTTAAGGTGGTTATACTCCTAGGTTAAGTTAGCAATGATGTCAACACAGCACCGTGGGATATATGTAGAGGTAATATGATTAATCTTACATCTTAGACTTGCGACAGAGGGTGTTTTGATATGGTAGGCCAAGGTATTATCACGCCTTTGTAAATTAAATGGATTTCATTGTACAGTTAGGTGTCAACATTTTCACAGAAGTTTTATAAGAAATTATTTTGTTTCAAGTAAATGCGTCATTCAAAAGAATCTCATGAGAAGTCAGGGCCGGACTGACCTAGCTGCACTAATGTAACACTCTTTGTTTATTTGTTTTTGTTTGTTTGTTTGTTTTTTTAGGGGGAAAATCCGTAATGGTGCAGATGTGATTTATTTTCAATCATTGTAAACTTTTGCTGGTTTTCTTTACATAAACAATAGTGATATCATATATTTCTTAGTCTATTTATAAATCTACAACGTAACTCGTGATTTGTGATACTCTATTCTGCCGTTTTAATTTGATATATTCCAATTGTGTACTCTGTGTGGTGTATTAAAGCTGAACTTCCGGTTGTCAACTTATTTGCATATGCCCATATAAGGTAATGTTTATATCAATGCACGAATATGGAAGAGAAAACACTTTTTTCATGGGTATTGTTCTTTCTTTATTTCCTCCCGTAAGAGATTGTATCAGTAATACAGAAATTGCATCATTACAATAACACACACACATGTACACATTACAAATTTATACAAAAAAGAGAGGGAACATATATATGTCTAATTAGACACCAGAAACTGGAAAACTCTGCTGTCATAGATGACATAACTGGCTATTGTACCATGCTGCTGGATCCCTCAGGAAGCGAAAGGTAAGAAGATGCAGACCGGCTTCGTCATAATGAGATAGATTGCTTGTAAGCATTCTGCCACCCAACAGAAAAAGATACAGATCTTGATCACATAGGCCGCAAAGTTCGACACTAAGTGCAATATCAAAGTCGATCACTGTGTTCCACCAAACACCTCGGATGGCAAATGTTCCAGAGCAAGTGGTCGCAACATGTTCGAAAATGTTTGTGAAATTCTTACTGCAGTTGGGACAAAAGGTCGGAGGGGAGTAGGGGAAACACCATAGCTTAATGATAAATTTACAAATGGATGTTAGACGGGATTTTCCAAATAGTTTGTGGAGGTCGTCCTGCTGTTATTTTATTGACTTGTTGAAAGGAGGGATCGGAGACCATCTGTTGGCGCCTTGAATCAAGATGAAAATGATTTATTGCTTTTTCACATTTAACTTCCATAAACATTTAGAAGGAAAGTTACCATCTTGAAGATATTGTAGCAAATGGCAGTGGAGGTTGTACTTGTAGAGTAGACCGACCACATCATGAATAAAGTAAAGATGTATGTAAGTAAAAAGTCGGTGTAGAAATATTTTCGTGGTAAGTGTTTTAGTTTCTAGGTTGCATAATCAGCCAAAGAATAAGAATTTTCTTTTGTCTATTTCAGCGGAAATTGGAAAAAGTCCAAGTAAGGCTTCACAAATATCGAATCGGGTGTGTTTTGGTAACCCCATCGCATGCTTGCAAATGAAATACTGTAAAGTACTAAGGGCTTGTAAATCTCGTTGGAGTAAATCGCACCAAAGTTCACATCCGTATAGGGCCTCCGTGGCCGAGTGGTTAGAGCATCGCGCTCAAAACCACAAGGTCTGTCACCTCTAGTCGTCGCGGGTTCGAATCTCACTCGCGCCGATATATCTGAGAAGTTTGCCAGTTTACTTTCGAAAGGTCGGTGGTCTCTTCCCAGGTACATTGTATCTGGGTTATCTCCTCCACCAATAAAAACTGGACGCCACCAGATAACTAGGGATTGTTGAGTGTGTCGGAAAACAACAATCAATCAATGAAACATCCGTATAGAGTGTAGGGGAGAACAATTCTGTTGTACAAACGCGATATAGTGTCAGGGTTAAGGTGTTCCTGTATTTTAGTACAAAATATCCTTGTCGAACTTTCCTACGTGTGTTGGCGATTTTCTCAGTGTGAACAAGTTTGGATTGTACAAAAATTCCAAGGTGTTTGTACATTTTGGATAGGTAGACTGGTTCGTGCCCAGAAACCATACAGGATATGCATCTTTCTTGCCTTTAATGGGCACTAGATTTGTCGGCATTAAATTTGAATCTCCAAATTTTAGAATAAGTAAATGCTGCATTGAGAATCTTCTGTATAGCTGAGGGTGCTAATGCAATAGAAGAGAAACCATCCGCGATAGCAAGATTAGAGCTAGCGATGTTGTAAATGTCCATGTTTGGACACTGGTTTTGGATTTCATGAAGCAGATCATTGATGAACATCAGATAGAGGAAAGTGGAAAGTAGTCCCCCTTGTCGTACTCCTTGACAGACTGGAAACCAGCCCGAATCTGTGTGGTTCACCATAACGGAACAAGAGGTATTTGTATGGCAGTCGTCAATTAAGGTCCACAGACGACCAGAAATACCCAGACGTTTAAGTTTATACATGAGACATGAGACAATGTCTCCATACAGTGTCAAAAGCCTTTTGGGTGTCCAGGAAAGCTACATATACAGGACTACCAAGTTCAATATTATGGTGTATAGTTTCATGGAGGTTGAAGGATGCTATAAGACAACCCGCGTTTTGGTTGAAATCCTTGCTGCTGTGTATTGGGGAATTCGATGGTTGAGGGATTTGGGACTTTATTCTGCTTAGATTCTCAAACATTTTCAACAAACATGGAAGCAGAGCTATTGGTCGGTAGCTGTTGGGTGATTTCTTTGGTTTGTTGAGTCCTTTGTGAATGGGGACAATGATGTCTTATCCAAGAAGATGTGATTTCACCGATTTTTAGAATTGAGTTAGATAGATGTTGTATGCACAATTTGAGACCTCTGCCACCATATATGATATGTTCACTCTGTATACGATCGGTACCGGGAGCTTTCCTGCGTTTTAAATCGTTCATGATTGTAGAAATTTCATCAATGGAGATGTCTCCACCCGGAAGAGATTTATATTGCAGGTTTGACATTATTTTTAATTCGTTATATGCATTTTCAATAGAACGGAAAAAGTCGGCGTCGAAGGTTCCATCGTCCTGTAGATTATAGATACTGTCGAGGTGTTGCGCGAAGCATTTAGCAATATCCACCGGGTTTGCATAGGTAACGTTATCTAGTTCAATTTCTGGATAGATTCAAGAACTACGGGGTCTCTGTCGTTTAGAGTCTAACATCACACTCGGAAGCTTCATCAATGTCTCTGAATACACCTGTCATGAATTCGTCATATGCAGATTGAAGTCCATTACGGAATTCACGTTTGGCATGCTTATAATTTCTATAAGATTCATGGCACAATCAACGAGGACGACCTTCGCTTAACCAGATACTGCGGTTGTTTTACATTTGGTGTCCATTCCGGTTTTAAATATGGTTTATATTCGGATACAGGGATATACTGGGATGCAGCGTCATGCAACAGACAGTTAAGATCGGAACAGAAAACATCAATATCATGTACACACTCAAGACATTTCCCTAAATGGGTAGCAGATTCTGTAGAAACACAACTTTCACACTCTCTGATTTTACAGGAATCAGCTTTATTCCAAACTAGTAAGTATTTGAAATTACTGTCTAGTATGCGGTTCTTAACATCGAAATCTAGAACCATGAAAACAGGAAGGTGATCTGATGTGCAACTAAATGTACCTTCCTCAAAAACATAATACAGTTCAACATATTTACATAGAGAATTACTACAAAGTATATAATTAAGAGTGGATGTTGTTTGAATAAAAATATATTGCAAACCAGTTGACCTAAAATCGATTCTGGGACAACCTATATAGTTACGCATGATAAAATCTTTAAGCAAACTCGACTTGTACCTGTTAACTCGACCACAGTCGGTGTCAAAACAGCTAGCGTTAAGATCACCGCCTACAATAACATCTCCTATAGATGAACAATGAGCAACAGGATCTTCAAGTAGACTAAGCGCAGCTGCATATGCCTGAATTGCATCGTCTGCACCAAAAATATACAGGGAGCGGTCACTTGACCGTTTGATTTCTACCCCAATAATGCGTGATGATTCAATGTCTGTTAACCCACATATGGAAAGTTTGAGTTCTTTTTTTTTTTGTTTTTTTTTTTTTACATAAAATGCCGATACCATCCTTTCCTAAATAACGTAAGTAATACGTGCAGGAATTAGTGTTTTCAGAACTCGATGTAGTTTCTCTCTGTATAAAACTTAGGGTGGATTGAATCCATAAAGTAATTTACACCCGTAGATTTGAGCTTGCGCTCACATATCATAGCAATATCACAATTGGTCTGAACAAGCATATCACACAAACATAATGATGATATTACACCCCGTACATTCCAAGACAATATACTGATGTTTTGAGGCATGTTATGGATCATAAAGGTCTGAGTAACGAACAATACAAACATTACAAGGATCATGGGTAGTCTACATTATGTTCTGACCCCCAGTTTTCACTCACTGTGCGATCATGATTTTCTGTCTCTGTCTCTGTACGGGTTATTTTGCTTTCCCATTCTCTTTCACTCAACCATGGTCGACAGGATATACCGCGAGGCCAGAATCCTGGAACCTCCACAATTTGGGCATCAGAGGGTGCTACGTTTATCTCAGCATTGGGTCGAGACCCTGGGTATTTAGGCCTGAAGAACACAAAATGAGATACTGAAATTCCTTTCCGCTTGAGGAAATTCACCATTCCGAGTTGCGTGACCTATCCCGGATATGTAGTATCTCGCATTCCTTTTGTACGTCACACCTTCAAAGAAATCCTCGTCATCGGAAGAGTGATTCGACTGATTAGATTGGAATTCCATTGAACGCGTATCTTTATTATTTGTACTTAAAGTTTCAAATTCACGGGGTTGTGAATCAACAGTATTTATGATAGGAGAATATCTGGTCAGTCGATCGTTAACTGTACCTTGTATCTGCTTATTATACGTGTTATTCACTTTGTTACTTTTGTCCGTGTTCGATTTATTTGCTTCATTTTCGATCGTGGTTTCACCTTTGGTTGTGTTTAGCACGTGACGGATGTCAGACTGACGATTACGATCGCGATCAAAAGGCTGGTTGCGCTAACTTTCAATTGAGTAGGTGCATGGTTGATCGGTCGTGTCGGTCTCCAAACTTTCTCCTTTATTTGTACAGGTAAGTTTTTTTTTTGTGTGTGTCTTCTTCCATGCGTGACGGCTCGATGCAGTCTATCAGTGAATTGTTGGGGGTTCCCAAGGGGGAATGGATTTTATCTTGCCTTGCTTCGTATGAAACTGCTTCGTTAGGATAGAGCTGTCTACTACTGCATTGGAGTCTGGTGATGGAGCTTCAGTAGCGACGAAACAATGTTGATTGATTGTTTTCGGGGAGGAGTTACGTACTGTTTGGGATTGATTTGTAACATTTGCATAAGATTTCACACAGTTGGGGTGTGATAGACTGGATTTGCTTTTGGATGTTTTGAGTAACTTTACATCGCCTTTTTGTTTCGTCGTTTCCTTTGCGATGTTGGTTGGTGATTTCCTGAATTTCGTACTCGGTTTGTTTGAGTCTGTGGTTTGAAAGTTTGTGAAATGAGTCATATTCAGAGAACCTGGAGGTGGCCTCTGCTTCAGTACACTCATATTTTGATTTCAGTGCATTGCGGTCTAATCGTAGCGATTTGTTTTCCTCGATGTAGTATGATAGGGATTTTTCTAACTCTGATATACGTTCTAGTAAAGTTTGCAGTACTGCTCTTGTTTCAATGCGTCTGACGTTTGACGCATCTGTGGGAATACATGTACTGATGTTTTTTTGTTTTTCAAATACCTGTTCTATGCCGGTATTTTCACCATTAATGAACATATACCATGTAAAACAGTCCTTTGCATAGCGTGCATCAC
The DNA here is from genome assembly GCA_024699665.1 of Ostrea denselamellosa. Classification (NCBI taxonomy): domain Eukaryota; kingdom Metazoa; phylum Mollusca; class Bivalvia; order Ostreida; family Ostreidae; genus Ostrea; species Ostrea denselamellosa. The sequence goes on from JAMZEH010000004.1 coordinate 3,729,209, forward strand.
AAGAAGCTTGTTTTGTACTTTTTCTGTTCATGAGATTTCCCTTCGGACAATCACTAACATTTCTTGCATGTAAACATAAGAGATTTCTATAACGAGAAATCAGGGACTCACTACCCGAGCATAGCTCTAAAAGCTTAGAAATATGCAAATCGTTAGGTACATTAATCAGATTTGCGTCTAGATTTTGAATATCTGACTGATTAGACTGATTTAAACTGTGTCATGGGAATCTGGTTGTTGTGAGGCGTTGGGACTCACGCTAGTACCGTCTTGGGTATTACTGCTCAAAGAAGTGTCCATCATGAATAAATACACAAAATCATCGTTTTCGTGAAGATTATCGCAATTTAACAAATCTGACAAAAGTACATCAGAATCAGGATTGGTACTCACGGTGCATGTACTATCGTTGTGTCTATCAGTTCCACCGATCGTCGATGATCCTACGAAATCTATATCAGTCGTGAAAACACATCCACCACTCTCGGTCGCCATTTTTTTCACTGTAGGAAAATTCTCATTTAATTCGGGGACGTATTGTTTGACGTGATAGGTAAATGATTACACGACATAGTGATCATTGTATGTAAATTAATGGTATTCATTTAATTAAATGCACTCCCGTCACTGTAGCCTAGCTGTTACGATGTTCACATCCTAACCAGAAAATCACAGCTTTGATTATTTCAATCCCGGTCATAATTATGATTGAATTATGATTATGATTGAATTATGATTATGATTGAATTATGATTTTCATATTTTGCAGTGGTGATGTTTTCAATATTAACTGCGGGAATGTCGTTATTGCTTGCAAACGTAAAGGGGACACTTCTAAAAGTGAGTAGAATTGTTTGCGCGGGCCATACTTCATGTACGTAAATTACAGTCATTCAAATATGCCCCACACAAAGGGAAGGAACTAACCCTTTAAAACTTTTCTTCGTATGACATCATTACAGAGCTGTTATAAATAGATCGGTAATATAGTTTGATAAAAAGAAAAAGAAAAGTAAAACACTAACTCGACATTGAAACATTGATTGAGCTGGCGATAATGGCAATACAACACCCAAGGTTTATCAAATGTATTATCCATCACGTTCCAATTACTTGTAATCCAATTTCAGCTCGCTCAGATGGTGCTAACGATACCTATGGCGCCTTATGCAGGGATATTCCTATACAGCATTTTCTGCACCTCTGCAACGACAGCGGTACGGTATACTATTTTCAGCTTATATATTATGAAACATACATTAACTTTGACGTGTCCCTTCTCAAATGTCTCATGCTATATGCTCCCTCTCTCGTGTGTCCCTCGTTATGTTCCCTTCTCATGTGTCACCATTTATGTCCCTTTTCTCTCGTCCCGTTAAATGTTCCCTCTCATGTATCCTGTTATATATCCCTCGTTATGTCTCCCTCTCAAGTGTTCCAGTTATGCCCCCTTTCTCATGTCCTGTTATGTATCCCCTCTCATAGACCCCATCTCATATATTCTTGTCACTCCTACCTTGTGTTCCATACCGTGCGATCCATGCCATATTACTGCCCTATGTTATATATGTCCCCTGTCGCGTGCCCCCTTGTATATTGTGGAATAGTATGACGTCACAATCACTTATCTTTTTTTAGATACCCCGATCATGATAAATAAAATTTGTTGTAGCTGAACCACTGGTTATGAATCTTATTATGAACCTTGAGACACAGTGTTGTGACGTCCGATATAGTAGCCTTGAGAAAGGATACGGAAATAAATTTTGCAATCAAGAGATACATTTAACTCTTATTTTTCAAGGTCGCAAATGAATATAAGGATTTTCCTTGTAGTATTGCTTATTGTCTCCAACATAGATAAATATAAATGATGCTGGTGAGAGTGCTCGCTTAGTCTGGACTCTCCACAAACGTCGGGATGATTTAGACTACGGGTTCGCTCTGCAACCGGCAGGCCCGGATTTTGAACCTCGATCCCGGTGTTGAGACAAACGTAGACCGTTTATATTAACAGAAGGTAGTGGCTGTTTCTTCGTCAAGCGTCTGGTATTAGAAGCGAAATTTACGGATATTTCGGATTTTCTTAGGTCGGTGGCTCTTCATTTAAACTGATGGCGTCTCCTTATACAGTTACGAGTGAAAAATTATCAATTGGGATACAAACAAACGAACCCTCTTTTATGTTATTATTAACAATAATAATTAGTTTGCACCTTGGGTGTGCTATTATGACGTTTTAATATTTCGTGTCAACATGTAACAGTGGACCGGGGAAAACTACTTCTCTTGCTCTTTGTTTGTATATCAGTCACTTCCAAATGTTGAAGAAATGAGTTTCCCCATCCAAACAATAAATGTATTTTTAATGCATGCCTGATTTTTGTTTTTTCAGGGAGCAATCGTGGGCGGCATTGTTTCGTTGTTGTTTTACCTGTGGATGGCCATCGGTAATATTGTAGTAAGTCCTCCCGGGGTGGAGAAAAAACTTAGTCCAGCACCAGTGGACGCGTGTTTTGACAATACTTCTACTACGACCAACACAACCACTACAACTTCATTAGTCAGTGGACTCAATATTACAGAGGCCGCCATGTCTACAACACCAGCTGCATTGTAAGTACCCAGTGTACTTCGCCCAATTCTGTATTCCTTATAGGAGTTAATGCGATTATGCGATATCTGCGGGAGGTTTTCCAGTTTACTTTCGGAAGGTTGGTCTCTTCCCCGGTATATTGTGTCTGAGTTCTCTCTTCCACCAATAAAATTGAGCGCCACCAAATAACTATAAATTGTTGAGTGGGACGGAAACAAGCAATCAATCAATCAATCAATTGTAGGAGTTGTGAATTTTACAATTTTTCGTTATCTTCACCTTTTTTCTTTTTATAAACTGATCAGGCTTTTTCTTCGTCTATTTTCCGTCCTGTTTAAGATTTTTCACTCAACGAGACGTCAGTAGTTGTCAATCGACTTGTTTTATTTTATTCGATCTTCTGCAGTTGACAGGTGGTTGCTAAAGTTCTATGAATATAATTATAAGTCTTGTGTATTTGTCGGTATACCTGGCCCTTGAATAATTCGAGAAAAAACAAGATGTATGTATTTAACTCTGATGTCCCCTTATAGCAGCAAAGTAATTATTGTACCCAAAGAAAGGTCACAAGGAATGCACAGGTGAAATATGAAAGCCATACCATTAACCTTCAAAAGTGGTGATCTAGGTTAATGTTTGTCAAACGTTGGTCGAACTCTCAGATTAAAGTCATGAGATCAAATAGTTTGATACCAAAAATATAGAGCTTTGTCACTAATCTAACAAAAAATTTGGACAATATTAAAGTTGTTTCGGACAAAATAAAAAACAAGCAGATAAAGAGACTGACAGACAGACGGACGGACAAAGTAGAAGACATAAAGATAAGTTAACATCTGTCAGACATATCTGTGTCAAATTGTAAAACTAATAAAATTTAGTAAATGTAATCTGTATAACCGGCAATAGCTCCCGTGAATCTTTTGACCTTGATTTATTTTTACATGTATAGCAGTCATTTGTACCGCAGCATATATACTGGACAAAAAAAAGTTAAGGATCATGATTTCAGAATTATTTTATTCATAACAAAACCAAATAAATTATGTTAAATATATACTTAAAATGTTCAACGACAATCGAACAATACATTTTAAACCTGTTTTTACAAATTCATCAATACGTTAAGCAGCTAGAGCAACCATTGTCAGGTAACCCCCCAAAACAGTTTGAAAATCGGTATGAGCAACAATAACAAATTTCATTACAAATGATTTAATCTTTATAAAGGCAATATCAATAGGGTGTATGTCCACCCTGAGCCTGTATAACGGTACGACAACGCCTCTACATACTTCTGATGAGCCTGCGGAACGCAGTTTGTGGCAACCTTGCTGATTCCTGCTGTAAAGCTAACGTAAATTCCTGGCGGTTTGTCGGAAGTACAGGGCGTCTGGAAACAGCTTGCTGTAACATGTCCCAGACATGTTCTATTGGATTTAAATCCGGAGAACAACTTGGCCAATCCATACGTTCAATTGTCTCTGTAGCAAGGTAGTCTGTCAATATACGTGTTCTGTGGGGACGAGCATTATCATCCATTAACACAAAGTTGTTGTCTATAGCTCCCGCATAAGGTCTCACAATTGGATGCAGTATCTCGTCCCTGTAAATTGCACCGGTAAGATTGCCATTAATCACGTGCAAGTCAGTACATCCACCAATACTGATTCCAGCCCAAATCATCACAGAGCCACCTCCAAAACGATCATGCTCTGCTACACAGCAATCAGCGTACCGTTCTCCACGCATGTGCCATGCACGCCTACGACCGTCATGAAAGTCTACGCAGAACCGTGACTCGTCTGTGAAAAGAACAGGCGTCCAATGACGCAGTTCCCAGTTTATGTGATTTTGAGCCCAATTGAGTCGTGCTACACGATGTCTTCTCCTCAAAATGGGACGAACAGCAGGTCGATGAGCCCGAAGGTTAGCAGCATGAAGTCTCTGTCTGACAGTTTGTGGTGTTATGCGCACCCCACGTGCTGCATGAAAGTCAGTATTGAGTTGGACAGCACTCTGAAACCTGTTTCTACGAGCCATAAGTGACATATAGCGATCCTGGCGAGTGGTTGTGGACATTGGACGACCTGATCTCAGTCTCTCAGAAACATTACCTGTCTGCCTAAAACGATTCCACAACCTTGAAATCATACTTTGGGACACATTGAAATGTCTACAGATAGTTCTCTGGACTTGGTCAGCTTGAAGCATACCTACTGCCTGACCAGCTTCCAGAGCAGTTAAATGGCGCCTCATGGCTTTTAATGCCAATAATTGTTCACCTAAGAGTCGATTAGAGCAATAAATACCCACAATAAAATGAAAATCACAATTTTTCAATTTCAATATACACGTTGGCACACTTTGATTATGACCCTTTGCTTGTGTTTGGGCGAAAAGATCGTGCACTTATGACGTCAATATGAAACCAGGTAAATCTATTGTGTTAAGGACACATTGGAGAAACTATACATGTTAAAATTTGTCAAAATAATTATTTGGTTAATAAAAATTTTTGAGGTCAAACTTATGATCCTTAACTTTTTTTGTCCAGTATAGATGATGATGTTCAGTGTAGTCTAGAAAAACAAAGAATCTCGGTACATGTCATGAGAAGATTTCAGGAGTTTTTTCAAACTTTACCAGAACTCATGGAGATAATTACTGATTTTTGTTTTAATTACAGAGAAGGCTTCAATCAGATTTACAGCTTGTCCTTTCAATGGTTTGACGTCATCGCCATTTTTTTGGTTATCTTGATTGGTTTAATTGTCAGCAGAATTGTGGGTAAGCTACCTGATGATGCCCGCTTCCTCGTCAACCAGAAAAGGTCGTACACATTCTAGATCATAACAAACGAAGGTCATACCAACTAGGTCAAGGTTTCAAGGCATTCAGTGATTAATTTTACACTATAAACATGTATAGTGTATGACTTAACGTTTAATTTATTTCATCTATGTAAATATTTTCAAGTTAATTCTCAGTTTCGAAAACACCTGAAAATATGGCTTTGAAAGTTTGTTATATCTATCAGAGAGTGATCCGATATTCCTCAGACTTACACCCCCGCTTTTACAGTGTTTATTAAAGTAATTAAAGTTTTCAAATGAAGCGACACCAATTGGTGCCACTGAATTCCCACTTTTTATTAAGGCCTTCGCTGTGATTCTCCCCCGCTCATATCACAATATAAAACCGGGGTCAAGAGTCAGAGGAATTTCGAATTAATAACAGAAAAGGTATTCCAAACCTTCTTAATTCTAAACATGACACTATCTGGGTTTTCTCTCTCTTTCAGGCCCTCCAAAAGAAGTAGATGCGAGATATGTCTTGAACTTTACGGAACAATTTTTTCCTTGTTTACCAGCAAAAGTAAAATATGTGCTGTCATGCGGATCAACTATACCAAAGGTACATTATATCACAGAAACAGTAATAGCGTGTTTGCCAATCTCTCTGATTTGTATTTTCTATAGGAATTACGATATTGAATACTGTTAGTTATCTTAGCCTCTTCATTCATACACAATGTGCTTCTGCAGGACCGTAAGCTTACCTAACCTTTGGCTGATGGATTTCAGATGATTACGTCAATGTTGTGTTTATACTTTCCATAAGAGCAGGATTTAGCTCACCAGAGCTATAAGCTTAGATGAGCTTTTCTGGTGACTTGTTGTCCAGCGTCTGTCTGTCTGTCCGTTTGTCGGTAAACGTTAAACAATTTTGACTTCTCCAGTACTACAGAGTTAATTTCAACCAAACTTGTCATCAAACAGCCTTGGGTAAAGGGAATTCACACGTGTTTAAATGAAGGGCTACACCATTTTCAAAGGGGAGATTATTTCGAAATAGTCTTAAAACACGATGGTATCATTTAAGAATATCAATCTACTCAATAATAACTGAACCAAAGACTACAAAACGTATGCGAAAGCTTCCTTGATGAGGGAAGATTCAAAATTGTTCAAACACGCCCCCATCCCTTCCTGGGGGGGGGGGGGCACAATAGGGGTCAACGTTTAAATTGAAATATATAGTGGAAAATATTCTAAAGTAGTGTCTCATGATTTATTATTACAATAAAACATATCAGCATGTAAATGTTCTGAATTCAATAGTTTTTCATGGACCAAGAAATGGGATCAAAATTAGTGGCACATTTTACATGATATATGGATATTGGGGGTGAGGGTGAATCTTTTTTTTCCTTTACTAGAACAGCGAGACCATGTTAGTCATATTGATAGTCAAAAGTCCAATGCGGCTATGTTGGGGTCAAAATTTATCTTGAGATGACAGAGGACGATATCTTTTCAATATCTTCCTCTAACAAACAGGCGGTTCAAGATGATTACGGCAAGCGTTGTGGCCCATGTGCCCCTCGTTTTTACCATGGAACAAAAATAACAATATAAAGGTCTGCTTTTGTACTCATTGCTGCTACAAAATTGCGGTAGTTTAAGTGTTTGTATAATTCATAATCCCTATTTAAGGTTTAGACATTAATATGGAAAAGCTTGGTTTTTTGTTTGTTTTTTTTTTTTTGTTTTTTTTTTAAACACACTTTTAAATCTTTAAAAAAATGTTGTATCGACAGTTAAAACTGACATTGTCTTTGCCTTGGTACAGCAAAGGCGTTCTGTGTGATGCCGTACGAACTAATTGAGGGTATTTAAAATATTTTTGAAATTTCCGCAATCTCTCCATGTTTGTATTAATTTAGCACATTATCCCAAGCCAAGAGTTCTGACGCTCTATCCACATCTTCACCCATGACAAATTGAATACGAGTTTCCTAATGTACTGGGAAGAGTTCTATAACTGCGCTATGTGAAACATTTCAAAACTTAGAAACAGTCTAAAGACTGCTGTTATTGAATGATACATTTGAGAGAAGAACGGGAAGCGCTAAATCACTAACCTGTCAAAGTTTTCTCATTCTAATACACTAAGACTCTATAACATGTGTGGTAGCTCTACAGTTACGTCATAGCAATGGAAATCTAGAACAGAGTGTCGATGTCGCTCTCCTGGTATTTAATGAGTTTGGTGACACAACCTACAGACTTCCGCCATATTTGTGATAGCTATATTTTTACGCTCTTGCTAGTGGCCCTATGACAAATTTTGTGCAGATGCATGCATCTTTCTATATTACGGGTAAAATTCGACTCTCTGCGGACACGAAATTCCGTCTAGGTTTACCTAAGCTAAAGAAGGGAATAGTTAATTGACTGATGAAGATGGCGTTAGAATTGACGTGTCGTCGATAAGAAATTGGTATTATAAGCGAAATACTTATTGTAGGTTTGAATTAATGTTAAACTTTTACATTCAGAGGCGGAGACAAATAAAAGAAGAGGAAAAACAGAAGAACCATCATGTTGTGCTTGACACTAAATCATCAGAAAAAAACGGTGATTCCTTCTGCCTCGGACAAGCACCTGCAAATGTAGAGAAGGATTCCAAAGTCTCTTAAATGCTGTGCATCAAGGCAGAGGTTGCAATTGTACTCCTTAATAAAACGGTGTAGTTTAGTGATATCAATTTTAAATGTATGTTTTCCCTTACAATAATCAACTCCTGGTTTCATTCTTCAATGGGACTTTATATTTGGTATATACATACAAATATGCATACTTCTATGGGAGGAAACCGGAGGAAACCCACGTGTCTGGGCGGGCGACCACCATACCCTCTCACATACTACCACTACACGCAGGGGTGAGAAGCCAGACTATTACCTCTGCGCTACCCGGACACCCTATATAATCGTATAATAGTCAGTATAAACATTCTTCTGGTGCGTAACTAAATGAGTATGTTTCAACTGGTATCGTTTTCAGCAGTTCAATGTTCAACATAACTTAAGAAAACATCAGAATTTGTTTGGGGTTAGCACTGTCGCCTTTGGAGCTCTTTAGATGATACATTGTATTAACATGACGTTGCTTAGTACCACATAACATGAATTAAATGCACTAATTTTGGAGAAGACTTCATTGGCAGAACTGTGCGACAGCGTCCCAGTCCATATTTCAGGATATCAAAAAATTGACATCAAGACATATTTATTGCTTATGACCAATATCTTGAGATTTGTACATGTGTACAATACAAAAGATGAAAATATGTTATATTATTCAGTTCATTATAACAATTTCAAACTAGAATTATCTTTATTGTGTAAACATATTACATGTGCTATATATCACATGTGCAGTACCTGTTGTTATATCGTTTTCCCTCTCTTTGTCTGTTTTTGTTGGTTGAGCAAGGGAAATCAAATGTTTAAAGATTTTCATTTTTTACTCATAACGAAAGAACACAGAAACCTTTCCACGAAACTATCTTTCAGCAAAACGCTTTATCGATACATCTTCACAAACTTTAATCACCATCAGAATTTATAAAATCGCGGTATAACTTTAACAATTTGTGTTTTGGACGTACCTACTGTTTATACCATGATTGTATGTAATTGTATTCTTTATTTCATTTCTTTGCTGTTCAACATCACTAGTAGCTGGTTATAGCGCTATCAGGTAATTTAAACCTAATTAGATGTATGTTGCAGATTGTTGGTTACCCCTGTCTCGGTAACATTCAATCTTGGTTTTATTATTTTCATATAGGGGGGGGGGGGGGGGATTTAGCTTTTCGTACATTCTACATTGTAGGTAGTAACTGTTCCTTCACCCAACGCTCGGCATTCAGAAGTGGGAGTGGGGCCTCCGTGGCCGAGTGGTTAGAGCATCGGGCTCAAAACCACAAGGCCTCTCACCTCTGTCGGCGCGTGTTCGAATCTCGGCCACGGCGTTATCTGAGCAAGTTTGCCAGTTTACTTGCGGAAGGTCGGTTGTCTCTTCCCAAGTACATTGTATCTGGGTTCTCTCCTCCACCAACAAAAACTAGACGCCACGAGATAACTGAAAAATTGTTAAGTGTGGCGGAAAGCAATGAATAATCAATCAATAGAAGTGGGAGTCACGGGTCGTTCGGATATGACCTTAAAAAATGGAGGTCTTGTAACTTGGCAGGCGCTAAGTTTGTGGTACTTCACCTACAGCTGGTGACATTTTATTATGAGAGATCGACGGGACGCAAGAACAAATAATAACAAACATGATGTAGTACCTTTACGATAAAATAAATCTACCTCTATTTTACGTCTTAGGTTTAGTCTGAGTGGGGCTCGAACTCGTGGTCTTTTGGTTATGAATAGAATGCTCTTCCACTGAACAACCTCGACCAATATATATTATTTCTTTTTGTATTGTTGAGATATGTAAGGGAAGGAGGATTGGGTGATTATTTTTATAATATGTGGACAATACCCCATGACTTCAATGTTTCTTTGTCTCCCGTAATTCCAATTACTTAGCTTTATATACTATACATTCATTATATATTCATACCGTAGAATGCATCATATAAATGTTTTGTTGCTTTTATCGATAAATAAAATACAATGGTATATCATGGATTTTTTTTTTTACTGACAAGTGATATTTTGTTTTGTTTGTTTGTTTTTTATTTATAGTCGCCTGAGCAATTTTTCAGCTATCCGGCGACTGTGACAAGTGATAAAATATCGGTATATATATATATATATATATATATATATATATATATATATATATATATATTATAATAATAATAATAATAATAATAATAAACATATCACAAAGCGGATTGAGTATATACTCGAATAATTTCTTCAACCATGTACTGAATGTTCATTATAATAATGGAGAAATGATGAAAAACGTGAATTGTATGCTACAAGCGGCTTCGTGATATTTTTATTATGCATATTTAAGCATTGAATTGTTACTTTTTGTGAAATATAGTGTGATAAATCAGACGGTGTGCGCAAACAAATTGAATAACGCGCTATAGCCGTCTGATTTATCACATATTTCACAAAAAGTAACAATTTATTGCTTATATTCATTTTTTTTTTCATTTTGCCCTGATTTATATTATGAATTTCAAATTTTCAGCTCATCAAGGAGGTAAAAGTGCAATTATTGGAACGGCCATTCATTTGCATAAGAATATAGTCCACAATGTAAAAATATTGTAACTTCCCTATTGCTCCATTGCTTTAAAATAAAATATTAGAAACGATAAAGTTTAAGAATTGATGATTAAGCATTTAAAACTATTCAAACAGTTAAACTACAACAATGCACAATCGGCGCAGGCGTATCCGGTATATTACCATCATGTTTATCTCCGTAAGTTGAAAGTGCACTTCGAGAAAGTAGAATTGTTAAAAAATTTCAAAAGTTTCGTTTAAAGTCAGCATTTCGAAAATAAAATATATGGTATTTATAACGATCTAATTTACTAATATACCTGCCACTGGGTCAAATGCTGTCTCATACCAATTATTAGGTCGTTCTATACACACCGATTTTGACTGTGGATTACTCCCTTTGTCTGATCAAAATATAGGTCTCTCGGTGGGTGTGACCGGTCGACAGGGGATGCTTACTTCTCCTAGTCACCTGATCCCACCTCTGGTATATCCAGGTGTCCGTGCTTGACTTCTCTTAATTTTGTATACTTTATAAAAATTAGAAGATTGATCTTCATGTTGTCGTTATACAGAACGTTCTTTCGAACTTAAGCAAACAGTTTTAACCAGAACGTAAGAAGTGAAATGTAGGTCCAAAATTGGTTACTACAGTTTAGAATGCAACCCACCAAAAATTAAAGAAATAAATTTTATTTCAAGAAAAAATACAATCTACTATAATTTTCATTAAAACCTCTTGCAATTCATAATGTGCTATACACATTTAGCTGTCAACTTCTTTCTGATCGAAGTTGGCCATACTATATTGATACCACAGTGGTTAAGGTCCAAACAAATTGGTTTCATGAAAATGTTGAATGTAAACTTAACCAATGATCATTTTGTAATACTGGCACTACACTTTATGCTTTATAAGTCTGGGAAAAATGGTCAGATTAATGCGGAGAGGTTGGGAAAACGTCACTGACGTGCAGCCAGAATGGTTGCTAGCTTACTATATTGGGCATCAAGAGATTCTCTTCATATCTGGAAAACGAGTGGAAACAACTTTAAGCTAGAAGGGAAACAAGACTGGTAACAATGTATAAAATGAACACTATTCAACTCCTGATTATCTGTTAAATTTATCTAAAAGCCGTAATTCAACTTCTGATTATCTGTCAGATATATTTCATAAACCGAATTCAACTTTTGATTGTCAGATATTTTTCATAAATCGTAATTCAACTGCCGATTGTTTGTCAGGTATTTTTCATAAACCGCACTTCAACTCCTAATCATCACGTCATATTTATTCCCAAGACAGGTCCTGTTCAGTCATTGGCATGTTAATAAATCCTAAAGACTTTCGTACATTGAGATGTAGACTAGAGTTTTATTACAAAACAAGTCCTTTGTTTAAACAGCCATGCATGAATGAAAATCCTTGCCTTCTGTAACAAAGCGATTTGAATTTTTATCCAAATACACATGTTCATGAATTGCAGTAATGGCACTGTCAAATTTATCACCACCACCCCTCTCTTTTATTTTCCATTCGGCGATAATTGTTAATGTTACAAACACAACATCGGGGACCATCTCACTACTGTCTAGTCTCAACAAAGAATGGCACCACATTGTTACATAAATCCATCAAAGTTGGATGCATGAACTCAGTTACTGGTGTATTTATGAAAATTGGAGTAACTCGCTTTAGATAGGAATATCATTGTTTGGCAAAGGAGAAACATCATTGGTATACTGAAGTAATGATAACATGGGGACTGTCTACCATAGTCACATGCTTTTGGTTGGCTTTAAAGTTTAAAGGGTCTCAGTTCAATTAAAGGGGGTGGGGGGGGGGGGGGGTTAAAGCATCGATTTTGATGCACAAATTATTAAAAAAGACATTACATTGATATTTAATTATCATGGCACTGTCAAATGACATTTAAAGACTGTGCATCTTTAAAAATAGGATAGGTATATAGAGTGTCTTTACTCATAGTCCACCATAGCCATATAATTGTGCGCACTAGAAATTCTTGATCACCTGAGCTTTCAGTTCATGTGTTATGCTGATCAACAGATTTTTTTTTACTCTTACTCCTGCTTTTACGATTTGGTGTTGTCCCAACATGGAGTCTCAAGTTAGTCTTGTGCGAAATACTACGTCGTTTGAACGAGAGAATAAATCTTGCGCATGAGATATTATGTCGTGCGCATGATATATTATGTCGTACGCATGAGATATTATGTCGTGCGCATGAAATATTATGTCGTACGCATGAGATATTATGTCGTGCGCATGATATATTATGTCGTACGCATGAGATATTATGTCGTGCGCATGAAATATTATGTCGTGCGCATGAGATATTATGTCGTGTGCTTGATATATTATGTCGTGCGCACGCAATGATAAGTTCTTTGCATGATATAGTAAGTCGTGCGCATGAGATAAAAAGTCGTGTGAACGACATTAGTTTAAAAAATGCGTGTACTGAATATATCAAATAGTCGGTATTAATAAAATTCTTTTGTACATTTTGTAATAATTTCTAAAAGAAAAACATATCACACCGTATATTATTTATAAATTTGGAACATAAAGCGCGCGTCAAGTTTCTATCGAACGACATTCTGTTACCATGGCCGTTCTGGATGATCAATGGACTCTGGAAATCTGAAAAAAGAAGAAACCAAACTGATTATGTCTGTTCAGGAAACCTATCATACCGCTGCACTCACCTTGCATCTGTGATACTGGGACGTTTCGTAAGAGTTGATTGTACTTTCCTAAACAAAATATGTTTTGCAAAAAAGGGGTTTACAGAAAACTGTGTTTTGTGTTATGTTGAACCCCCCCCCGTGTTCTTTGTTCTCGACATATTAAGCCTAATAATTTTAACATGTATAACATTTTTACTGATATTTCTCGTTTACTGACTACCAACTCCCTACTACTGACTTCACCACTTAGCTCAATGATAAAAAAAAAATCAATGTGATTTTTCCCTATTTCTGTTTGTTAACACATGTATCGGCAACTTGTTCAATATGAAAATGAACACATTATGCTTTTGAAATATGTAAATAAAGGACTCAAATAATTCATACTGACAAGAACATCAACCTACACCCCGATCAGGTAAACAGAGTAATCTGTAGTCAAAATTAGTGTGCCAAGAACGACCTAACAATTGGTATGAAACACGTCAGACAGCATCTAACCTAATGGAAAGTTGTACTGGCAAACTAGATAGTTATAACGACTATAAAATTTGCGAAATGCTGCCTGTAGGTGAGACTGCACAAATCCCTGTAATATCAACTTTCTTTATCAGTAGCCCGCCTCGATTAAAAAAAATGATCATATGCAAAACTATCTCTTGCGTATATAATCATATATAAATATCATGTGCAGATGATGATGGAATATTGCCCCATAGATAAGGGAAGTTGACGATGGGAAAATTGAAATCATCCCGTTTATCATAAAGTTGAGTTGTTAGTTTGCTGCCAGGATCTGTTTTCAGTAAAATATCTAAGTACGAAGCAGATGTGGAAGACTAGGTGGTGTCTTTTACTTCAAGTTCACTGGGATATATCGAATCGACATATGAATGAAGGGGGCATCCGAGTGGTTTGAGCATCGCGCTCAAAATGACATGACCTCTCACTTCTAGTCGGCGAGGGTTCATTTCTCGCTCGTGCCGATATATGTGATAAAGTTTACCAGTTCACTTTCGGAAGGTCGGTGTTTTCTTCCCGGGTACATTGTATTTGGGTTCTCTTCTCCGTCAATAAAATACTGGGTGCCACCAGATAACCGAAAAATTGTTGAGTGTGGCGGAAAACAACAAACAAACAAACAATCAATCACTCAATATGCAATCTGACCCCATATGACGGAAAACAGACAATCAACATATGAATGATAATGCTCATTGTTTATAGATAAAACGTCGTCGATACAGCTAAATGTCGAGATGAAGGCCACAGCAAGATATTTCTTTTCTTCGCACGTAGAGGCTTTTGAAAGAATTCTGCTTTATAAGAATATAAAAACTGATCAGCTACGAAAGGAGCACAATTCGTGTCTATGGGAATTCCAATAGACTGTTAGATTGATTGATTGTTTCTTTTTTTACGCCACTCAACAATTTTTCAGTTATCTGGTAGCGTCCAGTTTTTATTCCTGGAGGAGAGAGCCCAGATACAACGTACCCGGGAAGAGACCACCGACCTTCCGAAAGTATGTGGAAGATCTGATCACCAAAGTCTACGAAGATATTGTCAATGAGGAACTCTAGCATATTTTTAATATCAACTTCAGAGTACTTGTCGGTGGAGTCAGAATGGTGTTTAACAAACCTAATTTGGGATGACCGATCATTAGATATGAATATTTCCTTTCACCATTTTTGTTGACGAAACATCTGTCTATGATGTAAAAAAGTCCAGTCTTTGATTTATCGTGAGGTTTGGTCGTTTAAACTATTGTAAAATGATACGTTTTAATGTTAATTTGAGAAAAGTTTTGTGATTTCAAATTCATTGAAAATTCTTTAGAATCCACATTTGATTTACACCACTTGTGGCATATGCAGTGGTACAGTACGTTTAAAGTTTCTCCTTCACAGCAGTTAATATATTCGTGAGGAGCAAAGATAAGGGCTTGGTGGAACATTTACTGGATTCAACCATATATCTTTGGAAGGGTTTTTGTGGAGTTTGGGTGTCCACCATATGTACGGTAACTCACATTTATCCACTCCATTGACTGGGATATTAAATGTGTTTAAAATTGAAGCATGGTTTTGAAGAATTTCATCTTTTGAAAGGAAGTTGGCGTATAAGTGCGATTAATAAATGTGGAATTAATGCCAAGTTCGTTTAGAATGGAGTTGTAATAATGAACCTTACCCAAAATATACAATGTTGTTAGCAGCTCTATGAGCTGGAAAGGTAACGCTTTTTGTGGAATGACGAGTGTGATTGATATTCAACGTTACAACGCAATAGCACATTTTCGAGGTACTGCCGGAATACTTGTTTACTCTAAATTTTATATACCGTGAACATGTGATTTCAAGATTTGGTTAGCCTTCGATACTTCCGGTAAAATAACATCTGTAAGTAAGATTGTTACGAAGAAATGGAAGGATCAAAAGCGAGATACTACTGCTCAGCGGAAGGCTGTAGTGCGGACACAAGTAAGATAGGAAGATATAGTTATAGGGAAAACATAACATTCCACCCCTTTCCGACACAGAAAAAGATCAGTCACGAGTGGTCGGAAATTGAAATTGCCGCTTAGCTTCAGTTCCACTGCAAGTTTGCACAAGTTAACTAAATCATTTTTTTCGACAAACGAAACATGATACCTCTCCATCCTAAAGAAATCACTTTCCATGAAACAAAATTGACTGAAGGAGTTTTTTCCCATCATTTTGAAACCTGCCGCTACATTTAGGTTTTAAAACCGGAAATGTGTAGGGCCAAGCAAATCTGAGGACACGTGTAAAATTCGGGTATAAACGGTGTTCCGGTAGGAACTCGAAAATGTGCTATTGGACGATTGGAAGAAGGTATGTCACAATCTGCAGTTTCAAGATATTTTATTGTTGCATAAAGCACCATCGGAGCACCATATCTCGCTTTTGGAGCATATACCAACAGCATGGTTCAACAAATGATAGTCATAGAGCAGGTACACCATGCTTGACGTCAGCAGAACAGGATCGTTTTATCCGATTACATCACCTTCGTCATCTACAGCAATTGCCATTCCTAAGATTCACCGAGTATCAGATCAGACTGTTCGTAATCGAATACGGGATGCTGTAATTAGAGGTCGCAGACCTGATCGTGGCATTGTTTCAACTTCGCGACATCGCCGGAACCATCTTCAGTGGTCTCAAATTCATAGAGTACGCCGCAGCAACGCTGTTCAATAGTTTGGTTCAGTATTTAATGCCCGTAGGACAACTTAGAGTTTATAAGCGCCAAAATGTACGTTTTGTGCAAAATTGCATCCTGGAGGCTGACCAATTTAGAGGCGTTATTGATAACATGGGACGAACTAGATAGGTGCATCCGCCAAAGAAAACCGCATCTTCAGGCTCTGCAACAGCTTGCCAAAGCTTTGTAGTTAGAGTGTAACAACATCCCTAGACAAGATTTTAGAAACATCATTGCAAGGTGCTGCCATGCAGGCATATGGTGGGGGAGGGTTACATGTACATTAGATGTTGAACTTGGGTTACTGTAATTATCATTAGTGTTTGTGATATTGAATGTTAACTTAGCGTTTTCATCATTTTTATGTTATCGGTAAATTAATTATGATGTCATTTCCATGTCTTGAAATCAATATGAATATACAGAATAACTTTGTTTACGAAACAATCAAATGTGTCTTGTGACTTCGAGGTTGATTTTATGTTATAACCTGATGATCCACGTGAAGAACAACGTTCTATAACGAGTAAAATAGTTCATTTCATCTGACCTTAAAAACAGTTCTTTTGGAAAGTTTTGTTCGTTTTGGACATGCTTTCTTTGAAAATGACACATTTAATCAAATAGTTTATTAGACACTAGCATTATACTTATTCAGTATATTGCAAATTCCATGGTGGTTATCATGACCTTATTCAAATATACAATATTTTATTATGTTGAATGCCCTTGACGTATTCAATACTAATTGCTAGACCATTCTTTATATATTTAACTTGACTGGTAATTCCTCCATTTACCTGATCAAGATACAGATCTCACTGTGGGTGTGATTGGTCAACAGGGGATGCTTAGTCCTCCTAAGCATATAATTCTTATCCAGAGGTCTCTGTTTGCCTAGCTCTTATTATGTGTTTGATTCTCTCTCTCTATAGGATTTATGAGATTGGTCACTTTCGCTATCTGTTGTTTTGTAACATTGGTTGTTGCATGCAATGCGTTGGCGAGTTTTCTGACCTGCAGATCAACTGAATTTATTCCAGTACAGTTTGTTTTTAAAATAGACACCCATTGTCCATGCTGTTGAACAAGCGACTACGTTATATCTATACACCTCCGATATGTCAAGGGGGCCATATTTGCTTTACTCTTGATTTTGTATTCATTATAAGAATTATAAGATTGATCACTGTTATCTTCACCTTTTCAAATTTCGTATTCTTTATAGATATTATAATACTGATTACTGCTCGTATTCTTTATATGCTAGACAATTGTCCGTATACATATTCCAGTGTTTACAGAGGCTAAAGTATACCCACCTAACCACCAAACATTTTTTAAAAAGAACCTAGTAGAGTCCAATGGATTATCGACTTAAAAATGTTTTGCCCATTTGTTATGTTATTTTTTTCTAACGTGTTTGAAATATTTTCGCATTAATACTAATGAGAAATATATAACATTGGTGTTCATGTATAGTTCTCCGTGAAAATGTCATTGACTGAGGAAAGAAATCCGAATAACTGATTATACTGTAGTTTAATTAATACTTACGCAACCATCAAGTCAAGGCATCGCGTATTTTTGTTTAGCTTTGTGATATTCTCCATGTCGTGCTCAGACAGTGAAAAGTCAAACACCTGAAATAATAAATATTACATGCATACCGTTTGCACAATATTGCATTTCTGTAATTCGAAATTTACGATAAACTGACAAAAAATAGGGGAACTGTTTTTGAAAACCTGATTCATATATACATGAATATTACTTGTGCTTAGCGTAGCTCAGTCAGCTGCACCACTCACAGTACATACTGCGATTTTTTTTTTTCATGGTTCGAATCCACCTGACGACACTTTCAATATTGTCTTTAATTCACATGTTCAATATTTTTACATATATTTCATAATATTGTGTATATTCTCCCTCTTGTTTAAATGCATATTCATTCTTTATATAGAAGGCATCAAAAGAGAACACAAGAGAAACTATTGTCACCGTGGTCGCTTTTATCCTAATTCAATAATTATGCATTCTGCATTACTCGACAAAAGCATACCATACAAAAATACTTCACATTTGTCTTCAATGTTTGTAATTCTTCTAGGAAAATATTTTTTCCAACGTCAATTTCCCAAATTTATGTAGCAATATTTTATTATCACCTGCATGTTGTGTTTACTTCTTTCAACTGATTCAATACCTAAAGGCTTGTTCTGCGTGTAATCAGTTTTTAATAATAATAATAATAATAATGATGATGATGATTATGTTTCAGAACGAAAAAAGAACAAAACCTGTCCCCTCTGCCACCTCAAAGAGATTGGGCAGGAAATCATGTCATTTGAAGTGAATTCATTGTAGAAATTATGATTAATGATAAAATCTAACTGATTGTAGATTTGAATTATGGTCAGAATTAATTAAATCCCAATCCGGTGTTCAGCCACCACAGGAAGTGATTACCGGTGATGTCACATAGAATATGTTTGTTTGTTTTTGATTTTTTATAATTATGTATACATCATAGATCAAAAGTCATTAAACATAACCCTAACCCAAACCCAAGATAGTATTTACCTGAAAGTTAACTTCGGATTCTCTCGGGAATCACAATCCTAACCCATGACAGTATTTACCTGAAAATTACTTCGGATTCTTTCAGGATTTACACTTCTGGGAATCACAACTATACCTCTCTGTATGAGAAATCGTAGCAAAATCTGTAACAGAAGTTTGATTTATAATTCACAGATGAGAATGACAAATATTAAAGACCCTAGATTATTGTGTTCAAACCTAAAATAGATAAATATCTTAGTAGCTAATACGGTCGATAGGGAATGCTTACCCCTCTTACGCACCTGATCCCAACTCTGGTATGTCCAGGGGTATGTGTTTGCCCATCTCTCTGATTTGTATTTTATATAGGAATTATGAGATTGATCACTGTTCGTTGTCTTGGTCTTTTCATGCAAGACCACCCTAAAAGGATTTTATAGATATGCATACTCTAGTACTCATAGTGCTCGTGTTGCCAATCAAGGGATCACAAGATTGATTTTCGATTCCAGTGTCGCGGAAAACCTGACACATTTGAACAAAATATGAATTTTCCTTCCCCAAACGGCCACAATTAGAAGTGAAAGATTGGAGTCTTTTGAATATGTCATCAGAAATAGAGGTCCTTGTCACGGTAGATCACGAGCGAAACTTTACTGCGACGGCTCTGTGATGGTCGTGTATAGATGAACATTTGTAGTACTTCATTTACAGCTGGTGACATTTATCACACTCAGCCTCGGACAGAAGACTCGGACATAGAACGATCGCAAAGATTGCATCACATC
The DNA here is from genome assembly GCA_024699665.1 of Ostrea denselamellosa. Taxonomy (NCBI): domain Eukaryota; kingdom Metazoa; phylum Mollusca; class Bivalvia; order Ostreida; family Ostreidae; genus Ostrea; species Ostrea denselamellosa. The sequence goes on from JAMZEH010000004.1 coordinate 3,749,163, forward strand.
GACGCAATCAAAAGAAGAAGACAACGAACAGTGATAAATCTCATCACTCCTACAAGGAATATAATATTAAGAGTTGGGCAAATAAAGGCCCCTGGATATACCAGAGATGTCTAAGATGCCTAAGATGAATAAGCATCCCCTGTTGACCGGTAACATCAGCAGCCAGCCCTATATCTCAATCAGGTAATTGGAGTAATCCGTAGTCAAAATCAGTGTATAGAGAACGGCCTAACACAATTGGCATGAAACGTCAATCAGCATTCAACCTAACATGATGTATTTGCAAATTTAAACGTTATAACGACCATAGAATATTTTAAATGATGATGACTTTAAGCGAAAGTGTTGAAACGTCTGTAATATCAATTTGTTAGTCCTTGTCCTTTTGACATTTCCTTAATTATTGGGGGCCGGGGGGGGGGGGGGTGTTCAAAAGTACGTACTTGGTCTTTTCTCCTTTCAGGTTTCTGAATTCAAAACAAACATATGCTATTCTGTATATTATTTTGCAGATTATTCGCATGATGCGAGCATGTGGATGAAGTTAAAATACTAGAACAGATTTCCTGTATAATTTGTTATTTTCCAAATTAATTTTCAATTTTGGTTTCATCAACTCTGATACATTATTTCTGTTTATGAAAATATACGAGTAGATATAATTGCAGGTGACCTCCCTATACGAATAACAAATGCGAACAGAATGTCACACAACATAGAAACAAACACGAAAAACCCGTATGATAGTAAATTACTTCACAACACAGAGTCTTCCACTTCTGCTTCGTACTGAGATATTTATTGAAAATATATGCTGACGGCAAACTAGCAACTCATCTTGATGTAAATGCATTGGGATGGTTAATCACTACACCTACATTACTGATCACTACATCAAAATTACTGATCAGTATATCTACATTACTGGTCACTACATCTAAATTACTGATCAGTATATCTACATTACTGGTCACTACATCAAAATTACTGATCAGTATATCTACATTACTGGTCACTACATCTAAATTACTGATCACTACATCTAAATTACCGATCAATACATCTAAATTACCAATCACTACATCAAAATTACCGATCAATACATCTAAATTACCGATCAATACATCAAAATTACCGATCAGTATATCAAAATTACTGATCAGTACATCTACATTACTGGTCACTAAATCAAAATTACTGATCAGTATATCTAAATTACTGATCACTACATCAAAATTACTGATCACTACATCAAAATTACTGATCAGTATATCAAAATTACTGATCAGTATATCTACATTACTGGTCACTACATCAAAATTACTGATCAGTATATCTAAATTACTGATCACTACATCAAAATTACCGATCAATACATCTAAATTACCAATCACTACATCTAAATTGTCAATCACTACATCTAAATTACTGATCACTACATCTAAATCCATAATCACAACATCTAAATTACCAATCACTACATCTAAATTACCAATCACTACATCTGAATTACCAATCACTACATCTAAATTACTGATCACTACATCTAAATTACCAATCACTACATCTAAATTACTGACCACTGTATGGATTACTGATCATTAAATCACTACATCAAAATGTCGACTTGAATGTCAAATATGATATTTCGTCTTCTCATGTAGAAATTTTTGAATGAATTCTGCTTCATAAAAATATAAAAACAGGTCAGCTAAAGAGCAAAATTCATGCCCATGAGAATTCCAATAGACTGAGGTGAGAGGCTTTGTGATTTTGAGCCCGATGCTCTAACCACTCGGCCAAGGAGACCCCTTGGAAGACCCGATCACCAAAGACTACGACGATATTGTCAATGAGGAACTTTAGTATCTTTAATATCAACTTAAGAGTACTTGTGGTTGGGGTCAGAGTGGTGTTTAACAATATATTTGTTTGTTTGTTTTTTATTTATAGTCTCCTGAGCAATTTTTCAGCTATCCGGCGACTGTTTAACAATATAATGTTTTGGATGATTGATCACTATGTATCATGGCTCGAAATTATCCTTATTCAATGGTCACTTGGACTTTCAACTTATATTTTTGCTGGTCAATTGATAACTTTTAATGTCCCTGCGGATCAGTGAATATGAAAACGACTGGTCCAAATTCCATATTCAATCACAAGTATCTGGATTTTAACCAATAATAAATATATATAGAAAAAAAATATTAATATATGTATCGATCATTCGATAGATATTTTTTTTTCTATTGATCAATTGATTAACATTCAGATACATATGATTCAATAATGAAACATTTTTATGATAGGGCGTAGTATGTTGTTTATTCAAACTAGCATCAACCAGTTAAAAATATAATCTCATTATTTTTATCCGTAATTTTCACTTAATCTAAAACAAATAGTCGGCGACAACTTCATTTTAGTCATTTGTGGATATAAAAGTGTTGCAGGATTATGAAAGCGTCGTAAATTAAACAGTTCATAGTAAAGAGACGCGCGTTGTTAAATACTCACTCGGAACTCCTCTTGTGACTCGTACCTTTGTATGAAGTGCAGAGGAATCATCAGAGGAACACCGATTGTATATTCCGCTTAAGAGAAACATTGCGTTACTCCATAGTTCAACTTATCAAAAGTGAATTTGCATGCAATAAAAACCAGGAAGCACAGACATCTACTATTTACTAGCTCTATCTTTGAGGAATTATTATAAGCACCTAGATTAACTAATCCAACGGGCACATGCTATTTACAAAGCACTAACCCGAATTGATAATTTACTGGCTCCGGACCATCGGGCCATCAGTTATTTCAAGCCTGCATATGAATATTAATTTTTGCCGTTTTTGTTAAAGAAGCAACTGTCTATGATGTCAAAAAGTCTAGACTTTAGTTTATTGTGATGTATGGTCGTGTAAAGTAATACGTTGTAATGGTATTGATTTGAGAAAATTGTGTAATTTCAAATTTACTAAATTTCTATAGAATTCTTCAGAATCTACATTTGGTTTAAACTACCTCTGGCACATGTAGTGGCACAGTACGTTTGATTTTGTTTGTTTGTTTGTTTGTTTGTTTATAGCCGCCTGAGCAATTTTTCAGCTATCCGGCGGCTGTCACCATTACCGGTGACAGGGCTGCAAATTTAGACCTATGCTCGGCACTCAGGGCCTTTGAGCAGGGAGGGATCTTTATCGTGCCACACCTACTGCGACACGGGACCTCGGTTTATACGGTCTCATCCGAAAGACCGGCACCCACGTCCCACAGTGGGATTCGAAGCCCCGACTCAAGGATCATCAGATCCTTGAGCCCGACGCTCTAACCACTGCGCCACGCGGGCGGCTCAGTACGTTTGAAGTTCCTTCATAACAGTTAATATTTTCGTGAAGAGTATAGACTGGAGATTGGTAGAGCATTTACCTCATCCAGCAAAGTATCTTCATAAGAGTGGTGTGGAGTTTGGGAATCCAATACAGGTATGTTAACTCATATTCACATAGTCCATAGACTGGGATTTTAAATGTGTTTAAAATTGAAGATGATTTTTGGAGAATTTCATATGCTATAATATAAAGCAGCCAGTAATATCGATATTGCTATAATATAAAGCAGCCAGTAACATCAATATTGCTATAATATAAAGCAGCCAGTGTTATCGATATTGCTATAATATAAAGCAGCCAGTGATATCGATATTGCTATAATATAAAGCAGCCAGTGATATCGATATTGCTATAATATAAAGCAGCCAGTGACATCAATATTGCTATAATATAAAGCAGCCAGTAACATCAATATTGATCCATGTTATAGTTTCTGGTTCTTGATACATCGTGGTATCACGTGGTCATCACATTCTATATAACATACCAGCGCTGGGCTTCTTGCATATTTCTGGGCTATTTTCTGAATAACAGGATCTTCAAGAGGCACAAGATCTCCCTTCCTTTTCCTAGTTAATCACAAAGTGTAATAATATTAGATTGTTGTCCATTGTGTGAAAGAGATTAATAAGGTTTATTCAAATCTAGATGAAAAGGCTAAGGTAACGAACAGTACTCAATCTCGTAGTTCCTATAGAAAATATAAATCAGAGAGATGGGCAAACACGGACCCCTGGATATACCAGAAGTGGAATTAGATGCCTACGAGGAGTAAGCATCCCTTGTTGACCGGTCACATCCCCGTGAGTCCTATATCTATATCAAGCAAACGGAGCAACGTGCAGTCAGAATCATTGTGCACAGAACGGCCTAAAAATTGATATGAAACAGACAACATTTGACTTCATGGAAGGTTGTACTGACAAACTAGATCGTTATAAAGACCATACAACTTGCGAAATACTGATTTATACAAGACTGTACAACAGACCCCTATAATATCAACTTGTTTATTTATTGCCTCGATTTAAAAGTAACAATACGCAGAACAAGGTCATGTGTATTGAATCAGTTGAGCGATATAAGCACCACATGCAGGTGATAATGATATATATATATATATATATATATATATATATATATATATATATATATATATATATAATTTACAATATATATGTATATATAATGTACGCTATAGATTTAATTGTAGAAAATATCAAATTTAATTTGTTTATTGTTTTCGCTGTATGCTTTAAAGGACATGGCTCACATAGGGCTTGATTTAATTTTGAGAAACTGAAAGAAGATGCTATTTGCATATTAAATATCTAGAATGTGCATCGGGATTAAAATTAAATAACTGTGACACAAATATAGTCTATCGGTTTTTTATTTAACGTTACAAAGTGTCGCAATTTTAGCTTTTGCGTTTATGTAGCTGATTTGTATGTTCATCTGTTTATAAGCTTTGTGATTCACTTGTGATATATACCTGTTCATAGGCTTTACTTGTCTCTAGTGGATTTGTAGATTTATCTATTGATAGATTTTGTGCTAATCTAGCTGATCTATATATTTATCTATTGACAGATTTTGTGTTTATCTAGCTGATTTGTATATCTATTTGTTTATAGGCGTTGTATTTATCACGTAATCTGCATTACATGCCAAAATGCAATATTTCCTTATAAAAGTAATTAACTTCACAAATTCGAATGAAATATTTTGAAGAAAAGCTTGAAAGTTGATAGAAGTATAAAATGTAAAAACAATTCTGTACAATTTAATTGAAGTGTCGATTGATAGGACCATTTCTGCAATACAATAACGATGTATTATGAGAATAGTTATATTTCATACACGGAAGCCCTTAGTTGTGATATCAAATGACACAGATTAATGTGTCACTTCTATTACTAAAATTTAAGGCATTACACTCAACGAATTCTGAAAATGCCACATCTACTTTATGAATTTTTAGACAATCTAGAGGTTTCATCCATTTTTTATTTATTCTTTAATTTTTTTCAATTTAACGTGAGGGCTGCAGACTCTTCCCAAACAACATTTCGTTTTATTGTAAACAACATTTCATGTATTCATTGTAAATGATGAACAAGTTGCACTAATTACATAATGTCAGGTTTTCCTGGCGATCCCAGGGGAGAGTACGCTGTTATAGCTATACCAAGCGTCCTACAGGCATTAAACATGTCCTCCTGTTGTAGATAAATATTGCATTCCACCTGAAAAACAAACATAAACGGATGTACTAAAATAAAAAAAATAAAAAACATAAACGGATGTACTAAAAAAAAAAAAACAAACATAAACGGATGTACTAAAATAACAAACATAATCGGATGTACTGAAATTAAAAAAAAAGACATAAACGGATGTACTAAAATAATAAAAAAAAAACTATTTCTGTGTAAAAGTAAGTAGAAACTTAAATTCGTGCTATTTACATACTTTGTATGAACGGAACACAGATATGACGCATGATTTGACTCACTTGGTTCATCAAGGGTTTACGCTTGGCTACTTTACAGATCCTTTCTAACTGTGAAATATTGAAGTTGGAAACTCCTATACATTTGGTCAGACCCAAGTCTACAAGTTCTTCCATCTCCTACAAGCATAATACAATAGTTTCCTCAACATTCCATTGTGGTAAGCTTTGTTGTAACTGCAATGTTAACAGAGCAAATGGCAAAAGTTCTGTTTGGTATACAATACCTTCCATGTTCCTACTAAATCGGTCTTATCAGCAACCTTAAGCACACCATTCACTTCTGCGGGATAAACATCTTCATCATTCCCATCGTACTAGAATGATATTATTTTCAACTTGAATTTTATAAAAAAAAAAACAAAAACGAATTATACAATTATATTATTAGATATTTCATTTTCCGTCAAGCTGTAACTTTTTTGTTGCATTAGATATAGAAATACTGTTGTATATTACAGTATTGTACACTGAGGGGAAAAGTGAATACATAAAGAAATAAAATCCATAACGTTATAAACCGCAATGGCTCTACTGGGATATCTAAAACGTTTATCAATGGGCGCTGGTGTGACCGGTCGACAGGGGATGATTACTTTTCCTTGGCACCTGACCCCACCTCTCGTATATCCAGGCATCCGTTTTTACCCAACTCTTAATTTTGTATTCCTTATACGAATGGTGAGATTGATCACTGTTAATTATCTTCACCTTTATAACATTGTTTCTATTAATTGATCTAGAATTCCATAACAGAAAGAATAGTCATCCATTTCAATAAAAAACATATTTCAAAATTCGATTTTTCTAAAAGCGTTTTTTTTTTATTTTAGAAAATGGCTTTATCACATACCTAATAATTCTTCAGCAATAAAATTTCCATATATTCTACAAATTATGGCAATATTTCGGCCAACGTTTCATGAAATAATAGAGTCGGCACCAAAACGTTCCAAGTACGAATTACTTTATTGCAAGCTAAGTTGTAGATGGCAGGAGTTAATTTGTTTGGCTGGTTAACGGTAGACTGATTAACTTCAACCTCGAATTTTTTTTACTCAAACGGAGATGTCACCATTGCCGGTGAAGGGCCTTTAAATTTTAGGCCTATGCTCAGTGCTTACGGCCTTTGAGTAGGGAGGATCTTTATCGTTTCATATCTGCTGTAACATGGGACCTCGGTTTTTGCGAACTCCGAAAAAGGACCGCCCCATTTAGTTACCTCTTACGACAAGCAAGGGATACCGAGGATCTATTCTAACCCGAATCCCCACAGGACCAGTTAGTTTGGCTCTGAAACATGTGGGTAGGTGTATACATCAACTCGGGTTATGACAGGGTTATGAAAAATCATTCTGTAATAATCACTACATATATGCACAATGAATTAAGAATCATAAGAAGGACATATACTCTTAATGACCGTTGTTTACTTTTTTTTAAGGAGGAATGTGTTTTGCACTCTTATCTTCCCAAATGGGGTTTTGGAACAGTTTACTTTCATCCTTCATTATATATATATATATATATATATATATATATATATATATACAAACACTCTAAACACTTTGAAATATTTCGACTGTGTTACCGGTCTTCTTCAGTCGTGTTTATTGATCATAGCAACGTAACACGGGACTACATGCACAAAGTACTATGACATCACAAACGTATTACAAATGTAACGTAACGTCATAGTTGATGTTGCGGGTAAAACATATGGAAAAAGGCATGTTAGTTATGTCCAGGATACTACAGACTTTTTGAAAAACTTTCAAGTGTAAAGACACCACTGCAAGATTCTTCCATTTTATTTTGCATGGATGTAAAAGCACTCTATCCCAGTATACCCAGGAAAGAAGCGCGCGACATCATGAAAAAAGTGCAACAAGAACGTCATGAAAAGAAAGTAGACACGGGAGGCATTTTGAAAATGTTGGATGCTGTTTTTGACAATAATAATTTTAGTTTCAACAACAAACACTACATTCAGACCGAAGGAACCGCTATCGGATCGAAGCTTGGGCGAAATTACGCCTGTGTATACATGGGAGGATGGGAAGAAATTCTGTTTGAAAAATCGGAAAAATTACCATTATTTTATGTACGATATATTTGGCATCTGCACGGGTACAGAGGAAGAACTAAAACAATTTCATAAGACAACGACCACAATTGATTTCCTTGACGTAACTATCTCAACAACAGATGGAATGCTAGCTACGTACTTATACTGCAAATCTACGGACAAACATATGTACCGTAATAAAAGTTCCAACCACTGCGGGGGCCTACTCGGCCGAGTGGTTAGAGCATCGGGCTCAAAATCACAAAGCCCCTCACCTCTGTCGGCGCGCGTTCGAATCTCGGCCGCGGCGTTATGTGAGCAAGTTTGCCAGTTTACTTGCGGACGGTCGGTGGTCTCTTTCCAGGTACATTGTATCTGGGTCCTCTCCTCCACCAACAAAAACTGGACGCCACCAGATAACTGAAAAATTGTTGAGGGTGGCGGAAAGCAATAAATAATAATAATAATAACCATCCACTGCGAATTTACAAAAAAATCTATCCCTTTGGACTTGGACTCCGAGCACGTAGAATATGTTCCACAGAAGAAAAATACCAAATTCAACGACAGAAAATAAAGATCAGTTCGCGAAAATGCGGTTATTCTGATAATGATGTAGAAAAAGAACTTGAAAAAGTAGATAAACTCGACCGATCGAACCTCTTAAACTACCGCAAAAAGACAAAGCAGAGTAATCGTGTTCCTCTCGTGATAAACTATTCTAAAGGACTTCCTAATGTCCATAAGATTTTAAAAAACCGTCAAAAAATTCTGGAAAACTCTGATCACCTTAAAAGTGCTTTTAAGGATATGCCAATCGTTGCCTTTAGAAGAGACAAAAATTTAAATGACATCCTAGTACATAAGAAACACAATAATTTATTTTTCAAAAAGGAAAATTTGTGCGAACCATGTGGCGCTAAAAAAGTGTATTTTATGTCAATATGTCATTACAACAAATCAATTCGAGGACTGTAACGGTAACAAATATCATATCAAAAATTATATCAATTGTAAATCCAGGAAGGTAGTTATGGAGTGTTTTGCAAAAAATGCAACAAAATGGTATATGTGGGAGAATTGAATTTGTCATTTATTAGACGCGAAACTGATGACCCGTAGCTAATCACTTCTACACGGATTCCCACAGTGTAAATGATTGGTCTGTCGTAGGTATAGAAAAACTTTACAAAGATGATATTTACCGCCGCTTTAGAGAAAATTTATGGAAGAAAATATGAACACTTATGTGCCACTCGGAATAAACAAAAGGGAACATTTTTGTCTTTCAGAATCATCTCTGTTATGTATAGAATTTTTTCATAATATATGCATGTACAAAAAACATTATACTCTTAAATTGGTATTATTACCTTTACATATATATTTATGGCTTTAGCCTTTATAAGTATATAACATTACTGATAAATAATTGAATGTATCTGATTGTGTTTCACTTCGGCTAAAAATTAATTTCTTTGTGTACAGTCTTGGTACCTTATTCAATGTATATTTTTGAAATTGTACACATATCCTTTTTGAGGGCTCTTGCCTTTTACCATATGTTTTACCCGCAACATCAACTATGACGTTACGTTTCATTTGTAATACGTTTATGATGACATTGTACTTTGTGCATGTAGTCTCGTGTTACGTTGCTATGATCAATAAACACGACTGAAGAAGACCGGTAATGCGGTCGAAATATTTCAGAAAAGTGTTTAGAGTGTTTGTTTTTAAATTTTGCTCCAACAAAAGAGACTTATATATATATATATATATATATATATATATATATATATATATATATAACTATGGTTTTGGATATTTTAATCAGGTTGGGTGGAGTATGCGTGATAGTAGGTGGTCTTTAGATATGCAAAACTGACCTCATGTTCCATGCATATACGCGTGTGCGCTTTAAGGCGCAATTTGATATTTTAATGCTTTTAAAATAAACTCAATGTGAGGTAATGATTTCAAAATTTGCAGAAGCCCAAAACATTTCTCTGTTAAAAGCAGAAAAAAAACTTAGTTCTCTTATTTGCTACAAATTATTAAGAAACCCTACACCTTATGCCGAAAAGTGGTACATAGCAATACAAATGTGACTCACCGCAAGCGGTATCGGAAAATGGACCATGTACAAATCTATATATTGTAACTGAAGTTTCTGTAGACTCATCTTCACAGACCTTTTCACCATCGTTGGATCCATGTGAATCATTGGGAGCTAGATAATAGATATTTCTATGCATGTTAATTTTAATACATATTTAGACAAAACCTTTGAAATTCCTGTCCTAAAAACAGTGCATTGATGATGGATCTTATTATCGACATCATATAATGATTTTATTTGCCAGTACAATCTGTCATTAAGTCGAATGCAGTCTGAAATGTTTCATACAAATTATTAGTTCGTTCTTTAACACCTTAGTTTGATTACAGATTATTATTACGTTTAGTTTATCTAGATATAGGACTCTAGGCGTACGTGACCGGTCAACCGGGAATGCGTACTCCCCGTAAGCAGGGTATGGTTACTTCTATTAGGCACCTGGATACCGTTTCACAAAGGCATCTTAAAGTAGGCACTACCTCGCGGTTGAGTGGTTGGGTGTATACCTCCAGCTCGATAATGTTTTACTCATATTGCCGGTGAGGACCTGTAGAATTAGGTCTATGCGTGGCGCTTAGGGCCTTTAAGCAGGGAGAGATCTTTATCGTGCTACACCTGCTGTGACACGGGGCCTCGGTTGTGGGGTTTTGCGGTATCTCCTAAAAGGCAGCCCAATTTAGTCGACTTTTACGATATTTACGACGTAGTGAAGTACTGAGTAAGTACCAAGTTACGACCATTTCACAAATGATGCGTAAAGCGGACGTGAACATCGGCTATTTAAGTAGATTGGAAACCCTGTTAACCTTGTTTCTCTTGTAAACAACAGGTCATCACTAACTATAGACAGCCAGGATTCGAGAAGCATCGTTATCTCACGCTTTTTAACGCGATACTTCATTTGAAAACAACAATAGCAAAGATGAAATGACCCACCCTCCCCCGTATAACTCATAACAATATTTGAATCTTGAATTTCTTTTACTGATACATGAAGAAAAGGCTAAGAAAACGAGCACTACTCACGATGCACTGACTTTTTATTTAGAATAACTCACAAAACAATGTTAACAAGCTGGAATTTTTCCCTTAGGTAGGATACGTATGTTTTCTAAAGAAATGAATAAATTTCTCCCTCAACTCTATTTTGTACACCCATGGATAAAAGTAAGGAAATCGGGAATTGTCTACCCCATTTTCAAAATAATCATGGGTAAGTCCTATATCAGATCTCAGTTGTCTTTCATTAAATGCGAAATAAGCTGCAAAAGTCGATATATTAAAAAATGACCCAATGAAAATTAAAGCAAACCGGCCTTCCGACCTCTTGAATTGCATGCTGACTACGTCATCTCGTAAAAACACTCGATACAGATGCAATCAAAGTGCTGAAAGCCGGAATTTTATAATAACATGCTACTATTCCTATACAAAATACGAAATTAAGAGTGTACGGACCCCTGGACATACCAAAGGTGGCGTCAGGTGCCTAGAAGGAGTAAACATCCCCTGCCGACCGGTCACACCCTCCGTGATGCATGTAATTTAAATCCAAATGCATCTTTAAATCCAGTACAATATGCAACAGTAATAGATTGTAAATCTTTGAAAAGTTAGAAAAAAATAAACAAAGCAACAGTAACCAAAAAGAATCCAGATTCTTTGGGTAGAATTTGTGCATTAAAATCTCAAGTGTTCTTGTGCAGGATAGCTGCTTATTTCTTATATGATGTAGCACCTCTTTAATTTGCACAGAAAGCTTCGAATGTGAAATAAACTGTCAAGTTGGGTCAAATATCTATTAGTGACGTTGCTACATGTATGTTGCGTAGATAAAATTTCCTAGTAATTAGCATAACATATATGCGGTTTTGACATTGGAAAGATACCGTTGAAAGAAACCCTAACATATGTAAAGAAAAACAATCATAAACACGCATTTTGAGTGTACTGCAGGCAATACAAAAGTTCCTATCAGTAGGATAATTCAGCCAAACGTAGGTCAAGTGTAATGGAACTTAAACTTCATCTGTAATTATTCAAGACAAAGCCACATATCAAATGCCAATATATATTTATCCAATGCAGAAAAGTGCAGAAAACTGATTCGGAACGAAAGACAGACGGACGGACAGACCGAGGGCAAACTAATAGTCCCCTTTGGCCAAGCCGGATGTAATGAACTAAAAATAGCTAAAGAATAAGTTGTTGGGATTTCCGAATCACTTCGACATACCCATGGTATTCGAGATATCGGTGTTCAAGATACCGAAGTTTAACTATATTTGCAATGCAGTTTTATATGAAGTTTATGATTGATTGTTTGTTGTTTTTCGCCACATTCAACAATTTTTCAGTTATCTGGTGGCATCCAGTTTTTATTGGTGGAGGAGAGAACCCAGATACAATGTACCCGGGAAGAGACCACTGACCTTCCGAAAGTAAACTGGCAAACTTTCTCACGTATAATATCGGCGCGAGCGAGAATCGAACCCGCGCCGACTAGAGGTGAGAGGCTTTGTGATTTTGAACGCGATGCTCTAACCACTCGACCACGGAGGCCCAACATTAAGTTTACTTGATTATACAAGTAACAAACTACTGTCACAAAGTTGAGTTGTCACTTTGCCATCAGCATCTATTTTCAATAAATAAAAAGTGTTTAACAAAATAATTTTGGACTGATCAATAGATATGAATATATATTTTTTTTTACCATTTTCGTTGAAGAAGCAACTGTGTATGACGTCAGAAAGTCTTTAATATATCGTGAGGTATCGTCGTATAGAGTTGACTGGAGAAAATATGTTCTGTTTCAAATTTACTACACGTTTTTTAGAATGTTTTATAATTCACATTTGATTTACAACACTTCTAGCATATTTCGCGGCACAGTACGTTTGAAGTTTCTCCTCCACAGCTGTTAATATTTTCGTGAGGGGAAAAGATAGGGGCTTGGTAGAACATTTACTAGATCCAGCAATGTATCTTTGTTTGTAAGGGTTTTCGTGGAATTTGGGAATACAGTATAGATACTCTTATTTATATACACCATTGGCTGGTATAAAATAATTGATTAATTGATTGTTGTTTTCCGCCACACTCAACAATTTTTCAGTTATCTGGTGGCGGCCAGTTTTTATTGATGGAGAAGAGAACCCAGATACAATGTACCCGGGAAGAGACTACCGACCTTCAGTAAGTAAACTGGCAAACTTTCTCACATATATCCGCGCGAGCGAGAATCGAACCCGCGCCGACTAGAGGTGAGAGGCCTTGTAATTTTGAGCGCGATGCTCTAACCACTCGGAGGGGCCTCCGTGGCCGAGTGGTTAGAGCATCGGGCTCAAAGTCACAAAGCCTCTCACCTCTGTCGGCGCGTGTTCGAATCTCGGCCGCGGCGTTATGTGAGCAAGTTTGCCAGTTTACTTGCGGAAGGTCGGTGGTCTTTTCCCAGGTACATTGTATCTGGGTTCTCTCCTCCACCAACAAAAACTGGACGCCACCAGATAACTGAAAAATTGTTACGTGTGGCGGAAAGCAATAAATAATCAATCAATCAATCAATCTAACCACTCGGCCACGGAAGCCCCTGGCTGGGAAATTTAATGTGTTTTAGACTGAAGCATGATTTGAAGAGTGGATATGTTGATTAGATAGGACATTATTTGTCAGTGGCAGCATACTGTATGCTGTGGTCCTTTCTATAAATAGCAACAACTGTCCGACCAATCAATTAGTGTAGATATACCATTAGCCTCAAAACATAAGCAATTAAATTGCTAAATTTTAATTCACTGTAATATCGAAAGATCATAGTGTTTTCTACAGGCGGTAAAAGATATTGTTTAATATCAAAAAATCATAGTTTAAAAAAGTCGTAGCAAATTGTGTTTGTTTAATACTCAGACCTATATGCAACAGGTTCAATCTCAAATTAGAAGAAATCGATTTTTTCGTAATCATATCCTATTTATCTTTTATTCATAGATTTAAACGTTAATAATAAAGTGGCCGGTCAATGTCCCATGTCACAGCAGGTGTAGCAAGATAAAGACCCCTCCCTGCTCAAAACCCAAAAGTGCCAAGCATAGTTCTAAATACTGCATCCCTTCACAAATAATGGTGACATCTCAATATGAGTGAAAGATTCTTGAGCGGGAGTTTAAACAATATACAATCAATCAATCAAATAGATCTATCACAATGAAATTAACTCATTGAACCTTGAAAAATCTGTATACATCCATATTTAAAAGAGATAAAACGACTGACTTTAACTGCAGTTGGTTGTGGAAAATGTGTATGTTGTTATATATTAGCTGGAAACATGTTTAATTAGGTAGTCGGTGAAGTTCTCTTAACCTGATAAATTTTCACAAGCAAAGAAAGGAAAATACTAAATCGTGATGTGGAGGCGGTTTGGTCCTTTTTCGCTACATGGGCTCAATTCTTGTGTTCATGTTTTATAATCTTGAATTTCCATTACCATTTACAACCATGCTATAAAACAAGTGCGTGTGGGGGCGGGGATGTTACAAAAAACGGATTTTGTATGCTACAAAAAACGGATTTTGTATGTTACAAAAAACGGAAAAAGTACATTTTTGAAGACAAAAAAATGAGGGGGGGGGGGGGGGGGCGTTGCGCATGTGGAATATATGCCTAAATATATTAATATGTTACATTCGATTTAAAGTATGTTCTCTCTTATACATGTTTATGATAAGAATAATGTTATAATATTAAAGAGACATCACAACTCATTTTGCTCCAAAATCGTAAATTGACAATTTTCCCAGATCTTTCTCTAATTTTGTTGCATAGTTCAATGTATAAACGTTGCAAAAATAACACATTTCTAAACTTGAAAATTATCCTTTAAATACAAAAATTAATAGTTTTGAAGGCTCTTTTTTAACAACATTGAGACGTACTCTTTCTGTCTTCGGACGCATATGCACGGAAAGTAAACAATCCAGTGAGAATGGCTAAACCCAGAATTTGACAGATTATCCGAGAAAAGGCTTAAAATAGAACGAGATATAACTCATACACAAACTACAATTTACGTGGGGATATTACTATGATCCTCTAGCTATGAGACACACACGTAGGGCTTTTAAAAGTCAGTGCTATTTTTATAAAAACACGTGGCATGCTTTAAAAATCATTATTTGGTTATAGAGGCATGAAAGGTATTCTGTTATATTGTTTGTTTGTTTGTTTTATTTATAGTCGCCTGAGCAATTTTTCAGCTATCCGGCGACTGTTATTCTGTTATAATAATGATTTATAATTACTTAATTATAAGAAGCAGGAAATAATCCCATACTCGAGAAGTGAGTGTGGACCCTTTTAAGGGGTATTTGAATAAGTTTTTACACAACACGTGTGTTGTCATAATGAATCACATGATGTAAAATGTCCGAGTCAGAATGAAGAAACCATTGAATTACGGATGATCATTAAAGCGCATTTGAGAGCAAATTAATACATCCCTAATGTTCAAAATTGTCAGTATTGTTACGAGTTTTATTATTTTATCGATACGTGATTTAAAAAGCACTCAATTAAAATGTGCAAAAATGAGCTGTAATGCCTCTTTAAATAAAAGTACATTAAAACGAGTCCTGATCAGCAAATTTCTTTCTTACAAAGTAAGGATGATAAGAAATGAATTTCAGTATTCTATAGCCTGCACACTTAGGTTTTGGATATTCCCAGAAGGTATAGAAATGTACTGTCTTTATCGTTATAAGGGTTCCATCTATCTCTAAAACCCCGCCAACTTCTCAAATTTCTCCTCGCTTCTTCGTCAACAACTTGCTAAATACCACTATCTTTACAAAAGTACGCACTGAACTAGATTTACACTTACCTAGATTTACACTGACCTACATAATACATAAACTTACCATTAACTTACCATTTGAAAATATCTACAATTATAATCTGAAAGGAATTCAAGGTTTATTACTTTTCACCTTGATCGTAAGATATCTAAAGTTAATGTTGTGGTTACCTTGGTAGCAATAAACAAATCCTCCCGCTTGACGTTCCCACTTTGGATGTATTCTTGCAGAACTTCTCCGATGACGTCTTCATTCAAATATAGGTAGGCCGTATCTATGTATCGATATCCGGCGTCCAACGCCGTACGGAGAGCTGTCCGTAATTCATTTTTGGGACCCTGTGTAATATACAAAGATTTTCGTAGGGAGACGCTTTTAAATGGAAAAGGTGAAGATAATGAACAGTGATCAATCTCATAACTCCTATGAGGAATGCAAAATAGAGAATTGGACAAACACAGGTCCCCTGGATATACGAGAGGTGGGATCAGGTACCTAGAAGGTGTAAGCATTCCCTGTTGACCGGTAAACACTCACAGTGTCTTAGTCATGGAAACGGAGTAATCATAACGGTCTGACAATTGGTGTGAAACAAATTTAAAAGCATTCCTCCTAATGGCAGGTTACTTTTGTAAAGTAGGTCGTTATAAGACCATGGAAGTAGTGAAATGGTGACTTTAAGCAAGCCTGTTGAAATCCCTGTAACATCTTATTTGTCAGTAGCCTGCCTTGGATTCGATCAAAAGGGAATGCTTACTCCTAGACACCTGGTCTCCGTTTGTCCGGTTGATCCCCGTCATTTTGTTTTTTGTTGGTTTTTTGTTGTTGTTTTTTTTGTTTGTTTGTTTTTTTTCTTTTTTCATTTGCATGTCTTTATAGACACACAATAAATGTAAACATAAAATTTTAGATATATATTTATCCCCATAATCTAAAATTTGTTTTATAACACCATTTTCATTTACTGCTACAAATATCTCTCACCATGGTTTTTTTGTTTTTTGTTTTGCAGTCAACAGTCTTTTGACCCAGTGCACTTCAAAGATTGTATAAAATGATCAATGTTCACCATTTTTAAACCTCCACATAAATAATCTTGAGTAGCAATAGTTCTTTTAACCTTATCACGTTTTGATTTCCATACAAATTCAAATATATCTTTACTTAAAGATGGAATTTTGTCAACACCAGGCGTGGGAAGCGAAATTAATATATGATTTAGTTTTGGTAAGATTAAGGATTTTACAACTGTTACACGACCAATAGGTGTTAGTATTCACCGACTCCACTGTTGGATTAAAGACTTAACTTTTGGTAAAAGATATTATAGTTTGTATCAGTAATAGTTTCAAGTTCTACCGAAAAATCAATATCTAGTAGAGACAAAGTTGTTGACCCCCAATCTAACTTCCATCTTCGGTGGTGAAAAACCTGGCTTGAAAATGTTTCTGAGCCGATCCAAATAATTTTTGTTTTAGTACTATTTACTTTTAACCCAGATAACAGTGGGGAAAAAAATCTAAGGTATCTAGAGCAGCACAAAGTGAATTTGGTGAACCGTCAAGGGCAAGCTAAGTGTCATCAGCATATTGGGAGATTTTGTGTTCTTTCTTCTGAATATAATACCCTTAATGTCTTTATTTTGTTTCAAAAGAATAGCAAGAATTTCAGCACAGAGAATAAATAAGGAGCAACGGGATCCCCATGTCTACAACCTCTTTGAATATCAATTTGCTTAGATAAGTATCCACATTGTAGAATCGAGGCTTTAAAATTTGTATTTAAATATTTTATCCAATCAATAAATTTATTTCCAAAACCAAAATAATTCAGTACTCTGTAAATAAAATTCCATGATATCGAGTCGAAAGCTTTCTCAAAATCAATAAGAACTAAGAGACCTGGAATATTTTTTGCTTCGGTATATAACATAAGATCATAAATGAATCTTGTATTTTCACCTATATATCTACCTTTGATAAATCCAGATTGTGTATCTGAAATGAGGGTGTCTAGGGTTGACTTTATTCTATAACTTAGGCACCCAGATATAAGCTTATATAAGACATTTAGTAAAGTTATTAAATGCCAATTCTTTAAATAGTGTCTTGGTTTGTCACACTTTGGTATACAAGAAATAATACCAAGTCTTTGTGAAATTGGTAATTCTTTCTTATGAAAAATACAATTTATTGCTTCTAGAATGTAACATTTCAAGTCTTTCCAAAAACCATTAAAAAAATTCAGTAGTGAAACCATCACTACCTGGTGATTTATTACTTCTCATATTTTTCAAAACATTTAAAATTTCCCTTTCGAAAATTTCACTTTTGAGATACTCGGATATTTTTTTCATTAAGTCTTTTACTTTCAGACGAATCAATGATATCACTGAAATTCAAACTAATCAGTTCAGAGTCTCTATTTGCATATAAATTTTCATAAAATGTTTTAACTTGGTCTAAGATTTCGAACTGATCACAAACAATTTTATTTTCATTGATATCAACCCTTTTTATTACTTTGTTTATGTAGTTACGAGATTCTAAATTACAAAAATATTTTGTAGGCTTTTCACCTTCTTCAACCCATCTAGCACGTGATCTAATTAAATGGTCCTGCATTTTGTCTTTTCTTAAATTTTCGAGAGCTAATTTTTTTTTCTTAAAAAGAATATGTATTGCATTTATTTTGAGACTCCATATTTTCTATTTCTTCTATTAGTGATTTTTCAAGTTCATCTCTTCTTTTTCTTATATGAAGAGAAAGAAATGGTGATTCCCCGTATTTCCATTAGAATAACTTCTAAAAGCAAACTGTCATCAACAGAATAAATACAGTTGTAGTCATCTTCATTATATGAAGTGTTTTGTAAATATTTCAATTTTTGAATTGTTTCTTTAACTTTTTCAACATATGTCGCATCATGTAATAAACTGTTGTTAAATGTCCATAGGCCACAGCCTCTTTTAAAGGAGTAGAATTTTAAACTTAAAACTACAATAGAATGGTCTGACCTATATCCAGGTTTAATTGTGAAATTTTCTACTAAGTTGATAAGCCTACAGATATAAGAATATAGTCAAGACGATCTTGTCTACATGGATTTTTGTCCTCCACGTATATATTTTCTTGTCTGGATTCAGAATCCTGTAGTAATCAACAATATGTAAATCTTCCATATTTTCTATCAATTTGTCTCTAGCTTTAGGATTGTTAACATTAGTATAATTACAAGTATCAATAGAAGGGTTTAGAGTAAGATTTAAATCACCACATAATATGAAATATTCATTATCAAATTCCAAAAATGTTTTCCGGATTTTTTTTATAGAAGTCAGGACAATCAACATTTGGACCATAAACATTAATAAGAGTTAATCGATTATCCCCTATTGTAATATCTAGAGCAAGTAGATTTCCCTCACAGTCTCTTTTTTCTTCGTGAATTTTAAATTCAAATTTATTATTAAAAAGGACACTAACACCCCATGAATTGGATTTGAAAGAACTAAAAATACATTTATACCCCATTGAGTTTCTACATATGATTCTATCTCATGTGTACCTTGTTAAAACAGGATAGAAAATCCCCTTTCCTTGTAGTAATTCAGGACATTCCTTCGTTTCTGTGGTGTTGCTAGTCCTTGATAGTTCAACGTAGCAATTTTTATAGAATCATTCAATTTATAAAGATTTTAAAAATATTAAGCAACCTCCAAACAAAACATCCGGTATAATCACTGCCACACTCTACCACACTCTCGCATACACCCGTATATATAGTCAATAATAAAAAGAAGCATCAAAACTAGAAAAGATGCATGTACAAAAAGAGAAAGGGTCATGGCAAAAAAAAAAAAAAACACCCAGTGCAAAATGATTAGACCAAAAGAGCTTACTTATATAAAGGGTGTTAAGAAAGTTCGTTCCGTTTGTAAATTTGAAAAATTAGATAGAAAAACGACATGTTTTTGTTTCAAATTTTTACTGGTAACTCTATAGACTTTTTTTTCCATTGTATCAGCAGTTATCCTTCCCTATGTGCACTCTCTTGTGTTACTATAGTGTGATGTAAACAAAGTGTCTATTACGTTATGAAATAAATATGCCGAGTTCCGTGAAAAAGCAGACGCCCTGTACAAGTGTTGATACAATTAATGAACGAGCTCAAGCTTTGGCTTTATTAGATGCAGGATTAAGTGTGAAGGATGTGGCTAAGCAGCTATGTAAAAGTGAGCGATGGGTAACAAAGTGGAGGCGAAGGCGAGAGCAAAATAAACAACTATCCGATCAACCGAGATCCGGCCGGCCTTCGAAGATAGTGGGGGTAGTGAAGAGAAAAGTGGAAAACATAAAATACAAACGAGGAAAATCAACAAGGAAATGCAGCAAGGAACTTAAGAACTAAGGCTTTAATGTGAGTCATGTAACTATTTTTAATTATTTGCGAAAAGTTAAAAAATGGAAGGCATTTAAAAGACCGAGAAATCAACTCTTGACGAAAACACAGAGGCAAAAGAGATTGAAATTTGCTCGTGATCACAAGCATTTGACGGCTGAAGACTGAGAAAACTACATCTTTAGTGATGAATCTACGAAATATTTGTTTCATGTTCCGAACCGACAGGACGATGTTGTGTGGGGGTCCCAGTCAGATGAGGTTCCAGATGTAAGCTGCGTCAAGTCGAGCGTTAAAGTCATGGTATGGGGTGCGATGGGAGTACAGGGATTATCCAAACTTCACATTGTTCCAGCCGGCAAAACTATTAATGCTGATTATTATGTGAACAATATCCTTCAAAAAGAACTAAAATCTGCTCTAAATCGACAGAAAAATAGTGGTAGGATCGACGAACGAAAGTTACTTCAATATCCAAGACAGGCCACATTTGTTCAAGATGGAGCGACCCCTCACACTGCCCTGCTAACACAGAATTGGTGTGAAAATAATCTACCAAACTTTATTACCAAAGTAGAATGACCAGGCAATTCCCCAGACCTAAATTGCATCGAAAATCTATGGAATATTCTGGACAGCGAGGCCTACAAGGATCCGCGCCCAACGACAATGTGCCAATTACGACACCGACTTCACCGTGAATGGAAGGAGATACCTCAGAAACATTTGATTTCTTTGATTCATTCAATGCCAAATAGAATTAAAAATGTATTGAAAAACAAAGGTGCACTGTCTGGTTATTAAAACATATAAACTTGTATATGAGTTGTTTATAAATAATTTTAAGCATATTGTAAATCATGGAACGAACTTTTTTAACACCCTTTATATGAGGCATCTATATTTACATACCTCACCTCATGCCGAAATTCCGTTACCGGAAATGTCACTTGTATATAAACATCAAAAACATGAAACGGAGATGGTTGGCTTCATAGTTATCCGGAAAAATAATAGAAAAACGTTAAAATATTTGAATTTCAGCCTACAACCACGAGGCACGATTAATGTACAAGCAAAAAACAAAAAACAAAACAGTCCAATTTCAAAAGCAAAATAATCTAAACCAAATCCTGGAAAGAAATAAAGAGAGAATTGCAAATTACCATAACCGCACTAAATAACTGCTAAAATGGAAATACGCGTAATTTGGATAGTATTAAGTAATTTTATCCAAGACATCTAGCATGGTATTTTCCATGATTTGAAAACGTTTTGGACCATGATGTCTACCCATCATCCTCGATATGACTATGGCTCCGTCCATGCGGTTCTGATTTTGTAATACTCTCAGCATTTTGAGTCCCGCTCCAAACTCCCCCTCATTACGATATCCTTCGTGGATGACCCCGGTATTGTCTTTGAATCTATAACCAAAATGTTATGGTTGGCACGCCCAAACACTGGATCGATCGCAATTTTCTTATAAAAGTTTCTCACCTTTGCATATGCGTTAGCCTCTTCTTCTTCTTCTTCCCAATAATGGCCACCATCAACATGTTGATTATTTCGACAGAAGCGGCGCTGAATTGATTTCACCCGTCAGAGTGAGTGTTCGATCTTTGGGCCATAATTCCATCAATTTTCTCGCGTTCCTTGCTGTCCATCTGCAAAAGTTCCTCTGAATTAGGAGTGGATACTTTGTCTTTATAAACTGTTCCATTTGGGAAAGCGAGTTTATCTCCAATGATACGGATTTTTAAACTTTCTTGCCAGTACTTGTTGTTCAGTTCTACAAATTTCTTGCGGGTTTCGTTAACCTGGGGGGGGGGGGGGGGGAGGAGGAGGGGGAGATTGAGGTGTGATGTAGAAAGGTAGTTCCTCTCCAGCGTCCTCCTTGGTCTTCTGCTGTTTAAGTATTTCATCCTTGTGTTCGATCTTCATGAGCCTCCCTGTAATAGTAAGGGGTCGTCCACTTGATTTCTATGAATGTTCGAAAATTCTACATCCGCTCCTAAATGCTCTTTTATTAAGTTAGAAACTTTGATTCTCAAGACTCCCCCAGTTATTCCTGTAGATTATGTATGAGAATGTTAAATTTCACTGATCTGCCTTTCAAACATGTTATCTCTGCTTCTTGTTGTTGAACTTTTCTAGTTTAATAACCACAGATTTAAGTATCTCCATATTTTTTCTGAGCTTTTCATGCTCAGTTTTCAAGCGCTCCACATCTGAAATGGTTTCTTCCTGAGTCCCGGCCACAGATTGAATTTTATCGTCAGGGCCATTTTTCTCAAATTCGCCTTAATGTCTCCAATTTCTTGTGCTAATTTTGCGAGAGTTTTGTAGGGTTCCGTTAACTGTTCAATGCCAGGGAGAAAGGCTGTCGTAGTTTGAAACGGATTTTAATGTCCAAATCCACCAGAGGGGAACGGCTGGCTTGCTACTGTGCCGGGTGCCCGTGACTGTGCTGGTGATTCGTTCTCATGGGCGCGGATCACTTTGTTTTGCCTGTGTGTTGGGACCATCGTACAACAAAGGAAATATTCCAATTTTCAAAATTAAAGCAAACTTTCCTTCGTATTTATAACTATCCTTCACTGTATCAAAAATGAAGAAAGAACGGCAGCCTCCGGGAGCGGTGAAATAATTGATCAGCTCGGAATTTGGTCTAAATATCTCCCACTAAAAATACATGACCGCCATGACCAGTAACCATGTGGTATCCTCTCCTCATTTTGTATTTTTTGCTGTGTGTCTGTGTGTGTGTCTATATATATATATATATATATATATGTGTGTGTGTGTGTGTGTGTGTGTGTGTGTGTGTGTGTGTCTATGTGTGTGTGTGGGGTCTGTATATATATATATATATATATATATATATATATATATATATATATATGTATGTGTGTGTATGTGTGTGTGTGTGAGAGAGAGAGATCAATTATTGTTCGTTTCCTTCACTTATTCATTGATATAGAGTATATATATATAAACACATCAATCCAATAAAAAACGCATACCAAAAAATCAATGCTAGTATAAAGCGAAATACTCATAGACATGTTAATATACAGCAGAGAACACAAATTAATGAACAACACAACAAACTCGATCAAATTAAGAAACTGTCCTTGGAGTTATTAGGCATGCGCTCTAATATCCCTGGCACATGCCATTCCCCACAATTTCATTCATACATCGAAAGCCAGTTTTATCGTATGTAAAGTAAATTTCTTGAAAAACGTAAAGTGAAAAACTTTCGCTTATTTCATAATCCGAGGATCCCATATAATCTATAGAAAATGGCCATTTTGGAAAAATAAAATACAATAAAATATGTCAAGAAAATATAGAAAAAAAAAATTCAAGGAATCGCTCTGTGAGTGAGATTAAAACAAATATGGCTGGGGAAACTATGCTACTGTTGAGAATTTACAGACATTGATCGCCAGAGACAGTAATTTGAGTTACCTCCCTTGGCTTTGACGTGTTCATCATTACATTTCCACTGAATCACGTAACGTTTTATTTTTAGATCTCAGCTGAGTACGAGGTGGGAAGAGCCGGCGGAAAGAACACGGAATCACAGCAGTCAAATGTCGTGGGAAATAATAAGAAAAACTATCGAACCCATAGCTCCCCTTTCAATCTGATATTCCTCAACATTACATCAGTATCATCAAAGCTCCCCACAAAGCTCAACGTTGCATCAGTATCATCAAAGCTCCCCACAAAGCTCAATATTGCATCAGTATCATCAAAGCTCCCCACAAAGCTCAACATTGCATCAGTATCATCAAAGCTCCCCACAAAGCTCAACGTTGCATCAGTATCATCAAAGCTCCCCACAAAGCTCAACGTTGCATCAGTATCACCAAAGCTCCCCACAAAGCTCAACGTTGCATCAGTATCATCAAAGCTCCCCACAAAGCTCAACGTTGCATCAGTATCATCAAAGCTCCCCACATAGCTCAACGTTGCATCAGTATCATCAAAGCTCCCCACAAAGTTCAACGTTGCATCAGTATCATCAAAGCTCCCCACAAAGCTCAACATTGCATCAGTATCATCAAAGCTCCCCACAAAGCTCCACGTTGCATCAGTATCATCAAACCTCCCCACAAAGCTCAACATTGCATCAGTATCATCAAAGCTGCCCACAAAGCTCAACGTTGCATCAGTATCATCAAAGCTCCCCACAAAGCTCAACATTGCATCAGTATCATCAAAGCTCCCCACAAAGCTCAACATTGCATCAGTATCATCAACTCTATCCACAAAGCTCAACATTGCATCAGTATCATCAAAGCTCCCCACAAAGCTAAACGTTGCATCAGTATCATCAAAGCTCCCCACAAACCTCAACATTGCATCAGTATCATCAAAGCTCCCCACAAAGCTCAACATGACGTTATAGACGTTATAGATCACAATATCCTCTTTCACCGTTTAGAATATTCCTATGGCATATGTGGGTCTGCTTTAGCGTGATAAAATCATATTTGTCAAATCGTTCTCAACGGGTCGCAATAGGATCGATCTATTCAAATGGGATGCATCTCAAATACGGAGTGCCCCAAGGATCTATGCTGGGCCCAAGACTTTATTGTCTTTTTTCGAAACCGATTGGTCAAATTTGTCGGCAACATGGCATGGAATATCACTGCTATGCAGATGATACACAAGTATATCTTGTGTTTGAACCACTAGATGATTGGATAGACATAGCAAGTCGTCTAGAAGCATGTTTGGAAGATATCAGTGACTGGATGCGATCAAATCTTCTAAAGCTGAATCGGGATAAGACCGAACTGATTGTTTTTGCCCCTAAACACCGGGTGAACGACTTTTCAACTTGTCAACTTTCTTTCGATGGCACAGTGGTCAGTAATGTTTCATGTGTCAGAAACCTTGGTGTCATTTTCGATAGGACACTCACTATGGAGAAGCAAATTAGTACCACTGCTAAAGCGTGCTTCTTCCACATTCGAAATATTGGACGTATACGTCCATATTTAACGAACGATGCCTGTAGAACGTTAATGAACTCACTGGTCACTTCCAGATTAGATTACGGAAATGCGACGTTATATGGACTGCCGACAAACATAACGAACAAATTACAACGTGTTCAGAACACTGCAGCTCGTGTTGTATCGAGAACTAAAAAACACGAGCATATCACCCCCACTCTTGTTAATCTCCATTGGTTACCTGTGCCCTTCCGGTGCCAGTATAAAATTCTTGTGTACGTCTTCAAATGTCTTCACGGCAGTGCACCAGCGTATTTGCAAGACATCGTTCGTGCTTACCAACCAACACGTTTGCTGCGATCAGAGGACTGTACACTACTAGTGCAACCTCGAATCCGCACCATAATATACGGCTAGGGACGCTTGGACAAATCTGCGGCCACTCTCTGGAACAACTTGCCCAGATATTTGAGAGATAAACAATCCATGTGGGCTTTTAAGAAATCTCTCAAAACACACCTTTTTAGACTTGCATACGGAAATATTTAACTCACTTTTACCATGCATGAATTACTTTTAAAACTCATTTCTATTATTGTTCTTTTAAGTTATGTGTATTTCTTTTTACATGTATCGGTCATATTAAAAGAACAAAAAAACCAACAACAAAAAAACAAAAAAAACCAAAAAAACGTATGTATGTATGTGTACGTATGCAAGTGTATGTATATATGCGATGTGTGTGTGTGGTGTTTTAGTGTGCTATATTAGTCTTTTTTGTAGTTAGCGTAACTAAATATAATTTGTGTTTTAAAATACCCCATTTAGTCCTTTTCTTAATTTCTCTATGTTGTATGTATGTTTGGCGATATATTAATTGTGTATGTTGTAAAGCGCTTAGAGTAATATTTATAATGTTAGATAATGCGCTATATAAATGCCTTGTAATAAAATAATAATAATAATAATAATAACATTACATCAGTATCATCAAAGCTCCCCACAAAGCTCAACATTGCATCAGTATCATCAAAGCTCCCCACAAAGCTCAACATTACATCAGTATCATCAAAGCTCCCCACAAAGCTCAACATTACATCAGTATCATCAAAGCTTCCCACAAAGCTCAACATTACATCAGTATCATCAAAGCTCCCCACAAAGCTCAACATTACATCAGTATCATCAAAGCTCCCCACAAAGCTCAACATTGCATCAGTATCATCAAAGCTGCCCACAAAGCTCAACATTACATCAGTATCATCAAAGCTCCCCACAAAGCTCAACATTGCATCAGTATCATCAAAGCTCCCCACAAAGCTCAACATTGCATCAGTATCATCAAAGCTCCCCACAAAGCTCAACATTACATCAGTATCATCAAAGCTCCCCACGAAGCTCAACGTTGCATCAGTTTCACTGCACCATTACAGTTTATCAGGTTTAGCATTGGAAAGCGAGAATGATAACTAATAGAATGATAACTAATAGAAATCAATGCACTTTCAATTAAAATACTTAAAAAGAGGACAGGTTTTTAGGTTTTCTTAAAACATCCAGCCAAGTTGTTGAAACAAAAGAAGATACTGGTGAAGACCTGAATGGCATTAGCCAATGAATTCCCGTCAAGAGAATGACGATTAAGTAACACAATCAATGTAATGACAGCCCCAGGTGAGGTATCACACTACACAGAAATACAAACCAAAGAACCATTCATTGATAGGTTTCACATTTGCAAAATCCTGCTTGTAATCAGAATAGCTACAAAATTAAGCAAATTTCAAAATACCTGTAAAGTTCAAAGTTTATGTTACCCTTATTTACATATTGGACAGAAATGGGGAGGAATTCTACTTATATCTTTATAAAATCAATGTTAATTTCTATAATCCTTTAAAAAAAACGTTGTAACATGTGTCCGTAATACGTACTATCTCTTTCTTGCAAACATACTAAGTACCAGACATAAAAACATCACTTTTTTAGTTGTCATTTGATTAATTTTTGATGTGAATGAATGTATTTACCATTCTTCGTATATAATTGCTGTTCTGAAATATTTTTATTTAATTTTAAATATGTATATATTAATTTATTGATTATGATTCTAAGACCTGTGTATAGAAACAAATCAACACATTAACATACAATTTTAAAATCTGATTTACATAAGTATTATTTTGCCTGTATTATATACAATATATATTCAACAAATGAAATTTCTATCAGGGTTTCTCATAGGTTCTAGTCATTTTCATGAATCTTATTCTTTTAATCATCAATAGTTTGTATCTCCTTCATATTTATTACTACTGATATAAATCAATAATCTTCGTTAATGTAGCTCACCCCCCACCCTCTTAGTTACTGCATACAGTGTATAACCAACATATAGAATTGCCTTTCTCCATTTCTTGATTATATGACATTTTAGAGCGTTTTAGAAATTTTGTTGTACATTTTTTATTATCTTAATTATTTTAATGTTATTCCATGCTGAATCGAAATGAAACATGGTAGAAACTTTTTATTTGACAAATTAATAATAATAATAATAACCTTTATTTATCCAGGATAACACAATTAGCATACAACTAGTTTTCATTGTAAGTACCTATACAGTTTCCTAAAATCATGAGTATGTGCCAACCTATGTCTGGAATCAGAATGTGCATGCATCTACGACATAAGCACCCCCTATAGACCAGTCACACTCTCGCTACTCCCAAGCTTAAATTTGCTTCTTATGTCGACCAACACGATAGACATCCTTTTATTATACAGTAGGATGCACACAAATCACAATACAAAAATGCACCAAAACCAATTAATATGCATGTCACCGCCTGCGCGATAAGTGACCTTCGTTTTTAAAATTGCATTCGAAAAACCCGATACTTGGGGCAATCGCTATCTATTTTCACACCTGAGCGCTTCCAGCACTGAGCTACCGCTGCCATTGAAGTACAAACCTGGTATGTACCCAGTCCAAGGAGTGGCATGCTAATCCCATTCTCAAGCTTAATTGCTCTGCTTACGGCGGACATCTTGAGGCGAGATCTGTGGTTGTTCTCTGCCTCGTTCTCGAGTATGACTTCCTATCCGTTCCAATATTATTATCTTTCCGTTGCGAAAGTGTTTAAGAAACCTTATAAGATGGAAACACCAACGTTTGTTGCAAAAGTATACAAAATTGTCTAAAAGACCTTAGAGCATGAAAATATCCAATTATTTTTTCATTACAAAAGTGATCTTTTACAAAATTGTTTTCATAGCTATTTTTGCCTCAAATCATTTTCTTGGGAATCCGAGTCCTCAGTACTCCATGCTTGTCGTAAGAGGCGGTCAAATGGGGCAGTCCTTCAGATGTAAAAACCGAGGCCCTGTATAACAGCAGGCGTGACACGATAAAATCCCCACCTGATTAAAGGCCGTCGAGTATAGGTCTAAAATTTTCAGTCCTTCACCGGCGGTGGTGACATCTCCAAATGAAAAATTCTCGAGCGTGACGTTAAACAATGCGCAACCAACTATCAAATAAATTCCTTTGTATTGATTGTTTTCTCACACAAGCACGATTAGGTACGGGTTTCCATAGAACAAAATGTGTGAAATTGTACCTTAAAATCGCATATATGATTATAATTGTTACTATTAAACATCGAAACAGTACTATCCAGTGGTTGACTGCGACTGAGCTACCATACATTTTCTACACTGTAAGTTGCAGGAAAACTATCATCTGACACTTTATTTTTAGAAAACATCCGAAAGCCCTATTTACATGCAGAAGGTCATGTACCTGTGGGTTACTTTTCTATACTCTAATAATAATTAGATGAGTAGGGAATTACATGTACGCAGATGTTTTGTTCGTTTTGTTTGTTGTCTTTTAATTTCACATTTAATTCGATGAAGTTGTAAAATATGAGAAAATTAATCCGAATAGTACGTATGATGTGAAGAATAGTTAGAATCCCCTTCTTCGATAGGCCGTTAGGCCGTTGAGTATTGTGTGCCAGGGTGTGTATTAAGTGTGTGTATTCAAGACCCACAACAGTAGCTGACAGCTGAATTCATGGCAGTAGCTTCTCTCTCTCTCTCTCTCTCTCTCTCTCTCTCTCTCATATGATTTTATTTCTTATGGTCGTACTATGTATACATAGAATACGTGTTATGTAATGGAAAATGGAGACAACGAATACTAATCTATCTCATACTTCTTATGAAGGCTACAAAATTTCCAGTAGGGCAAACACTGCCCCTGGACCACCAGAGTTGGATAATTTACCTGGAAAGAGAAAACATCCTATCTTGACCGATCATACACATAGCCCACCCCCACCCCACCCCCTCCACCCCCGTCTTGATCAGGTAAAGATAGAAATCTGTAGTTAAAATCAGTATGTAGAGAACGAATTTGTATGAAATACGTCAGACAGTGTTTGACCTAACGACTGCTTGTAATAAAATTGTTGGCATTCCTATCGGATCAACGTATTTGTCTCAATCATAAATTGATGATACGCAGAACATCCTCTAACACATCGAATCAGTTGAAAGACATAAACACCATGTGTAACTGACAATGGAATATTGCTAAAAAGATATCGAAAGTTGACGATGGAGAAGTTAAACTCAACCCGTTCGTTATAACGTTTAGTTGTCAGTTTGCCGTTAAAATTTGTTTTAAACCTAAATATGAAACAGACCTAAATATGAAACAGAGATGAAAGACTGTAGAGTCTTATTTTGAGTTCATTGAAATATATAGAATTAAGATACGGTTGCTTAGTTGGTTGAATGTTGCTTAACGTCCGCTCGAGAATTTTTCAATCATATAGAGGCATTACCATTGGCGGTGAAGGGCTGCAAACTAGGCCTATACTCGGTGCTCACGAATTATCAATACGTCGTCGATATATCTAAATGTTGAGTTGAAAGCCACAACAAGATTTTTTTTCTTCTCATACAGAAGCTTTTGAATGAACTCTGCCTCATAAGAAAGTAAAAATCTGCAAATAAAGATGCACATTTCGTGTTGATGGGAATTACTATAAAACAATTAAAGAATTTTTCTATTATTTTCTTTTCTGTCACGTCCGGTATTGATGATTTTAATTTCTAAAATGAAATTTTGAAACTGATACTTATAATGATATCATGATTCGGTGGAGGTGAAATATTTAGTGATTTATTAGCTTGTGCAATTTTATCACTTAGTATTCCAGTTGTTCTGGTTTTATCTCGTGAGACTTTGTGTCGCCGTACTTGGTACTAGTCGTGTACAGTACACACATCACTGCTACAGAAGTCCCAAGTATGGACTCTTCTTGGGATTGGGGAACCATTTCCGGACTTGGGGGGCGGGGGACGACACGGTTCCGCATGATTTCCTTACTCGTCTGACTATCCAGACGTCTGACATACATATTTATGGTGCGGACTTCGATATAATATAACAGTTGTCTTGTCACACTGAATGATAACTCAACATTGCCCAAAACGTTTTGTAAAGAAGTGCCCTACATTTTGACTCACCAAAACGTTTTGTAAAAAAAGGTGTCCCACATTTTGTTTCCTATCATAAAATATGAATACATTAAGGAATTCATGTCTACGTAGCTTGTATTGTGAGAGATATGAAAACAATACAAGAACGCTGGTGATGTAACCCAGACACCCAAGATCGTACTTGATATGGTAGTTTTTGTCCTTTACATACAATGAATGCGCTAAAGTACATTTATAAATAGGTCTGCAAAGCAAAGGTAAAGAATACGAACGGTTTTTGGACAGCCTGTACCATTTCTAGTCAGGTTTCATCCTACTTTTAGTGTCTATAGTTCCCATGTATAATTATAGAGCATCACATAAATTTATTACTTATGACACATATCAGATTTCATTATTTCATTATGGAGTCAATGTCATAAATTTTTGATTTTATAAAAACAAAAAAATGGGTTTTTTTATGGTATACAATCAATATGAAACAGCCGTAAATATTTCTAAAATTTGCATCTATATTTTGCGACATTGATTTATATCATAAAAATGCACATATTTATCATTAGTGTATTCTACACCATACTTAATGTTTTTATTACAAACAAACTTTACAGATGTAGACGATAACACACTTACACCACCTACGTGTTCGCTCTCTCTTTGTCATCTTTCAACTGTAGTCCAGCTGAACATCGCATTTCTGGTGGGAATTATTTCAAAAGGTCCTAATTTCAGGAATCCTTGGTCTTTCAATTGACAGCAGAACTGCATCTCTATTATAATTTCGGTTGAATATTATGTCAGACGATGGGTTTCATATGGAAAAGAACTTGATGTCTTGAATAGATAAAACGTATAAGAGAGATTTTAAAAGTCCGCATTAATATCCCTGTCATCGTACCTCTACTGGATTCCTAAACTTCACAAAAACCCCAACAAAGAAAGATATATCGCTGAGACCAGTAAATGTTCTATTAAGCCCCTGTCTTTGCTCCTCACGAAAATATTAACTGCTGTGAAGGAGAAATTTCAAACGTACTGTGCCACAAAATATACCAAAAGTGCAATAAATCTAATGTGGATTCTAAAAGAAGCTGAAGAACGTTTATGAATTCGAAATTACAAAACTTTTCTCAAATCAACAACATCAAAATATATAACATTTCAATATTTGTCGTGAGTTCGAGTCCTGCTTGTGCCATGGCTGCGTCAAACCTAAGACGTAAACATACGTAGTGATTGCTCTTACGTTAAACGCTCAGCATTTAGAAGTGAGAATGTGGGGTCTTTCTGATATGACCTAAAAAAAAAAAAAACCGGAGGTCCCGTGTCTCGCGAGGAACCCTCACTGCTACGGCCCTGAGCAGTAAGCGTAAGTCTAAATTTGTGGTACTTCACCTACAGCCGGTGACGTCTCAATATGAATAAAAAATTCTCGACGGGACGTAAAACAAACAATCAAACAAACAAAATAATCAACATTTAACTCTCTCTCTCTCTCTCTCTCTCTCTCTCTCTCTCTCTCTCTCTCTCTCCATATATATATATATATATATATATATATATATATATATATATATATATATATGAATGAAAATTTAAACAAATTAAAACACACACACACACACATACACACACACAGGTAAATTATAACGTACAATGGGCATTTTTGGCAGTTCTCGTATTAGGATGACTTCTTCCAGTGTTTATGGGGATGACGTCTTGCAGTGTTTATGGGGATGACTTCTTGCAGTGTTTATGGGGATGACTTCTTGCACTGTTTTTATGGGGATGACTTCTTGCAGTGTTTATGGGGATGACTTCTTGCAGTGTTTATGGGGATGACTTCTTGCAGTGTTTATGGGGATGACTTCTTGCAGTGTTTATGGGGATGACTTCTTGCAGTGTTTATGGGGATGACTTCTTGCAGTGTTTATGGGGATGACTTCTTGCAGTGTTTATGGGGATGACTTCTTGCAGTGTTTATGGGGATGACTTCTTCCAGTGTTTATGGGGATGACTTCTTCCAGTGTTTATGGGGATGACTTCTTGCAGTGTTTATGGGGATGACTTCTTGCAGTGTTTATGGGGATGACTTCTTCCAGTGTTAACGGGGGTGAAGTTATTTGTAAGAAATAGACGGCAACGGTAAACATGAGAATCAGTCCGTCTTCAAATTTCATCAAATTAAATATATATTCTATCCATTATTTTCATTAGATTAGTAAGTTAAACGTAACATTGTGTCTTACAGCAACAACAACAACAACAACAACAAAACAAACAAAAAAAACCAAAAAAAACAAAAAAAACAAAAAAAAAACAAAACAAAAAACAAAATACAAAAAAAAAAAAGATACCCGCATTTAAAGTCATAACGTACACATTAATTTTACTGAAAATGCCTTGGAGAAGTGTCAAGCAGGAAAATTACTTGAAAAAGTTTCTTTGATGTAGAGAATCGACGATTTACGATTTACAAAAAAACTTCACATCTTTAATTCAATGAGTCAAAGTATTTCCAATACTAAAAAAAAATTTAAAGAAATCAAAGGAAAATTGTGCTGGGTGTTATCTGTGGAATTTAAAACTAAAACAATCTGTCAAGCACGAAGACAATATTTTAATCAGCTATGAGTTTACTTCAACTGGGACACTATCATGCCCTTCTTCATAAACATATCAATACGAAGTTTAGATGGAATAACAATGCTTTGGGGTCACGATTTTACACACAAAGCAATACCAGGCACGTAGAATCCCCCCCCCCCCCTCCCCTACTTTAAAAAAAACCCACTATTATCTGTCAAATCCTGACAATATGCATGCATACCGTGTTACACAGAAATATTTTGCATACAGAAAGAAAACAGCTTGTAAACTGGTAGTCAACAGGAATACCGGAAACAAAAATCAATTGGTATTTCAGTTTTTGTCTGCTTTTTCACTCAAAAGTGAGATTTTCTTTCTTTTTTTTAAATCATACAGCATTCCTATCCCCATTCATTAATTTTTTTATATTTGCTATAGGCTATGGTGAACTATACAAATATGATACAAATCAACGCTATTCAATTGACGTATAGATTTAAACTGGATTTCCAATTTTCTATGATTTTTCACCAATAAATGAGCTTTTAGCCTCAAAATAACAGATTTCTCTTCACAATTTTTTCCCTGAATTTGTTATATTTGTTATTAGATGCATACATTACTGTTTTCAACTATCATACAAATCATCTTTCATTGTAACACAGGCTTAAATTGGAATTTCCAAATTTCAACGATTGTTCTCAATAAATGGTGTTTTAGCCTCAATATAACAGATTTTCCTTCAACATTTGTTTTCTAAATTTGTCTGTCCTGTTAAAGAATACCTTATCCAAATATGATACCAATCATAGATTCAAATAAAACAAATTTTGATTGGAATTTTCAATTTATGACAATTTTTCTTCAATAAATGGTGGGGGGGGGGGGGGGGTTGCCTCAAAAATGACAGATATCCCTTCAATATTTTATCTGCACTTGTCCTATCTGTTTAAAGATACCTTGCTATATCCAAATATGATAAATATCAAAAAGTATTAAAAGAAACAGAGATTTTAATAGAAATTTCCAATATTTGACGAGTTTCACCAATAATGGTTGTGACACCGGACCTCGGGTTTTTTTCGGTCTCATCCGAAGGACCGCCCCACTTAGTCGCCTCTTACCACAAGGAAGGGGTACCAAGGATTTATTCTAACAATCCGGATCCCCACAGGATTGCACAAACGGAGGACTCTATATATATATATATATATATATATATATATATATATATATATAATATTAAATAGTAAACATGTCCTATATTACTAGTCAAGAGAGACAAAACTCGCATTACAATTCTAGCGCTCTCGACTTCAATATCTTAACTGTCTGAAGAGTCATTAAAGCCGAAAAAAGTAGTAAATTGTTATTTTGTGTTTTTTGACCATTATTATAAGAGAGAGAGAGAGAGAGAGAGAGAGAGAGAGAGAGAGAGAGAGAGAGAGAGAGAGAGAGAGAGAGAGATTAATTAACCTTATTTTATTTGCATACGGTCATGTTTAGTTAGTACCTCGGTGATTTAATTAGTGAAAAACTATTTTTAAACTGCTTAAATTGTTATTATAGAGTTTGAATAAGTAATCGATCATGACCCAAATGTTCTCTGTATGTTAATCGGCAATCTGGGGAGATGATCGTGCACTAAGCTTGTTAATGTAAATCACTCTCTGTCCACGCGAGATCGAGCTACGTTCACGTGGAAAGTGTAAGCTGTGATATCACACTGATGACAGCAGGCATAAATTCAGTCTTATACGTCATATTCTATGGTCGATATATATTACCGATCTAATTTAGCAGTACAACCTGTCATAAGGTCAAATGCTGTATAAAGTGTTTCATGCCAATTGTTACGTCGTTCTGTACAAACTGATTTTGCTTACGGATTACCCCGTGTATATGATCAAGATATAGGTCTCACGGCGGGTGTGACCGGTCGACAGGGGATGTTTACTCCTCCTAGACACCTGATCCTACTTTAGCTATGTCCATGCAAAGGGATCTGTATTTGTCATATTCTTAATTTTGTATTCTTTATTGGAGTTATGAAAATGATCACTGTTTGTTCTCTTCACCTTTTCATTTTATCCCATCCGCCATTTCTTGTCCAAATATTCTTATTTTCCTCTACAAAACATTGATAAATTGATATTAAATTGATGACATGCAATGCAAAAATGACTATATAATTGAGACAAAAACGGGTGGGACTGTCCTGTTTATACGGGTGCACGTAGTTCAGATTGATTGTCAAAAATATCAAATGAATATAGATAAATCTTATAGATGATTAAAAACAAAAGATTCATAACATTGTGTAATTCTCTTTGAAGGACTCTCTTATTTCGTAAAGGTTTGTTTGGTAAGTGGTAATAAAACCAGTCATCCGGTTACGTGGAAAGAGCTTGTTTTATTTCCATTGAGAAAGGAATGATTTGTATTTAGAGACAAACAATGAAAGGTCAGTTCTTCATTATAAATTCTATGCTTCCATGTAGATACACAAACAAGCCGTCCCATATAATGGTTCTGTAACGTGCTGTTACAGTAGTACTCGATATTTATGTAAATGAGTCTGAAGATATCCACGTGCGATGAAACAGTGCTTTAATAGATTAATGTAGTGATGAGGTTCCCGTTAGACTTGTGGGTCGACAGCAAAATAGCTCCGCATACAATTGATTCATTTGGAGAACCAACCAATGGTAAAATGATAAAAAAAAAAGTTCATTACGCAAATCACCTGGCTCCTGAACTGTCAGCTGACCTATTCAAGACTGACGTATTTTCAATGGAGGGCATTCAAAGTATGACTATTAAGTAACTTAAAAACGTTCGCATTTGGATTTACTGTTCCAGCCATAACTTCGCAATTGTAAAAAGAAAAAAAAAATAATAGAGGAATAGAGGGAAAAAAACGACTTATCGTGTTGTTTAGCACTGGGTAGTGCGATACCTGCAATGGAAATACCGGTGTTAGTTGGGGGAGTGATATGGATGTGTTTGATACCAAATCCAGTTTTTGCATATACATTAACTGATGAAAGTAAAGTACACAGTGATTTGCTGACTGGATATAACAAGGATTTGCGACCAGGATTTGACAGAACATATCCTCTGAATATAAACGCATCTTTCTACCTGTTTTCGATCAAGGAGTTCGATCTGCATAGCGGGAAATTTACAATTACAGGCGTGTTTCTATTAAACTGGCTTGACGAAAGACTGTCTTGGACCCCTGCCTCCTACAACCAGACCAACATCACCTCGATTCCCCAGAAGAAGTTATGGCTTCCAAATTTCATAAATATCAATCCTTACGAAGACATCGTGGGACTGGGCAGTGATTTGATATCGGTTAGGATATTATACTCTGGACTGTGTAACTGGTACGCTCTCCAAGCATTTGAAGTCATATGCGATGCTGACGTCACCAAGTATCCCTTCGATACACAGTTCTGTGAATTAAAGTTCTTTATTTGGGGGTACGATCCACAGGAAGTGAACGTGTTGTTCGCCTCATCAGGGGCTATTCTCACATTATATACCCAAAACGGTATATGGGAGATCATAGATTCGAAAACTACCACAGAAGTAAACGTTTACGGTTATGAGGAAATTATTGTTGGTTTTTATCTGAAACGAAGAACAGCGTACTACATCGTGAGCCTTATATTACCTATAAGTTCAATTTCATTGCTGTTGGGTTTCGCGTTTCTCTTACCACCAGAATCTGGGGAAAGAATTGGCTTTTGCACTACAATACTCCTCTCTATCGTGGTCTATCTGACCATAATCCAAGATCAATTGCCCGAAGCATCAGAACCTAACGTATCCATTTTGGGGTACATTCTTGTTAGCTACGTAGCGAGCGGAGCGATATTGGTGGTGTTCGTTATTGTAAGTTTGCGGATTCACAATTGTCAATGCAGTAAGCAGGTCCCCCAGTGCATTGCTCGGCTTGTCATATGTTGCCGCAGAAAAAAACAAGGTGTTGATGTCGTGGAACCCATTGAATCCAAATCTGGAAACCTTATTGACGACGGAGATAACCCGGTTACCTGGACTGAAGTTGGGAAATGTTTTGACAGAGTGTGCTTCATCACCTCCATTATTCAATTCATAGTGACCATTGTGACTTTTCTGTCTTTGACCTCGCCATAGTCTCACTAATGCCAGGATCTTTGATAAGTCTATTAGATAGTGTTCTAAGAGACCTCGTTTGGCTGTAGGATGTATGTTGATAGCTAATGAACTATCGCTCCATGCTTTTTTTTTTATACCGCCCATAATACAAACACCGTAAATTTTATATTTTATATATTCATATGCCGGTCGCTGTAGGTTTGTGGTAGAGCGTTTACTTCGTAACCGGGTGGTCATTAGTTCGATCCCCGCTCGTGCTATGGTGGCGTAAACATACAGGTAGTGATTACTCCTTCGCCAAATGCTCGGCATTTAAAAGTGAGAATCACGGGTCTTCCAGATATGATCTAAAAACGGAGGTCTCGTTAAAGAACCCTCACTGCTACGACCGTTAACACTAAGCGTGAGATAATTCACCTACAACCTGTGACGTCAAAATTCTTGAAGGGACATAAAATAAACAAACAAACAACAATTAAAATATTATTCCTCCTATGTGTATTTAGTAACGCGTGTATCTATGTTTTATGTGAACTTGAAAGGACGGTGCTTTTATCAAGGAATGAAATACATTGAAACTGCATAGATCTATTTCGGACAAAACACTAGCAACTGCAAATATTTTTATGTATATACTTTTATGAATCATTACACCATGTCACAATATATCTATAGTTTAGGAAGACCACATTTGTTTTTAGAATAAAGAAGTTAAGGAAAGACATCTTTCCTTTAATGATCAAGAACGGGAATCATTTTTTTATACGAAAAATTGATTTTTTTGTTTTCATAAAGTGCTTCATTAAATTAATCCACAGGGGAAAATGGAAGTCAGATTTGCGAGATGAAACTATCTAAGTATCATCTCGGCAAAAATTGATAAAAGTCTGTCAAAAAAATGTCGATAACAGCCTGTTAACCAAACCAGATAATTACAATTCTTAAGAGTAATAATGGGAAATAATGGGATCTTTTATCTGTGTAATTACAAAACGGGGAGCTTGATTTCCTAGTCTCCGTAGTGTCCACGTGACTCAATGGAGAAAAACACGCCCATAATTAACAACGAAACAATCTCTGATAGTGATTGGGAAGATTCCACCATAGATAACATTGCTATAAACGTCATACCTTTTGCTATAATTAAATTTGTTGACTTATGGATCGAATTCTTATGAGCATGATTGAAATGCATGTTTACTGAAAATTAACAATCCTTACAATATCATCAAACTCATTATGTGATCGCTTTAATTTAAATTATAGAGTTTGCCAATTTGGAATACAAGTAACGAAATATTTAGAAATACTCTACCTATTGCAAAACCATGATGAACTTAACGTAACAAAGGTTGTGTAATATTCCGTGTACATATTGGGCCTTTAATATTTTGAGATGGCGGACAAAACCCGAACATTTTCTGATAAGGAAAGAAAAATATCAAAGTATAAGCAAAAAAGTAAATCAATAAAAAAAGATACATCAACAGTAGACAACAGATAAAACAGAAAAGTTACCAAAATAATAATAATAAAAATGATAATAATAATAAAAATATAATGATAATAATAATAATAGAAAGAAGGAAAGGAAATAAGCCTGGCGGACACATCTCTTTATATGATTGATGGATTGATTGATTATTTATTGCTTTCCGCCACACTCAACAATTTTTCAGTTATCTGGTGGCGTCCAGTTTTTGTTGGTGGAAGAGAGAACCCAGATACAATGTACCTGGGAAGAGATCTTAATATGACAGTCATCATGTATTTATTTGAAGGTCATCATATCCTTATTTGTCGGTCATCATATCTTTATTTGACGCTCATCATATCTTTATTTGACGCTCATCATATCTTTATTTGGCGCTCATCATATCTTTATTTGGCGCTCATCATATCTTTATTTGGCGCTCATCACTTACTAATCTGGTAACTTTTATTCCCGTTATTGTGTGGATACCAGACAGGTTACTTGGCAGCCATCACTGAAGAACTGGTGGTTGTCACATAATCATTTCGTGGTCACCACTTACCAATAAAACTGGCGGCCCGTATATGCATAAGTGGTGACCACCAGACAAGCTACAAGGTAGACGCTAGAAAAACGATTGATTGATTATATATTGTTTAACGGCCCGCTCGAGAATTTTTCAATTATATGGAGACGTTACCATTGCCGCTTAAGGGCTGTAAAATTTAGGCCCATGCTCGGCGCGCTGGGCCTTTGAGCAGGGAGGGATCTTTATCGTACCACACCTGCTGTGACACGAGACCTCGGTTTTTGCGGTCTCATCCGAAGGACTGCCCCATTTAGTCGCTTCTTGCGACAAGGAAGGGGTAACGAGGAGCTATTCCAACAACCCGGATCCCCACGTGGCGCTAAAAAAAACCCGCCGAATTTCAACAGGTGGCACCATTAGGACGGATTTCAAACAAACGGCATGGACAAGTGTGTGATTTGTACACATTAGCTTTATATTTCTTAAACGGATGACAATCGTCTTAAGAAAATGTTATCATTGTTAACTCTGTTAACGTTCTTTTAGTATAGCGAATGATAACATCGTTATAAAATTAATACAGGTCGATAACTATGATATATACATGCAGTTGTTTACTATAGATTTGTATTTTTAACTGTTCTTCACAAATGTAAACAGTTCAGATATGTAAATGAAGCAAAAGGGGTTAAAACAGGGAAAAAATACAAGTGAATACATTCAAAAGAATATTACATGTATTAAATTCTCAAACAATTAAAAATCAATACGTATGTAAAAGAAGACTTCCTTCCATTTTGATTATAGTACATATATAACACGATGATTGAAATAGAAAGGAAGGAAAAAAACCGAAAATGAAAGCGTAAACCAATCAAATCGACAGAACCGCAGGACTTTTATTGTCCTCAGAATATCGAGATGGGTGTGGCGAACGTCACTATTTCTTCCAACGGATGCAGTGACTTGTAGGTTTTTCTTATTGATTTTCAATCGAATATTGCAGTCTTTGGAACTGCTCTCCAAATGTAGAATAATAATTACCAGGTCAAGTGTTAAGTCACAGCCAACTCGTTGTCACCTACAAAACATGTAGAATAATAATTACCAGGTCAGGTGTTAAGTCACAGCCAACTCGTTGTCACCTACAAAACATGTAGAATAATAATTACCAGGTCAGGTGTTAAGTCACAGCCAACTCGTTGTCACCTACAAAACATGTAGAATAATAATTACCAGGTCAGGTGTTAAGTCACAGCCAACTCGTTGTCACCTACTTAACCAGCGGACGATACAGATGCTCCCCAAAAGCACTTCATTCAATATACACCCAGCCTATTATTTCGTTATGGTTTGTATTGATAGTTTAGTAACAACCCAAACAACGCAAATCTAGAAAACTGAAAGGATCAAATAAGTGAAGTGGTGTGTGGTCATTTTGTTTTTGTTTTTATTATTTATTTTTTTATTTGTTTTGTCGATATCGCTCTTTTCATTACAATCACAAACTTCAGTGTGCATGTTTTAGATTTGCTGTCTCGGGATTTTATTCTCTGGGATTTACACTAATCCAAGGTCAAAATATAGTGATTTGATTTGACTTCCCTCGCAGTCACAGACGTCCTAAAAATTCACTGCATTAAAAACAAAGAAATCACTCTCTGCAAATAAACTTACACAATATAAAAGTCCTTTAAAGTTCAAGGTTAAATAAGAAAAATACTACTATTGCTGACGTGATAGAGGATAAGAATGTTGAAAGGATTTAAGTTTTAATAAAGAGACCATTCCCATCTGCGTCGCACAGACAAGTGAACCGGAGCGAGTTCTATTTAACATTTTGTAAATATAATTTAACTTATGAAAATATTTATCTATACAAGTTTCTCTTGATTTTAGAGAAAGAGAAAGTATGAACGATTTGATATAAATCACATTTAAATGTAAAATTCGTTTGAAAAGGATGTTAAATTACTACGAATTTTTTTCCGGCAAGTTCTCCATAAAGACGCTTTATATTCCCTTGATGATGTCAATTTACAAACACTTCAATGTCGAAGATTAATGTTATGAAATTTAGATTAGAACAGAAAATTTCAATAAATGACAACCTCTTGGGCACTCCAGGGTGTTATTCTGTATCAAAAAAGTAGGGATTCAGTGCGTTAGAAAGTATTACATTTATACCAAGAGTATCATTATTATCGCACGTTTAGAACAGACGTAACATAACTGTGTAACGTACATCAGTAAGTCAAAGAAATGTAGGTATTCGCTTAGTGGGCTGGAACAAGGGTGCCTTGTTCGTGTTTATACGGCGGCTGTCGTACGGAAGCCTCCACCCGAATTCACCATGTAGCGCGGGTAAAGGATTAAAATCCAGATCATCCAGATCATAACCAAGTGTGCGATTCTGGACCATATTATAACTAATGTAACTTAGAACTAAGGTCCCGTGTAGTTAACAGAATAAAAAAAAAACCACTGCTTCGGCCAGGAGTGCCAAGCAGAGGTCTAAATTTTTCTTTTGTTTGACGTCCATTCGATAGTGTTGAGACACCAACAGATATCTTATAAACTGAATGGTGCATGTGTATATTATATACAGCTTTGAAACATAAATGTAATTTCTATTGAATATTATATTTTTTATTCGCAGATTTACCGCAGTAGTATTGAATGTTATTTCAACTTTCTTTTTCAAATCGGAATACACCCCTCGACTTGCTAAAGTTTAATGTTCTGTTCTGATTCCCTCCCTGGGAGTGCATATCACAAAGATATTCAAGGGGCACAATAGACATTAAAGTGCCTGGATTCAAGGAGCCAAACAGAGTTTAAAGTGTGTGAATTCAAGGAGCCAAAATAGAGATTAAAGTGTCTGGATTCAAGGAGCCAAAATTGGAAATAAAGTATCAGGATTCAAGGAGAAGAAATGGAAATTGAATTGTCTGGATTCAAAGGGCCAAAATGGAGATTAAAGTGTCTGGATTCAAGGGGCCAAAATAGAGATTAAAGTATCTGGATTCAAGGAGCCAAAATAGAGATTAAAGTGTTTGAATTCTAGAAGCCAAAATAGAGATTAAAGTGTGTGGTTCATGAAGCCAAAATAAAGATTTTAAAAAGTGTCTGGATTCGAGGGGCAACATTGAAATTCAATGACAGTGCCTTCATGGGGTCAATAGGACGAAGCTCTGTTTACCCTAGAAGCTTTCAAAGCTCTGAAGAGATTGGAAAATCGAAGCTCACTTTATCAGACTTTTTCTACTTTATTTGTATTGATGCTAACGTTTTATTTGACCTCAGCTAAAAGCTCAAGTTGCTTTTCTGATCATCCGTCGTCCGTCTGTCTGTCTATCTGTTCGTCTGTAAACTTTTCACTTTTTCCACTTCTTCACCAGAACCACGGGGCCAATTTCAACCAAACTTGACAAATAGCATTCTTCGGTAAAGGGAATTCCAATTTGTTCAATCGAAGGGCAATGCTGTCTTCAAAGGGGGGATAATCACAAAAATGCCAGAAGGGTGGGGTAATTTAAAAATGTCAGGAACCAAGGGGCCTCTGTAGCCGAGTGTGACCTTGAGGTCGGAGTTTGACCTACCTTAATTGGGAAAATAACCTATTAGGTTATTTTATCTGGAACTATTTCAGGTACGATATTTTGTGTATAAATTCTCTCATAACAAGACCCCCATGATTTGGCGAACTTTGACTCTATGACGTTAAACTTGGAGTTGGACCTATTTTCAAAACTTAGACCTTTCCAATATCTCCGGAACTATTTAAGATCGATCTTTCATATTATGCATAAAGTTTTCTAATGACAAGACCTTTAATTTTAAATTATAACCGTATAACCTGTGGCCTTGGATGTTAACCTACTTTCATATATATATATATATATATATATATATATATATATATATATATATATCTTCTTTATGACAAGACCTTGTGATATAAATTGTGATCGATCTTGTGACCTTAACCTACCTTTAGAAAAACCTGACCTAATCTATATCTCCTGAACTATTCAAGGTAGAGCGTTCTTATTTTGTACATAGATTCTTTATGGTAAGATTTTTTTACTTGTTATTTGGCTTTGTGACTTTGGCCTGGTAGTCCGACCTTCTTTGAATAAACATCTGACATATTCAATATCTCCTCAACTACTTAAGGTAGAACTTTCATATTTTCTATATATAGATTTCTTATGGTAAAGCATTTCATATAATACCATGATCTATGACCTTGTGACCTTGGTCTTATCAAGACTCGAAAAATCATTTAGTTATATTTGTGTTGAAACATCTGTGTTATGTGAATTCATTTTCAATTATATTGTAATTCTTTGATGCTAACTTGGGACATCAATTTGGGGTCAAATTGTTATTTTTCATGGAAATACAGTTTGATAAATTAAAAAGAAGGGCTGCAAAATTTAGGCCTAAGCTTATGGCCTTTGAGCAGGGAGGGGTCTTCATCGTGCTACACCTACTGTGACACGTGGCCTCGGTTTTTACGGTCTCGGGTCGAAGGACAACCCTATTTAATCGCCTTTTATGACAAGCAAGGGGCTATGATGAGCTATTTTAACCCAGATCATGGGATTGTTAACCTCGGGTAAGAACTTTTCTTTGAAGGGTGACTTTGGAGAACGCGCACTCCGATGAATGGCATTTAAAAACCATTAGTCCTGATATAGAACGTAGACAGGATATTTAACCTCTTACGTGAACCATTTATGTCCAAAATATTATAACTATTGTCATTTTAATACATGGTTTGTCAATCATGTAACATGAAAAAATAACGCAATGTGGTTCGTTCCGCTGCTCTCGATATAAAAACTCTACGAAGTATTGAAAAGAAATATCACTTTGGAATTCTTCAGACTGTTATAATGGATTTACTGTTTTGGGGAATATTTG
Source organism: Ostrea denselamellosa (assembly GCA_024699665.1). Lineage (NCBI taxonomy): Eukaryota > Metazoa > Mollusca > Bivalvia > Ostreida > Ostreidae > Ostrea > Ostrea denselamellosa. The sequence continues at coordinate 3,793,686 of JAMZEH010000004.1, forward strand.
TGAAATACTTGATGGTAAAATTGGCGTGTGCCTATACTTTAACGGACGAACATAATTTACAAAGTGCTTTGCTGACTGGGTATAACAAGGACTTGCGACCAGGCATTGACAGAACTTACCCGCTGAATATAAACTCGTCTTTTTTTCTCTTTTCAATCAAGGAGTTCGATCTTAACATAGGGAAGTTTACAATTACGGGTGTGTTTCTGATAAATTGGTTTGACGAAAGACTTTCATGGAGTCCGGCCAACTACAACCAGACTAACGCAACGTCGATACAACAAAGTAAATTGTGGCTACCGAATTTTATAAATGTGAATCCTTTCGAAGAAGTGGTTGGCCTCGGCAGTGATTTGATATCGGTTAGGGTATTATACTCTGGACTGTGTAACTGGTACGCTCTCCAAGCATTTGAGGTCATATGCGATACTGACGTCACCAATTATCCCTTTGATACGCAGTACTGTGAATTAAAATTCTTTATTTGGGGGTACGATCCACACGAAATTCACGTCAATTTCGTGTCGTCGCAAGTTATTCTGACATTATATAACGAAAACGGCATTTGGGATATCGCGGACTCTACAACCCAAACGCAAGTAAATGTTTATGGTTATGAAGAAATCATTGTCGGGTTTTATCTGAAACGAAGAACAGCATATTATATCTCTAGCTTGATTTTGCCGATAAGCTCAATTCAGCTACTGTTGGGTTTTGTTTTTCTCCTACCCGTGGAATCCGGTGAAAGGTTGGGATTTTCCACTACTCTACTATTGTCAATCGTTGTTTATCTGACAATAATTCAAGAAATGTTGCCCGAAGCTTCAGAACCCAACGTGAGCATAATGGGTTATATTTTGGTTAGCTATGTGGTCACTGGAACAGTGCTTGTTGTTCTTGTCATTGTAAGTCTGAGAATACAAAACTGTCCCTGCAGTGACCCGGTTCCTCAATGCATTGCTCGGCTTGTTATATTCTGTCGCAGGAGGAAACGAAATCTAGATACTGTGGAACCTATTGATTCAAAGTCTGTGGAATTTGATGGAGACGAAAATGACAAAGTGACCTGGGTTGAAGTTGGAAGGTGTTTTGATATACTGTGCTTTCTCATGTCGATCATTCAATTTACGATAACAATAGCAACTTTTATGGCTTTGGTTTCCCCTTAGCTCCCTCAAGAGTGACGTCACTGCATGCTGTGGTTTATTACACAACCATAACGTATATATGTGACGTCATAGGTGACGTCATATTGTATGATATTGCTCAATCAAGTTGTTTATATAGAATGTTTCATAGTATGGATGACAAAATGATGAATAAAGCGATATTTATGTGTCATATTTCACAATATCGAGGAACACATTTTTCACAAGACCTTTCACCTTTTAGTCAGCGCGGGTTCGATTCTCGCTTGCGCCGATATATGTAAGAAAGTTTGCCAGTTTAGTTTCAGAAGATCGATGATCTCTTCCAGGGTACATTCTATTCGGGTTCTCGCTTACACCACCAGATAACTGAAAAAAATTTGAGTGTGGTGGGAAACAACAAACAATCAATCAATCGTTCTTCTGTAAGACACCTATACTCTATATTAAACTGTCTAACCTCTTAACCGCCTTCTAAGTGACTAGGCAATACTGATCTATGTATGGAAAGTGATGCAAACTATGACTTTTATTTCTTTCGTTATAGACAACAGATAATTTAGATAATAAAGTATATTGATGAACTATAGATGTTTTGTCCTAATGAAGTAATTTTTCTCCTCAGAACTAGATTTTAAAGATCCAATCTTTGCAAGATTTTACTTTGTTCAGTTAAACGTATTAAAATGATAACCTCTTCCTTAGATTCAAACAGAGGCTCTAGCACACACACACCCCATATATATATATATATATATATATATATATATATATATATATAAAGTCACTTACAGCTGATACATTTGCATATGAGAAAAGGTCATGTATGGTCTTCTATCTATAGAAACAAAGAATAGTACGACATTTCACTCTGGACACGACAAAGTCCAGTCTTTTTGCTACTCTTTATGGTAAAGGTTTCGTGACAAATCAAAGTGCATGTGGTGGGATGTTTTAACAGTATGTCCTAATAATAGAAATCACCGTCTAAAAACAGGAAATTCTATGGGAGAATGGCAAGAGTATAAATCCTTCCAAAATCCTTTCTTAATTCTATGGGATCAAAATCCTAATATTCCCATAATATTCATTAGGATAATTAATCCTATACAGAGAACGTATGGGAAAAAAACCTTCTATATAGTACGCTTGTATGATAAAATGTTCCATGTATTTAATATTACATAACAGTTTATCACATAGGAGTATATTACATAGGGATATATTACATAGGAGTATATTACATAGGAGTATATAACATAGGGGTATATTACATAAGGGTATATTACATAGTTGTATATTACATAGCTGTATATTACATAGGAGTATATTGCATAGGAGTATATTGCATAGGGTTATATTACATAGGAGTATATTACACAGGAGTTTATTAAACTGGAGTATATTACACAGGAGTATATTACATAGGAGTATATTACATAGGAGTATATTACATAGGGGTATATTATATAGGAGTATATTACATAGGGGTATATTACACAGGACTATATTACACAAGAGAATATTACATAGGGTATATTACATAGGGGTATATTACATAGGAGTATATTACAGAGGGGTATATTACATAGGAGTATAATACATAGGAGTATATTACATAGCGGTATATTACATAGGAGTATATTACACAGGAGTATATTACATAGGGGTATATGACATAGGAGTATATTACACAGGAGTATATTACATAGGAGTATATTACACAGGAGTTTATTACATAGGAGTATATTACACAGGAGTATATTACACAGGAGTATATTACACTGGAGTATATTACACAGGAGTATATTACATAGGGTTATATTGCATAGGGGTATATTACACAGGAGTATATTACATAGGGGTATACCCACTGTGGGACGTGGGTGCCGGTCTTTCGGATGAGACCGTATAAACCGAGGTCCCGTGTCGCAGTAGGTGTGGCACGATAAAGATCCCTCCCTGCTCAAAAGCCCTGAGTGCCGAGCATAGGCCTAAATTTGCAGCCCTGTCACCGGTAATGGTGACAACCGCCGGATAGCTGAAAAATTGCTCCGGCGGCTATAAACAAACAAACAAAAAAAAAAACAAAAAAAATACATAGGGGTATACTACAGAGGAGTATATTACATGAGGGTATATTACACAGGAGTTTATTACATTGGAGTATATTACACAGGGGTATATTACATAGGGGTATATTACATAGGAGTATATTACACAGGAGTATATTACATAGGAGTATATTACATAGGGGTATATTACATAGAGGTATATTACACAGGAGTTTATTAAATAGAAGTATATTACACAGGAGTATATTACATAGGAGTATCTTACACAGGAGTATATTACATTGGGGTATATTACATAGGAGTATATTACATAGGGGTATATTACATAGGGGTATATTACACAGGAGTATATTACATTGGGGTATATTACATAGGAGATATTACATAAGGGTATATTACATAGGAGTATATTACATAGGGGTATTTTACATACGATTATATTACATAGGGGTATATTTCATTGGAGTATATTACATAGGAGTATATTACATAGGAGTATATTACACAGGAGTATATTACATAGGAGTATATTACATAGGAGTATATTACACAGGAGTATATCACATATGAGTATATTACATAGGGGTATATTACACAGGAGTATATTACATAGGGGTATATTACATAGGAGTATATTACATAGGAGTATATTACATATCGGTATATTACATAGGAGTATATTACATAGGAATATATTACATAGGAGTATATTACATAGGAATATATTACATAGGGTTATGTTACATAGGAGTATAGTACATAGGGGTATATTACATAGGGGTATATTATATAGTTGTATATTACATAGTTGTATATTACATATGTGTATATTACATAGGAGTATATTACATAGGAGTATATTACATAGGAGTATATTACATAGGAGTATATTACATAGGGGTATACTACATAGGAGTATATTACATAGAGGTTTATTACATAGGGGTATATTACATAGGGGTATATTACATAGGAGTATATTACATTTGGGTATATTAGATAGGGGTATATTACATAGGAGTATATTACACAGGAGTATATTTCATAGGAGTATATTACATAGGAGTATATTACAAAGGGTTATATTACATAGGGGTATATTACATAGGAGTATATTACATATCGGTATATTACATAGGAGTATATTACATAGGAATATATTACATAGGAGTATATTACATAGGAATATATTACATAGGGGTATGTTACATAGGAGTATAGTACATAGGGGTATATTACATAGGGGTATACTACATAGGAGTATATTACATAGAGGTATATTACATAGGGGTATATTATATTGGGGTATATTACATAGGAGTATATTACATAGGAGTATATTACACAGGAGTATATCACATAGGAGTATATTACATAGGGGTATATTATATAGGTGTATATTACATAGTTGTATATTACATATGTGTATATTACATAGGAGTATATTACATAGGAGTATATTACATAGGAGTATATTACATAGGGGTATATTACATAGGAGTATATTACATAGGGGTATATTACATAGGAGTATAGTACATAGGGATATATTACATAGAGGTATACTACATAGGAGTATATTACATAGAGGTATATTACATAGGGGTATATTACATAGGGGTATATTACATAAGGGTATATTACATAGGAGTATATTACATAGGAGTATATTACACAGGAGTATATTACATAGGAGTATATTACACAGGAGTATATTTCATAGGAGTATATTACATAGGAGTATATTACAAAGGTTTATATTACATAGGGGTATATTACATAGGAGTATATTACATAGGGGTATATTATATAGGAGTATATTACATAGGGGTATATTACATAGGGGTATATTATATAGGGGTATATTACATAGGAGTATATTACATAGGAATATATTACATAGGGTTATGTTACATAGGAGTATAGTACATAGGGGTATATTACATAGGGGTATATTATATAGTTGTATATTACATAGTTGTATATTACATATGTGTATATTACATAGGAGTATATTACATAGGAGTATATTACATAGGAGTATATTACATAGGAGTATATTACATAGGGGTATACTACATAGGAGTATATTACATAGAGGTTTATTACATAGGGGTATATTACATAGGGGTATATTACATAGGAGTATATTACATTTGGGTATATTACATAGGGGTATATTACATAGGAGTATATTACATAGGGGTATATTACATAAGGGTATATTACATAGGAGTATATTACATAGGAGTATATTACACAGGAGTATATTACATAGGAGTATATTACACAGGAGTATATTTCATAGGAGTATATTACATAGGAGTATATTACAAAGGGTTATATTACATAGGGGTATATTACATAGGAGTATATTACATATCGGTATATTACATAGGAGTATATTACATAGGAATATATTACATAGGAGTATATTACATAGGAATATATTACATAGGGGTATGTTACATAGGAGTATAGTACATAGGGGTATATTACATAGGGGTATACTACATAGAAGTATATTACATAGAGGTATATTACATAGGGGTATATTACATTGGGGTATATTACATAGGAGTATATTACATAGGAGTATATTACACAGGAGTATATCACATAGGAGTATATTACATAGGGGTATATTATATAGGTGTATATTACATAGTTGTATATTACATATGTGTATATTACATAGGAGTATATTACATAGGAGTATATTACATAGGAGTATATTACATAGGGGTATATTACATAGGAGTATATTACATAGGGGTATATTACATAGGAGTATAGTACATAGGGATATATTACATAGAGGTATACTACATAGGAGTATATTACATAGAGGTATATTACATAGGGGTATATTACATAGGGGTATATTACATAAGGGTATATTACATAGGAGTATATTACATAGGAGTATATTACATAGGAGTATATTACAAAGGTTTATATTACATAGGGGTATATTACATAGGAGTATATTACATAGGGGTATATTATATAGGAGTATATTACATAGGGGTATATTACATAGGGGTATATTATATAGGGGTATATTACATAGGAGTGATATTAAATACATGGGACATTTTATTCTTTCACAGGACATCAACGGCCATGGTGACGGATACAACGCCCCTTCCCACTGTTGTGTTTCTTTAATTGATTGATTTTTTTACGTCTCGTCGAGAATTTTTCGCTCATATTGAGACGTCACCAGCTGTTGGTGAAGTACCACAAATTTAGACCTATGCGTAGTGCTCAGGGCCGCAATATTGAGGGTTCTTTAACGTGCCAACGCCTACAGTGACACGGTACCATCATTTTTAAAAGTCATATCAGAAAGACCTGTGATTCTCACTTCTAAATGCCGAACGTTTGACGAAGAAGCAATCACTACCTATATTTACGTCTTGGGTTTGACACGGTCATGGCAGGAATGGAGTTCGAACTCACGACCTCGCATTTACGAAGCGAAGGTTCTGGCCACTGAGGTACCACAACCGGACAGAGACACACAACAGTCTGTGTATTTACTCGAGATATGGTGTCATGTTTCGTAGATATGAAACTTAGAAATTTTAGATATATTATTTATCTAGTACATATATGAATATATATGAATGAATGCATGTCGTATCATAGGTGTAAAAAAACAAACAAAAAACCCGTTCTCTGCTCTATTGTGTCTAATATACAGGTATTTAAAGTGTGGTTATTACTTAAATCATTGAACGCGAAAAATCAAATATCATCAAGGAAGCACTAATGTAATAATTGCAAAATTACAATTGTAGAAATAAAATGTGCTGGGTGTTGTTAACATTTCGTGCTTTGTGATTTGCGTATCTGCAAATCATGACGAAATTAATTGGATCTCTTAATTGCAATCATTGGTATGATGTTACAGCTGTTTGTGTTTCTAAATTAATGAGAATGACACCTAAAATACAAATAGCTGTGTTACATATGGGGGACGGGGGACTGTACGGCCCTCCGATTCTATTTCTATACTCTCTATACCATAACTAATCAAGAGAAGAAACTTCGCCCGCTCAAAGTGCCGCGACATTACACCCGACGCTCACGTGACAACGGGTGATTTTTATCATGTCAGGCTTGACGCGGAACTTAGATTTTTTAAGGACTCGTCTAAAAAACCCACGTCTTCATATATACCGAGCGTTTTTTGTAAGGAATAAACACTTCCTCGTCTGTACGCTTTAGGTTTGAGGTGGCCAAGGGACTCGCGTACACGACCTCTCAGTCCGAAATTGAATGATCTTTACCAAAAAGTCCCCGCGACATGTACTAAAGCAAAAGAACCTTGCTTTTGATTTGTTGATCGCCTCATCAAGCTTCTCTGTGAAATTGTACAATATAGGTTTCCACATTTGTATTTGATATTCAACTAAGTAGAGGATTTCAAATTTCGGAATATTAAGAATTTAGTCTTTTTCATGTTTTTTAGAATTATTTTTAAAGGTTTTTACGAAGTAGTAATATCATACAATTACATGAAGCCATAAACTCTATTACAGTACATTAAGTATTCTCTTGACGCAACAACGAGACGTTTTTTTTTCTTTCTGTTTTATAGGCATTGTGTCAGGAGCAGATCGATTCACAGAATATTTAGATAACATCAGTACCCGAATTGGGAATCAAAGAGAAATGTTGGATATTGATATAAATAACTGCTCTGTAGATTAAATTCTCTTTTTCGAAAAAAAATCTGTCGTCTACAAAGGCATAGCCTGGAACTAACGGGCACCTGCTGTATATACAGCCTGTATGAAATGTCAGTAAAAGTCAATATCAACAATACATTAACCTGGAGTGCCCGGATCTAGCCAATAGGAGCATATCTTGTCATCAGTGCACACGTATTATTCAAAGTAAAAACCAAAGAAAAGTGCACGAATTCTGTATATTACTCAGCTAAATTTTACATGGGAATATATATATATATATATATAAACGTATCTGTTGTATTTGTAACCCAGTGTTTTACACCTTTAACATTACTTTTCGCTTTTTGCACATTTTCACTAAAAGTTGTTGGGTTTTTTAAATTTCATATCACATGTACCAAAACCATTTATCTCATTTCATTCCTTTTTTATTTGGTGATATTGACTTGTCTCTACGACTAACAGAGGAAAATGTCAATTGAGAGCGAAAATATTTCAGGAAGAAGAATGTAGCGCAGTCAGATAGTATTGACCAAATATGCAGATATCTCATAAACCATTCAGATACCTCACAAAACATACAGCTACATCATAAACCATTCAGATACCTCACAAAATATACAGCTACATCATAAACCATTCAGATACCTCACAAAATATACAGCTACATCATAAACCATTCAGATACCTCATAAAATATACAGCTACATCATAAACCATTCAGATACCTCACAAAATATACAGCTACCTCATACACCATTCAGATACCTCATAAAACATACAGCTACCTCATACACCATTGAGATACCTCATAAGACATACAGCTACCTCATACACCATTGAGATACCTCATAAAATATACAGCAACCTCATACACCATTCAGATACCTCATAAAACATACAGCTACCTCATACACCATTCAGATACCTCATAAAACATACAGCTACCTCATACACCATTGAAATACCTCACAAAATCAGCTCCAGACTAAAGGGGTTCTATAAATCAAAAATGTTAAGCTGGCTCATTGAATGCTGTGTTCCCAGTACACGACTATGTAGGACCTTACACACACACACACACACACACATACACATACACACACACACAGATATATGTATATATATATATATATAAACACACTTATAAACACACACTTTATTGACAACTTTGCGTTTGCTAATACATTTGAGGCAATTTTCAGAATGGAAGCAGGTTCGTAGGAAATTTGAAAGTGATGACTGAAGGCGACAACCGATGAACACAGTTTCTGAATTAAAGAAAATGAATAGACGAAGGGGGGTTTACCCTGGTCTGGTTGGGTGTCTTATATTGTCTTTCGGTGACAATCAATGTTTTAAGAAATCAGCAATGGTATTTTCTGTTTACTTTAACGAGCCCGCACTTTTATGACAGGGAGTGATTGTTATCTATCAGTCAATACCAATCAAAATGAATTAAAATCAATGTCAATCATAATTAACATTAATCAATGAGAAGGGGAAGATAACGAACACTGATCAATTTCATAAAATGTCATACAAATCGTGACGAAACATCAAGATTCTCAAATGTCTTTTTACCGTGTATGAATTAATATTAAAACTCATCTTTATGTTTGTGATTGTAAGTTATGAGTATGTTTTACATATATATATATATATATATATATATATATATATATATATATATATATATCTGTGTGTGTGTGTGTGTGTGTGTGTGTGTGTGTGTGTGTGATGTATATGTGTTGTGAAATTAGAATGTTTAAATGAACCATGTTAATCTTCTTGTTTATCTTTGTGATATTAAATTTAACATTTGTTTAAAATACCCTATTTAGCATTTAAAATGTGTAACTTTGGTTTGTTTTATGTGATATATTATGATTTATGCATGTTGTAAAGCGCTTAGAGTAATAGTTGTAATGTTAGATAATGCGCTATATAAATACTTTGTAATAATATCAATGATAGTAATAATGATAAAACTAATACAGCAAAATATGACCAATCAGTGGGCGTTTCGGAATGATAGCACAAATCGAAAGTATGTAGTAATATGGGTAGCAGGAAGTTACATTATCAATAGGGGATGCTTACTCCTCCTTAAACCTCTGGTATATCCGTGTTTGCCTTACTCTCAATTGTGTGGATTTATGAATTGATTAGTGATCGTCATCTCCACTTTTTCATGAATACCTTGATTTGAAAATACCCGCTCTTTCCTTAGTGGAATTCTTCAAATTAAAGGAAATCCCGTGGAGATCCGGGTTGTTAAAATAGATCCTCAGTACCCCTTGCTTGTCGTAAGAGGTGACTAAATGGGGCGGTCCTTCGGATGAGACCGCAAAAACCGAGGTCCTGTATCTTTTTTTCATTAAGTATATTTACATCTATCGTAATGAGATTTATATATAACACTCAAACACCATCACACGTGTACAATCGAAACTTTTACCATGTTGGTTAAAAACAATTGTGGTCCATACGTAATGGTAATTTTAAATATTTTTCCATACATTCTTTTAGACATTTTGTTATCACGAGACTCTATTTTTTCAAATACGCTTTCCATTCACTAATCAGTACAGCATTTACAAGAAGCAGTCGGGATAAATAAGTTAGAGGAAAGATTGTCATTGTAAATACCGAATTCACACACGAAAAAAACTGACACAAATCGACCATTAAGTCCAGTCTCCATTAATTTCATATACAATGTAATTCTTTAAAGATAAATCCACAGTCTATTTACCGTGTAAGCAGAATTTTTAGCGAGGATCTTATTTTGGTATTATTAACGAGAGTGACAAAATCGTTAACATTGAATATTGCTAAAAGTTTATTCCACATCTGAGGTTGTAGTTATCTTCGTGGAATTATATGATCGCTAAAATAAGCTGCTCTGGCTAAATATATATACCCAAATAACGCTGATGTTGTGCGTCACTGAAAACTCCACTTATACAAGATACTAAAACAAATTTTCAGATAATTTCTAGAATCAGAAAAGTGTAGGTACAACGGTATCTCTCTACTAAGTGTTGACATACATCGTTCTACAAATAAAACGGTTAGAATCTTGTATAGGTCACATGTGTCAATCAAGTACAAATGTATTACACTACAGTATGATTTAATATGAATTACCCCCAATGATCACAACAGATCTTATTGGCGAGGCTTGAACAAATCCGTATCAGTTTAGTTAAAATGTGAATGAACTTACCCAGCGACCTTAAGTCCTTACCCAGCGACCTGAAGTCATGGTAATAACGCACCGTGTTGTCATTAGGATTGATTGTTTGTTTGTTTTCCGCCACACTCAAAAACAATTTTTCAGTTATCTGGTGGCGTCCAGTTTTTGTAGGTGGAGGAGAGAACCCAGATACAACGTATCCGGGAAGAGACCACCGACCTTCCGAAAGTAAACTGGCAAACTTTCTCACATATATCGACGCGAGCGGGATTCGAATCCGCGCCGACTAGAGGTGAGAGGCCTTGTGATTTTGAGCCATAAGGAAATTGTATGAAAATAAAGCATAATTCATAGATTTTAGTATTACAAATGACTTTGAGATCTGTCAAATTACCTTAATTAACGGTCATTACCCACCCATTGTCATAAATATCCGTGGCTCCAAGTATATAATCTGCATTTTCAAAGTTGAGGTCCATGTATATATTTGTTTGTTTGTTGATTTCTGCTACACTCAATAATTTTTCAGTTATCTGGAGGTGTTCAGTTTTTCGTTGGTGGAAGAGAGAACCCAGATACAATGTACCTGGGAAGAGACTACCGACCTTCCGCAAGTACCGTGTATATGAATGACATACATCTATACGCGATGTGGTGCATGAGAAAAGCTGACAGAATGGATAGACATGTAGGTGCAAGAAATGAATCAGCTATTTTTCTAACTAATCGACGGTTTAAATAACAATTGTCCAATGTGAAGTGTAATTCAGTATGTATATCAGAAAGTTATACGATTGTGCATAGGAGTTCCCAGTGGAGCTCAATATTTTTATAACAGATGCTGCTCAGATTCTATATACAAATAATACCCGGGAAATTAATATTTATCCTGAAGCATCATTTATCTCTTCTAATCCTCCTAGGCACCCGATCTCATCGTCCAGTGGTCTGTGTTTGACCAACTCTTCATTTTGTATTCCTTATAGGAGTTATGAAACTGAGCTCTGTTCGCTATCCTCACCCTTTCTTGCTGTCAGCAGAACATTAAATGACTTGCAACAAGAAAAAGAGCACCTATTAGGTCTAAATTTTGCAGTCCTTCACCATCGACGGTGACGTCGCCATATCAATGAAAAAATTGAGAGCGGGACGTTAAACAAAATACAACCAACCAACCATTTCCCAGTGAATGATTAAACATCAGTGATAAGAATTATCGGAACAAATATTATCACTGCTTTTATGTTTGGACAGGGTTTCAGCTTGGACAGTTTTATTAAACTTCAGTTTATTTATGATTGATGAAAGGAACATATTCGAGGAAATTAATGAAAATCTAATAATTATTTTCTAGGATTTTATATAAATAACCCCTCTGAGCCTGATCCACATTTATTACCCACAAGTTGTTATATGTATCGCTGGAATTAATGTGACAAGTTGTTACATGTATCGCTGGGATTAATGTGACAAGTTGTGACAATAATGTTAGCTATATTATCATTGTATTAATCGTTTTATTTCACAAAATGGTGTAAGCTGAGAGGGGAATAATTTTTGGAAACAGTGAAACGTTCTAAAGATAGAAAGGCTTTACTATGTACATGATATCACTGGCTTATTAATTACCTACTCAGTGCTACAAGTTACCAAGGGAGAACTATGATAACTATGATGATACATAGTTGATTTGATAAATTGTACAACCAATAACAGAGCAAAACGGAAAAAAAATATCATCACCAACGTATTTGGAATTTACAAAAACAATATTATTGAAATATTAAGGAGTTGATCGCCCGTACCTGTTCTCGTTACAACATGAAAATCATCTTGGTGTTGTGGGAAACACTGTGGTTTGTAAGACTGGTATTGGCTCCTACATTAACAGATGAACAGAACTTACACACATCGTTGTTAACAGGCTATAACAGGGATTTACGTCCCGGAAACGACAGAACTAAACCACTTGACATAAATGCATCTTTTTACCTATTTTCGATAAACGAGTTCGATTTAAACACAGGAAAATTCACCATTACTGGTGTTTTTCTTTTAAAATGGAACGACGAAAGACTGTCGTGGAATCCGACTACCTACAATCAGATAAACAGCACCTCGATTCCACAGAAGAAAATATGGCTTCCGAATTTCATCAATGTTAATCCTTTTAAGGACATAAAGGGATTGGGCAGCGATTTAGTGACAGTTGATGTGAATTATTCTGGATTTTGTTACTGGTATGCTGTCCAAGCGTTTGAGGTCATATGTGATCCTGACGTCACTAATTATCCTTTTGATACACAGTACTGTCAATTAAAATTCTTCATTTGGGGTTATGATAGAACGGCAGTCAACTTGTATTTCGAATCATCGCGAGTGATTCTCACATTATATTCTGAAAACGGTATATGGGAAATCACGGACTCTACAACGTACAACCAACTTCACTTTTGCGGACACGAGGAATTTGTTATTGGCTTTCATTTAAAACGGAGGACAGCTTATTACATTGCTAGTCTGATAATACCAATAAGTTCGATATCACTACTGCTTGGTTTTGTTTTTCTTATACCCCCCGAGTCCGGTGAAAGAGTGGGATTTTCCACCTCGATACTTTTGTCCACAGTTGTGTATCTGACAATGATTCACGACAAGCTGCCTGAAGCTTCAGAACCCAGCATGTCCATCCTTGGTTACGTTCTGGTTAGCTACGTGGTGAGCGGGACCATTCTTGTTGTATTTGTCATCATTAGTTTGCGGATTCAAAACTGTTCCTGCACTAAACCGATTCCTGTCATTTTTGTTCGTTTTGTGGTGTGCTGTCGAAGAAAACGAACAATAGTGGCCATGAAAGACATCGATTCAATATCCACGATACTGAACGAAGATGGGGATGAACGGGTTTCCTGGAAGGACGTTGGAAGTTGTTTTGATTGGGCGTGCTTTCTTATTTCGGTAATGCAATTCATGTTGACAGTCACTATGTATTTTTCTTTAGTGTGTTCATAGACACATGTCATAAGCTAACATTCAATGCATGCATATCTCTAATAATGTTATATAGAAATATTTCTTGTTAATTATCTTTTATTATTCAACAATTTCATATGTTGATTGACAAGTGCAATACAGAACTCATGTGTAGGAAAATTCTTAGAAAAAACACATGCTTATGAAAATAGTGAACGAAAACATACTAATAAAGTGTATATTACATAAGTTGAAATACTTGTGTTTCTAGTGATTGTGAGTCTGACAATCAGCCTCTGTGATCAAAGCTGGTTGTCACGGAAGACCACACGTTCTTGTTATATTTTCGTAGAAAGTCAGAGTTGCACCGTCGCGGTAGCTCAGTGGTTAGAGCGTTCGTTTCGTAACCGGGAGATCGTGAGTTTGAGCCTCGCTCGTGCCATGGCCGCGTCAAACGTACCAAAATCCCAAAATAATAGCACGGTAAAGAAAGAAAATATATGTATACTTAATAATAATAAGATGGGTACTTCACACTGATTGCGACAATAATTCTGCGTCAAGCACAATTTACCTCGTCCAATGGACTTCTTCGTGATCTGACATTAAATAAAGAGGAAAATATATCGAGCAAATATTTCATATCTCAATTCATTTTGTCAGCAAAGAAAAACAACTCTCTCAACACCAGCTTTTTTTCTTTAAACTTAATGTATGATGATCATTTTAACACTACAAGATGATCACCAGTTTTCATGTCCGACATTATTTTTTGGAAATAACACCATTTGATCTCTAAATCCTTAAGAACACCATTAGTATATGTCATTATTTTTCACAGATAACATGAAACTTTTAAGGAAAATTTACAGGAAATACCTATTATCTCTTTCTGTTGATTCAAATGTCTATTATGAATGAAATAAAGTTAAATAAACATTTTTTCAGTATATAGTTTGACTTCCGGTCACACGAACGACGGACTGGGACATCGTTTGAAATCTCTGATCAAACGTGAAGGTAGATACAGGTAGCTCTGGGTACTCCTGATACTCTGTCTGTGTCTGTTTATCTATTGATTGTAATCCGTATTTGTTTACAAGTAGTCAGAAATTGAAGTAGCTTGTTTTTCAATGTGATAAAACATCGTTGGATAAGATAAGGGTATTTTTTTAAGAGTGTCTCAAATGTCCTTACTATGGTTCGACTATAGACTTGGAGACGACTACGTCAGTATCGCAACGAAACTAATAGTCCGATTCTTTGTTTTACGTCCCGTCGAGAAATTTTCACTCCGTAGGAGATGTCACCAGCTGTAGGTGAAGTACAATGTACCTCTAATTTAGACCTATGCTTAACGCTCAGGGCCGTAGTAGAGAGGATTCTTGAACTGAGCTACCGCGACTGTTTGTTTTTTCTTTTAATTTTCTCTTTGTGCGTGCGTGCGTGTGTGTGTGTGTGTGTGTGTGTGTGTTATGTACGGTACTGTTCTCAAGTTCAATTTTGTGATGCATTCAGTGCGTTGGTTTTGATTTTCCCAATGCTTTTACCTTTGATATCTTATGAAGAGAAATGATAGCAATTTCCTCATGAATGTAAGCAATGTGCGCATGAATCTTGAAAAATATAGTACGACTATTTCAACGGCTTGGAAAATTCCGACAGAAATGAAAGTATAATTTGAATATCAAAAATGAATTTCTTTCTGATAATAAATCAGATTATGAATAGGAACGCTTCGCGCCAGCACACGTTTCAGGAATCGCTAACGCACTTCATGGTGCATGCTGTTGTAAAGGTCGCAGGCCATACCCTCTTTTCAAAACTGAATATTTTAAAACACTTAATATACTAAATATTTTAAAACAACTATTTTTAAGAAACATAATATTCTTAATGTTGGTTATGTATTCCACTATGTTTGGTTAGTTGACTGTTTGATTGGTGCGCTGTTAGTGTCATGGTGGCCTCTGTTGACAATATTATGGATAAGATAAAACTTAAAATGCATTATGTAATTTGATTTTAACTTGGGTATTTTCTGCATTTTTGACACTCCTGCACATATACATGGTAAAGTAATCATATGTGCACTTATTGTGGTGATGTGGCGGGTGCAGATTGCAGATAGCAATTTGAACAAATTTAATCTCTGTATATTGACTTCAACTATAAAAAAGAAATGGTACATTGACAGAATTATTGTGCCTGATTGCTGTTGTGAAAGCTACATACAGAGGTTAAAGAGACAGGTTCACGTTTTCTGGAGAAACTGTTTTTCACTTTTGATGCTAAACATCATAAATATTATTCATTTAGTATTGACAAACAAAATTTGGACCTTCTGAAAGCAAGGATAAGAACAATATGTTAGCCTTAACTCTGTGTTATGTAAACAAAGACTCGAGTCTTTTTTGTGCTTATAAACAAACCAGTGAAACACTAATTTTGTAATTTAAAGCATCTTCATTTTGGACAGTCTCATATCTAACTTTTAAATGACACATTTACCTAAAGAATACGTGATATATATAATAATTTTTATATCCATTTATTTTGAAAACTTTGTACACAATAACATACCTCAATCTTTGTTTCCTTCACAAATAATAAAATCTCTACAATGAGTTCTCTCGTAATGTCTTAAGTTTTGTTAAACCTTTTAAACATATTAGACAGGAGATTTTGATCATTGAAAACAAAATTTTGAGGTAACTCGTGAGTCAGTCCCTTTAATGGGCTGCATGTGTTCTAGCGTGACATTCAAGCACCCCCAGGTATCTCTGTTTCGTCTCATTTCATATGATTTTTATATGGACCTGTTTTCTTTAACAAAATCTCATCGAATGACGTCTCGGTTATCCCTTATCACATTCATACGTCACGTAGGATCCGGGTTAGAATAGGTCCTCAGTACCCCTTGCTTGTCGTAAGAGGTGACTAAATAGGGCGGTCCTTCGGATGAAACCGCAAAAACCGAGGCCCCGTGTCACAGTAGGTGTGGCTCGTTAAAGATCCCTCCCTGCCGAGCATAGACCTAAATTTTGCAGCCCTTCACCGACAATGGTGACATCTTCATATGAGTGAAAAATTCTCGTGCGGGACATTAAACATTAGACAATCAATCAGTCTCATTCACAATTATTAAGAACTATCAGAAAAAGACCTGAAATCTTAAAATTCTTGTAGTAATTAGTAAATATGACTAACAGTGATTATCATTCATATATAGAATACAAAATTAAGAGGAGAGCAAAAATGGATCCCTGGAAACACCAGAGGTGGACTCGGGTGCCTTAGAGGAGTAAGCAGTCACTGTTGACGGATCACACCCATACTAAACCTTATCCTGATCATGTTAACGAAGTAATCCGTGGTCAAAATCAGTTCGTAAGAACAACCTAACAACTGACATAAACCAGACAGTATTCAACCTTATGAAAGGTTGTATTTGCAAGTTATATCATTATAACGACAAAACGTTTTGCGAAATGCTGTCATTCAACGAGACTGTTAAAATCTCATTAACGTCAACTTATTTGTAAGCAGCCTGTCTCGGTTTAGAAATTGATCATTCGCAAAACATATTCTTACATATTGAATAAGCTGGGAGACATGAACACTGAATAGGAGACAATGAAATATTGCTGCATATTTTTGATTGGGAAACTGTAGTCATCACATATACTATAACGTTGAGGTAGTTTGTCGTTAGTATATATTCTTCTATGTTCAATAAAACATTTAATTTACGAAACAGATGGTGAAGACTATGCGTTGTCTTTTACTTTGAGAACAAGATGTACATTAAATCATGATTGATCTACATATAGCCTTTGTCAGTTGTTTATTTGTTAGTTAATATTGATTGATTGTTTGTTTTACGTCCCGTCGAGAGTTTCTCACTCGTATTGAGACGTCACCAGCTGTAGGTGAAGTACCACAAATGTAATCTTAGCGATCAGGGTCGTAGCAGTGAGAGTTCTTTAACGTACCAACGCCTGCCGCGGCACGGGACCTTCGTTTTACAGGTGATATCCGGAAGACCCGTGATTTTCAATTCTGAAAGCCGAGCGTTTGACAAAGGTGAAATAACTACGTTTACATCTTAGGTTTGACGCAGCCATGGTACGAGCAGGGCTCGAACTCACGACCTCAGGGTTACGAAGCTAACGCTCTAACCACTGAGGTAGATACCAGGGCCGGTCGTCTGTGTTAGAAGCCATGCCACATCACCTGACGCATTCTATGTGCTGTGGATATATCATACCCCTGATGGAGGAATCAATTCTAATCTATTTATTTTAGAAACAGGAATGTTTGTATTCATATTGACAGAATTTGCTTTAAGATTTTAATTAAGTCTCGGCTAATTAAGAAAACGTATATAAATCATTGTTATTCAATATCTCACCCTCTTTCTGTGACAACATTTTACAATATTCATTACAAATTTAACGAATAATTGATTCCTTATCTTATCTACGTAAATAATCATTTACTGAATCGTTTTTTGTGAAGGAGAAAAACAAATATTTGGTTACCATTAAGAACTAGTGTACTCCATTTTTTTTTTTTAGGTTCAGTATAAATGTTCACGGAGAGAAGTTTGGACTTGGGTGTATTCACCTGAGGCTGTTAGATATACTTCAGGAATTTATGTGAATAAGGTCTTGATGAGAATAAATCGATACATTAATGAGTTATTGCTTGCTGCATCAAGTTTTTGTCAGAAATTGTTACTGACAACGCTGTCTGAACTCTGCTCCAAATTCCAACCAAACATTAGTTCAGAACGCCTTCTTTGTATCGAAAGATTGCCATCCATAGCTTAAGGATGGAAAGTGGTTTAAACTGAGAAATATTAAAATGATATTTCTCTATCTATTAGTACTCTGGAAGTGTATCATCGTCAGTTTGGTGTGTGCATATACTTTAACAGATGAGCATGAGTTGCATACGGTTTTGATGACTGGATATAACAAGGACCTACGACCAGGGCTTGACAGAACATATCCCCTTCATGTGAACGCGTCCTTCTATTTATTCTCTATCAACGAATTCGATTTAAACATAGGGAAATTTACAATCACTGGCGTTTTTGAAATTGACTGGTATGATGAAAGGCTTGCTTGGAGTCCTTCTCTTTACAACCAGACAAATACCACGGTGCTTCCTCAGACGAAGTTGTGGCTTCCGAATCTCATTAATGTCAATCCTTATGAAGATATCAAAGGACTCGGCAGTGATCTAGTTAATATTCATGTTCATCATTCTGGACTTTGTTCATGGTATGCCCTTCAGGTGTCCGAGGTTATATGTGATGCTGACGTCACCAAATATCCTTTCGATACACAGTACTGCACCTTGAAATTCTTCATTTGGGGTTATCAACCGCATGAAATATTTCTACATTTTCATACGATGCATGTTATCTTCACATTATATTCTGAAAATGGCATTTGGGACATCGCAGATTCTACAACTCACAAGAAGGTTAACTTATACGGTTATGAAGAAATAGTT
Source organism: Ostrea denselamellosa (assembly GCA_024699665.1). Lineage (NCBI taxonomy): Eukaryota > Metazoa > Mollusca > Bivalvia > Ostreida > Ostreidae > Ostrea > Ostrea denselamellosa. Next base: position 3,813,313 of record JAMZEH010000004.1, read on the forward strand.
GTTGGTTTTTATCTGAAGCGAAGAACAGCTTACTACATTGTTAGCCTAATATTACCGATAAACGCGATCCAATTTCTCTTGGGTTTCGTTTTTCTTCTTCCACCAGAGTCTGGTGAAAGGTTGGGGTTTTCTACCACAATACTGCTTTCTATCGTTGTCTATCTGACCATAATTCAGGGCAAACTGCCGGAAGCTTCAGAACCCCACGTGTCCATTCTAAGTTATGTTCTCGTTGCGTGCGTAGTGAGTGGAGCGGTGCTCATTATATTTGTTATCATCAGTCTGCGGATTCATAGCTGCACATGTGCAAGACCAGTTCCCCGATCCTTTGTTCGTCTCGTCAAATGTTGTCGACGGAAGCGAAATGTTGTAGAGGCAGCGGACGCCATGGGATCAAAATCTGAGCCGGTTCTAGAAGACAACGTCACCTGGAGTGAAGTTGGAAAACGTTTCGATATGGTGTGCTTTCTTATTTCTGTATTTCAGCTGTTGATTACGGGTATAGTGTACTTGTTGTTGGTATGTCCTTAATCGTCTATGTGTCTTTATCTACAACATTGTTTGCTTTATATATGAATACCTATATGCAAATGGAAGCAAGCTGCTGCCAAATAACTTTTTGTTAAATTTTGTTACAGGCCCTTCTTTTTTAAGGATTTATGAGATTGATCACAGTTCATTATTTGTTTATGAGGATAAGAATCGCGTTAAAGATTCCTGTAGGTGTTCTGTATAATGCTGTGTAGTATTTATTTGGTTGTTAAAAATTTTCGTTCTGTTCTTTCTATTTCCCAGCGCGGTAACTCAGTTTTAGAGCATTCGCTTCGTAACCAGGAGGACCTGAGTTCGAGCTTCTCTCGTACCATGGCAGCGTCAATCCTAAGACGTGAAAGTAAGTAGTGATTATTCCTTCGCCAAGCGCTCGGCATTTAGAAGTGAAAACCACGGGTCTTAAAAACGGTGGTCCCGTGTGGCGGCAGGCGTTGACACGTTAAAGAACCCTCACTGTTACGGCCCAGAGTGCTACGCATAGTTCTAAATTTGTGGTACTTCAACTACAGCGGGTGACGTCTTAATAGGAGTGAAAAATTCTCAACGGAACGTTAAACAATCAATCAATCTGTATTTGCATATATGTTTTATAACAGGTTCTTCATTTATATCCCCTGGGGGAGGCCTCCGTGACCGAGTGGTTAGAGCATTGCGGTCACAATCACAAGGCCTCTTACCTCTTGTCGGCGCGGGTTCGAGCCTCGCTCGCGCCGATATTAGTGAGAAAGTTTGCCAGTTTACTTTCGGAAGGTCGGTGGTCTCTTCCCTGATACATTGTATCTGGATTTTCCACCTACAAAAACTGGACGCCACCAGATAACTGAAAAATAATTGAGTGTGGCGGAAAGCAACAATCAATTAATCACATATCCCCTGGAAACCCACTCCCCCGCCCACTCCCACCCCTCCAACTTCCCAAATTTGAAAAAAAAAGTTTCATCAAGTTCCAAAGACTTTAATCAACATTCAAGAACTACTGCAAAATTTGGGACGTGCATAGCATTATTATGGAGCTGTCAAGAGCTTGGTTGTTATGTAACGAATTTACACTAAAGTGTGAATTTAAGGGAATACGAATATAGGTACTCATAGATAGCATACCTTGTTGAAGACAATAATACTGCATAAATTTAGAGGAAATGTCAGTGTCGATTATTCTGTCTTTGATATATCGGAAAATATTTCATAATGAAAAATGTGCACGTGATAGAATACCAATTTTTTTACTTGAGTCAATGTTTGTGAAATCACGATCTGAAATATACATCATGGATAGCAATGGATTTTGCATTTTGTTAAACGTTTCATAGATGCTTTATCGATGAATACTACATTAGAAAATTTATTGTGAATGAAAAGTGGAGGATATGCACACCGGTATTTTGAAATTGAAACCTTTGAAATTTACTTTATTTAGTTAGAAAACATGCACTTTTAGTAGAAAGTAATCTGATGAAAATAATAAAACTCCTGCATTCGACGTGCTAACATACTGAGAAAGGAATAGACAAATATTGCTGATATTTCTATTTTCATTCATGTTTTCAAAGAAAGTCAGCTATCATAACAATGTAGTGTTGTGTAATACTTGTACTTGATTGACACCTGTGACCTAATGTGTCTAGACGTTCGATGTTTGTCACTTCAGTATAAAGATGACGTAACACTTGTTTTGCTGTAAAGATTATATAACTTGTTTATCGGAGTTGTACTGGTATTCTCTGCAGACTTTATTCTTAGTGTAAATACATTGTGGATGTTGTGAGATGAAGGACTGGGAATCAAGCACTCATACATAGACACTGTGATTTCAGTAATATTAGGGCTCTCAAATTAAGATCTTTGAATTAGTAGTCATTGAGCTAAACCTGGGGACTACAGTGAGTATGTTGTTATTGCAGTATTTCAGTCATTGTAAATAAATATTGTTTATTTTTAACTCACTTTGTTGTTGAGTTCTTTGGACGTATTATCATTAATTTTAACCCATAACGGAATTCATCCTTAATGAATTTCCTTCTTCTTTTTTTTTAAAGTATCCTCCACATACATATAGAAGTGCATATAGACAGTACATATAGACAGTACATATAGACAGTGCATATAGACATTACATATAGACAGTGCATATAGACAGTACATATAGACAGTGCATATAGACAGTGCATATAGACAGTGCATATAGACAGTACATATAGACAGTACATATAGACAGTGCATGTAGACAGTGCATATAGACAGTACCTATAGACAGTACATATAGACAGTACATGTAGACAGTGCATATAGACAGTACCTATAGACAGTACATATAGACAGTGCATATAGACAGTACATATAGACAGTGCATATAGACAGTGCATATAGACAGTACATATAGACAGTACATATAGACAGTGCATGTAGACAGTGCATATAGACAGTACATATAGACAGTACATATAGACAGTGCATATAGACAGTGCATATAGACAGTACATATAGACAGTGCATATACACAGTACATATAGACAGTGCATATAGACAGTGCATGTAGACAGTGCATGTAGACAGTACCTATAGACAGTACATATAGACAGTGCATGTAGACAGTGCATATAGACAGTACCTATAGACAGTACATATAGACAGTGCATGTAGACAGTGCATATAGACAGTACATATAGACAGTACATATAGACAGTGCACATAGACAGTACATATAGACAGTACATATAGACAGTGCATATAGACAGTGCATATAGACAGTACATATAGACAGTGCATATAGACAGTACATATAGACAGTGCATATAGACAGTGCATATAGACAGTACATATAGACAGTGCATATAGACAGTGCATATAGACAGTGCATATAGACAGTATATATAGACAGTACATATAGACAGTATATATAGACAGTGCATGTAGACAGTGCATATAGACAGTATAGACAGTACATATAGACAGTGCATGTAGACAGTGCATATAGACAGTACCTATAGACAGTGCATATAGACAGTACATATAGACAGTGCATATAGACAGTACATATAGACAGTACATATAGACAGTACATATAGACAGTGCATATAGACAGTACATATAGACAGTGCATATAGACAGTGCATATAGACAGTGCATATAGACAGTATATATAGACAGTACATATAGACAGTACATATAGACAGTGCATATAGACAGTACATATAGACAGTGCATATAGACAGTGCATATAGACAGTATATATAGACAGTACATATAGACAGTACATATAGACAGTGCATGTAGACAGTGCATATAGACAGTGCATATAGACAGTGCATATAGACAGTACATATAGACAGTACATATAGACAGTGCATATAGACAGTACATATAGACAGTACATATAGACAGTGCATATAGACAGTGCATGTAGACAGTACATGTAGACAGTACATATAGACATTACATATAGACAGTGCATATAGACAGTGCATATAGACAGTACATGTAGACAGTACATGTAGACAGTGCATATAGACAGTACATATAGACAGTACATATAGACAGTACATATAGACAGTACATATAGACAGTACATATAGACAGTACATGTAGACAGTGCATGTAGACAGTGCATATAGACAGTACATATAGACAGTACATATAGACAGTGCATATAGACAGTACATATAGACAGTACATATAGACAGTGCATATAGACAGTGCATGTAGACAGTACATGTAGACAGTACATATAGACATTACATATAGACAGTGCATATAGACAGTGCATATAGACAGTACATATAGACAGTACATGTAGACAGTACATATAGACAGTACATATAGACAGCATATATAGACAGTGCATATAGACATTACATTTAGACAGTACATATAGACATTACATATAGACAGTGCATATAGACAGTGCATATAGACAGTACATATAGACAGTACATATAGACAGTACATATAGACAGTACATATAGACAGCATATATAGACAGTACATATAGACATTACATATAGACAGTACATATAGACAGTACATATAGACAGTACATATAGACAGTGCATGTAGACATTACATATAGACAGTACATATAGACAGTGCATATAGACAGTACATATAGACAGTGCATATACACAGTACATATAGACAGTACTGATAGACAGTACATATAGACAGTACATATAGACAGTACATATAGACAGTACATATAGACAGTACATATAGACAGTACATATAGACAGTACATATAGACAGTACATGTAGACAGTGCATGTAGACAGTGCATATAGACAGTACATATAGACAGTACATATAGACAGTACATATAGACAGTGCATATAGACAGTGCATGTAGACAGTACATGTAGACAGTACATATAGACATTACATATAGACAGTGCATATAGACAGTGCATATAGACAGTACATATAGACAGTACATGTAGACAGTACATATAGACAGTACATATAGACAGCATATATAGACAGTGCATATAGACATTACATTTAGACAGTACATATAGACATTACATATAGACAGTGCATATAGACAGTGCATATAGACAGTACATATAGACAGTACATGTAGACAGTACATATAGACAGTACATATAGACAGCATATATAGACAGTGCATATAGACATTACATATAGACAGTACATATAGACAGTACATATAGACAGTACATATAGACAGTGCATATAGACAGTACATATAGACAGTGCATGTAGACATTACATATAGACAGTACATATAGACAGTGCATATAGACAGTACATATAGACAGTGCATATACACAGTACATATAGACAGTACTGATAGACAGTACATATAGACAGTACATGTAGACAGTACATATAGACAGCATATATAGACAGTGCATATAGACATTACATATAGACAGTACATATAGACAGTACATATAGACAGTGCATGTAGACAGTGCATGTATACAGTACATATAGACAGTACATATAGACAGTACATATAGACAGTACATATAGACAGTGCATGTAGACAGTGCATGTAGACAGTGCATATACACAGTACATATAGACAGAACATATAGACAGTACCTATAGACAGTACATATAGACAGTACATATACACAGTACATATAGACAGTGCATATAGACAGTGCATGTAGACAGTACATATAGACAGTACATATAGACAGTGCATGTAGACAGTGCATGTAAACAGAATATATAGACAGTACATATACACAGTACCTATAGACAGTGCATGTAGACAGTGCATATAGACAGTACATATAGACAGTACATGTAGACAGTGCATATAGACAGTACATATAGACAGTACATATAGACAGTACCTATAGACAGTACATATAGACAGTACATATAGACAGTACATATAGACAGTACCTATAGACAGTGCATATAGACAGTGCATATAGACAGTGCATGTAGACCTTGACCTGGGGAAAATTACATGTAGGTAATGCCACATATATGCATTCTGTGTTATCTAACAGGCAGTGTTAGGTTCAATGTGAGTAAATCGATGTAATGTGTGTGTGTGTGTGTGTGTGTGTGTGTGTGTGTGTGTGTGTGTGTGTGTGTGTGTGTGTGTGTGTGTGTGTGTGTGTGTGTGTGTGTGTGTGTGTGTGTGTGTGAGAGAGAGCGAGAGAGAGAGAGAGAGAAGAGAGAGAGAGAGAAAATTTAAAATTGATATAATCAATATACCAATATATTAATACATGGTGTATTATACAGTATGTTAATATCAATTTCTCTTTTGAAAAAAAAAATGTGTATGGGTAAATGCGCCCAATTATCATTTTAAAAAATGTCTTAAAGATTCGTAAATAATAATGCAATCATTGTGAGTACAAAAAGAACTGCAAGAACACATACTATAGATTATTCTGAAATAGCTCCTACAAACCTTCTACCATTTTGATGTTGAATTCTCAAAGAGGTAATTTGGAAATGCTAATAGAAAGGTCTCTTAAAATTGATTTCAGGAAGGGAGGGTTAAGATTACAAAATTGACATACTTTCATTAACCCCATTTGGTATTTTCTCATATTCACTATTTTAGATAGTACTTGACTAATTATAAAAATTAATAAAATAAATGATTTTATGACCAGAATTTTGTTGTCTGATACAGGGTCAAATCATCTCAGTGTTTTTCTTAGATGCATTTTGAATTTCTGCTTCATATTGATTTTTGAATTGTATATAAAACAATATTTTTGGTGTCAATAAAATCTTTAATGAATACCAAAGGTAAACTAATGCCTCAACAAACTTCTCCATCATTAATCGCTCATTTATGTAGCAATAATCCACTAACACCTGCATATGGTGTTTATGTCTCACAACTGATTCGATATGTAAAGGCTTGTCTGCATATGATAAGGTTTTAAATCGAGACAAACTACTAACAAAAAAGTTTATCTTACAGGGGTTTGTACAGTCTCGTCTAAGCCAGCATTTAACATATTCTGTGATCGTTAAATGTTCCAGTTCTAGTTTACTAATACAGCCTGCCACTGGGCCAGATGCTGACTTTCCATTAGGTCAAATGTTGTGTGATGTGTTTCATACCAATTGTTAAGCCGTTCTTTGCATACTAATTTTGACCACGGATTACTCCGTTTACATAATTAAGAGCACGGCGGACACTGGGTGTTTTACCGGTCAACAGGGGATGTTTACTCCTCCTAGACACCTGATCCCACCTCTTGTATATCCAGGTTTTGCTTAATTATTACCTGTGGGAGTTATGATATGATCATTGTTCATTATCATCGCCTTTTCTTCAAAATTAACCTGATTATTTATGTTTTAGGATACAGCCCAAATAATTCACACTGAGGAAAATTCAATGAGTGGTTTTTAGGACCTAGCTATCAATAGTTACCTTGAAGACAATTAGTTACCGATGACAGCAGCTTTATCAATGCATGCATTGAACACTTGCTTTCCCGCCATGTCCCGTCGCTCGGGGAGTTATAGAATAAATCAGAATTGATTGGCATCATCAACAAAATCACTAAGTTCAGTTACTTAGAACGGTGTGCTGCACATGTTTTTCATTGATGTATGGAGCATCTATTTAATGTCATATCTATTCCTGAAATCATTGCTTTCTATCAATACATCTCGTTGACGTTAAGACATTGCGCACCATACTAATTTGTTAATAAGAAACCACTGTACTTTTAAAATACGGATCCAAATTTGATTGATGGAAAAAACCTAAAATATCAAAATTCCATTTAAAGACATACATTTTTAATTACTTTGTCTCTAGAATGATTTGAAAAAGAATATTTTGTATGTTTATTGTGCACTTGATATCAGTTAGCGTTATTGACATTGATGCTCAAACTATAAAAATTTTGTTTGACATTGATATATTTAATCTTTCATTATACATACAAATGAAATTATTAAATTGTTGTAATGTAGACCACATCGACATACATCTTTGTAATCTTACTTTGATTATTGCAAATAATGTTGATTGCACCGACCTGTGTAATTCACATGATATATTGTGTCGTTTTCTCTACAATATGTAGGTGTGAAAATGAAGATATTTATAAAATCTTTTTTTTAAAATAAGATATAGTATTTGCTGGTGTCTGCTTCAAAACGTGTTCTACTGAATTAAGAAATTCAAGCAGCGAAGAGGTATCATCACCTGCAGTGCGGCATGTCATTGTAGAAGCCCAGTTTTCATTAGTTTGGTTTTATGTGTACCGTGTGTTGTTACATGTAGCGCGCATCCTTCACTCTGAAGTCGGTATAAGGTAGGCAAAGGTGTCTTCCCATTTAGCCAAAATTCTGAAATTTATACAGGTAAACTGTTTTGACAAGGTGGGAGTGGTGTATAGATGGAGAACAAAGGAAGTCAATCACCTATAGTCTGTATTATTAAATCAATGGAAACATGATTTCTAGAAGAAACCAAACCTTTAATTCATGATGATCTAGTATCAGTTGATTAAAATTTTCTTTGCTGGTTCTATTCCATGGAATCATGATATATATTTTTTGGCTATTTTCTTGAATCAACTGATTTCTATGGCTGTTAAAATTTACTCCATCTAAAACCAAGTCTGTTTTTCTCATTAAATATGAACATTGATTTTCCAAAATTAAAAAGTTCTCAATTATGAGTTTGATCACGGTTTGTTATTTCTGCCTTTCTTCATTAAAACAATTTTGTAAAAGTGTTAGTTCTAATAATATGAACAATCCCAAACCTCATATATATTTTCTTATGGTTCTCGTCTGTGGAATATTATTCACACCAAACTTAGACACACTTCTTTACTTGCAATAAATATTCAAATGTGATATATATCAATTAATGGAAAGATTGCTAAGGGTAAATGAATTGACTGTTGTTGATACACATCTACTTTATGTATTGAACTAAACAGCAGTATCTTTTATAAAATTGATAAAAAGCAAGAAAAAAAAAGGAGAAATTGAAGAAAAATATTTAATATGCCTATTGTGACTTTGTCTGCTATAAGATTATATGTTTAATGGTTGGTTTATTTCCGTTGGTGCAAAATTCTTTTGTTTTCAAAATTAAAATATCTTAATATTTTAAGTAAATTTAATTTAATGGGTGTTTTTATTTTATATTTGATGTGAATTTATTTTTTCTTTGATTGATTGTGACGAGTGTATTTATATATGGAGAGAGAGAGAGAGAGAGAGAGAGAGAGAGAGAGAGAGAGAGAGAATAGTTAACACTGATTTTTATATTTAAAATGATAAATTGTTGATCTTTTATCAAAAGAACACATAGACAAGTTCAGGTCTATAACAGGACAGTTCATCAGACAGGTAAAATGTCGTTAGTGAAATAGACTATACCCAGGTAATCATTCAGGTGTATCAATCACAATTTCAGCCAGACGGGAATAGAAATTTCAGAATTGTGGCTAGGTGGGAATAAACCCAGGCATAACGTCTGACTAAAATGCATGGCGTGACCTAGATAGAGTTCGAACTTGCATATATGTAGGTCAAATTGCAGAGATAGAATGAAATTGATAGCATTTGCATGAATACGTCACACGCAGTTGAGTGTATCTTTACAAGGATTGACTGGACAGTCATCTCCCTACTCTACTGTGGTTCCTATCAAGACGGATAACATGGCGTCTCCTCCACCTCCCCGAGATCTGAAGCAGATGGTTAGAGACGGAATGAGCGTCGCTCTGTTTAGTTTTGGTTATAAAACAGGGATCATTGATGCCTTCCTAGACATACAACAGCCCTGTACTGTAGAGGAACTCAGTCAAAAGTCAGGCAAAAAGTTACGGTAGGTAGTGCCTTAAACACTGTTATCAGGTACAGAAATGTCTCAATGTCCTTGATAAATTATTTTGCGTACTAAAACAAAATGTTTAACTGTATTTGCAAGGCCCGGTAAGTCTTGTAGCACCCTGCAAACTGTGCATATCTAGAATTATATTTCTGCTATCATATTGGAGGTGTTACTATAGCACCAGGAGACTTAAAACAACATGGGACCGCTCCTGATCGTACTTTTTCTGTCGTTCATATATTTGTCAGTAATTTGTTACTTCTGCTGTGGAGTAATTAATTTGGTTTGATTCTGATCTTAAGCACCTGACTGCCACAATTCAAATTTTGTAATCTATGATAAACCCATTTGTCACAATTCAAATTTTGCATATTTAATTGCATATATTGTGTAGTTAGAATTTTTTTTTTTCGTCAAGGTATGACTAAACATCATTTAATCATATTTACAAACCATGTCAGGTAAATGAAACAAATTAGCATTGATAAAATTGTTACACTCGGTTCCCAGATGTTTGCAATAATTCATATAGCTAAGGCCAAGGGAGTTGGTGTAACAATTGACCAACACTTAACCATGGAGGCACATATATCATCAGTGTGCAGAGGTGCCTTCATCCACCTTAAGAACCTGAGCCAGCTGAGAAGATATCTAGACAGGGAATCGTTAGAATATGTTGTCCATGCCTTTATAACAACAAAGCTGGACTACTGTAACTCTCTCTTTTGCGGCTTACCATCAACGCAGATCCAGCGACTTCAATCTATCCAAAATGCTGCTGCCAGAATCATCTCAGGCACCAGCAAATATGACAGAATTACACCTGTACTACGCTCTCTCCATTGGCTTCCAGTTCAGCAAAGAGTCATCTTCAAGACATTGGTGTTGGTGTACAAAACAGTACATAACACAGCCCCATCCTATCTGCAAGAACTCATAACACCTTATGCTCCCTCCAGAATACTGCGGTCCAGTGACCAGAGCCTACTACGAGTGCCATTTACCACCTCAACGGTGATTCAAACTCGAGCCTTTAGTGTTGCTGGCCCTAAACTGTGGAACGCTCTTCCGTATGATATCAGAACTGCCACTAGTCTCTGTACCTTCAAATCTAAATTAAAGACTCATCTGTTCACATGCTACAACTAATCTGGGACCTACTATGATCTGTTTTTATATACCTCATTTCACTCATTTTATTGTTGTTTAAATAGCGTTTAGAGCAGTATGGACTTTACGCTTTACAAAATAAATTTATTATTATTATTATATAGCTGTACCACGTGCAGTTCAGCTGTTACATACGATCATTTAAATATCGAAATAAATTACAGCTGGTAGGAAAACAAGTGGCATGTTTTGTCGATAAATGTCGATAGCGAGCGAAGCTAATGGTGACAATTGTATATGAGAGAATTGGTGAAAAATCATACGTCTGGCCCATGCTGTTTACGCTCCGTTTCGATCGTTCTAGTCACGTTTTTTTTTTTTAAATGTAATCTTCACTACTCCATTTTTCCATTTACTACCGGTAGATTACATATCAGACCCAGATCGCATGGGCTGTTACAGACTGTGATTTGAAAAAGCAAAATATTTCCGCATCTACTTAAGCTTCTATTTCCAGAATAAAAACATAACTAATATAAAGAAAAAAATTGCTAATTCTTTCATAATTCAATAGTAATGAGATATTGGCTGTAACCGTGGTAGCAATTTCAGTACTCTCCATTCAATGATTAGGCAGAAAACAATGTGAACGTCCTTGGCATAGATTTCTAAAAAAAAAAAAAAAAATGTCCACAACGGCTGGGCTTGGTTTTCTTTTGTTGGTTGTTTTGTTTGATTGTTTTTGAAAATAATATATAGTTATTACTGACTTGCTTACTCAGAAGATTAAACATATGTAGATTGCCTAAACTTATATATATATATATATATATATATAGATCTAAAGAAGAATTCCACTTTCGTAATGATAGTGAAATTCAAGTTATCTTAGCCGTATTAGCACATTAAACAGTGATGGATCCAGGATTTCCCAAAAGGGAGGGGGGCCATATGAAAGTCAAGTATTAACCAATTACGCAACCATTTTGGGTGCCAAATTTGGAGATCTGCGGAAAAGGGGGACCCCGGGGTCTCCGCTCCACACTAAATCCGCCACTGTATAACCATTTCTTCTCTGTGTGACAACATATGACATAGGAGTCCAGTGGTACTTCTATCATATTCCAGCCTTAAATTGTAATTAAAACTTTCTTCAGTAATCATGACGTTTTCTTTCCAATAGATACCTACAAGAATGGCTGAGCGGCATGATAGCGGCAGGAATCGTCACACTTCATGAGGGCGGAAAATACTCTCTTGCGTACGAGGAGTCCTTGTTACGAAACTGGGGTCACACTTCCACGGTCATTCCAATTCTCTATGAGCAGTTTTCAAAACTGGGAAATGTTATGGAAAAAGATGGACCAAATGGTTTGTTTCAGTTGTTTACACTGTCAGCAGAATCTGCAGCATATGCTTTACGAGCATTGAAACCAAGCATGTGCAGCATATGTATCACACGTCTGTTTCAATCACATGTTAAATGTATGTTAGCACGTGCGTGTGAGAACGCACATTGCGTACGTTACTTTATTTGTACGTTTAACGTTTGTACGCTTAAAATGCATACTGTATAACCAAGCGGTATACGTATGTTTACAAATATTTACATTTCCAATGTTTTTCCCTTTCACACTTTTACCAGTTAAAATGATGGCTATTTCCTCATCAATGTGAACAATGTACGTATAAATCTTGATAGAATTCAAACGACTAGGAATTCTCCGACAGAAATGAAAATAGATCGTAAATATAAGAAATGAATTTCATTTTTTTAACATACATCAGGGTATGAATAGCAACGCTTAACGCTGTATACCTTTCATGAAGTATGTAGACGTAAAGCGACGCAGTTAATATCCTCGTGTGTATTTCAAAAATGAAATTTATTTCTTAGATATTTGCTAAATGCATGTATTTCAACATGTATTTCACATGCACTTCTGTTCTCCATGTTTTTTGTTTTCCACACATTCAGCGTGTGATACACAGACTTAAGGAATGATGTCGTGTTCAAATGTTGTATCCATACCGTACAAAGCTATGTTCATGAAAAGATGGAGATAACAAACAGCGATCATTCTCGCAACTCCAGTAAAGTATTCGAAATAAAAAGCAAGACAAACACGGATCCCTGGACAAACCAGAGGTGGGATCAGGTGATTAGGAGGAGTAAGCGTTCACTGATGACCGGTCACACCCGCTTATCAATTTATTTGTGTGTAGGGTGCCAGATTATTCTTTTTGAAAAAAAACCCCGCATCATACTCAGAACAAGCTCTTGCGTATTGAACCAGTTAACTAAGAGACATAAACACCATATGCATGAGATAATGGAGTATGACGATGGGAAAGTTGTAATTCATGTGTTCTACACATTACACATACATGTAATAACATTTAAGAAAAATGACGGGGGGGGGGGGGGGGGACAGACAGGTTGCGATACGTCTGCAGAAGCACATAGTTTAGACATATACATGTAGTCTGTTGGAAGCCCATAAGAATCAAGGAACTTTTCCCATTATAAGCATAGTAGATATTTTTGTGTGGATGGGGTCCTGTGTTTCACTTACTGTAATTTGACTGATGGGGACGTGACCCAGACACGACAAACATATCGGTAAATTGTCGAATGTTGACTTTCGTAACATAATCTCTGATCAGTTCAACAACCTCTAGTTCATGCCCTACTTGTCCTGCTGGACGTGAACCTATAGAGATACAGCAGGTCGAAAAGTTTGGCGTTGTCCCAGCTCAGTTGATCACGATTCACGAGACATTTCAAGGTCGTAAACAAATGAGATATTTTAAACTGAAGTGAAAGACGATATTTGTTGAATCATAATTCCAACGGCTGGGGGTATTAATGTCAGTCTAGATGGAAATGAAAGATTCACAAAGTGCTGTAAATATGAAAATCGGAAAAAATTTTAATAATGCGACATTTAACTCTGGACACGACAAGGGTTTTGCTGTCCAAGGTTGGGCTCATACATCCTTGTAAAATGATAGGTATCAGCCTCCAAAGACAAAAAAATCCTATATTAGAATGACAGGATTTTAAATCCTACAAACAATCCAATCATAATCCTACAGGATAAAAATCCTAAATATTCCAATAATTTTTAGTAGGACAATTAATCCTATATAAGTGTGTTTCGAAGAAAAACATCTTCAATACAGTACGTTGGTATGCTATTTGATATTACACAGGAGTCCTGATCACTGTTATCATCAGCTGTTCATGTTCACGCTTCAGCTCTCCTATACATGGTTAACATGTTTCATATACAATGTGTAATACACATACTGATTCATATTTATAACATACTAAGTTATATCCTTTATACTTATGGTTAGAAAATGCATTGTGTAACTTAATGATACGTGTGTGTAACAGACATGCGTCACGTAGGTTTCACGTATATTTTTCATAATTATCATAAGTTGCATATACCTGTGCACTGACGTTTAATGTATCGTTGGAAAATTGAAACGAATTATTGACGTGTTACAATCACCCTCGCTTGTGTTTGGGGCACCCTTTTCCAACACAAATTTTCAAAATAAGTAAAACTCCAAATTTGGCATCCAAAATGGCTGAGTAGTTTGGGTAATACTTGACTTTCACATGTGTCTCTCCCCCCCCCCCCCCCCCCCCCCTTTCCACCCCGTTGTATTTTTTTCTCTCTCGGAAATCCTGAATCTGTCACTGCTACGATCTTCATAACTGAAAATTGTATAGGCTATGCTTGTAATGCATATTTGCTGTCCTTTAAAGATCGACTTTGAAGTCGCTCAGCTCTGACAGATTGAGAAAATAATACGGGAAATTGCATTGTTTAGTCTCTCGTTGATACTAAGTTTCAAATATCATAAAATACAATAACTGTCGGCTTGATGTCATGAAAGTTTCTACTTTAAAATTTACCTTCCGAAACAGGATTATATAACAAGTGACAAATCGCGATCCATATGACAATTTGACAAATCGCGATCCATATGACAATTTGACAAATCGCGATCCATATGGCAATTTGACAAATCGCGATCCATATGACAATTTGACAAATCGCGATCCATATGGCAATTTGAGAGCTTTTTTGTGTCACGACATTTATTTCCATGATAGTAATTTGTGAATAATAGAAAATTATACAAATCATTTATGTCTTTTAGTAAAGGTTTTTGAATTATATTCCTACCAGATAAGTCATTACACCT
This sequence comes from Ostrea denselamellosa, assembly GCA_024699665.1. NCBI lineage: Eukaryota > Metazoa > Mollusca > Bivalvia > Ostreida > Ostreidae > Ostrea > Ostrea denselamellosa. Next base: position 3,828,515 of record JAMZEH010000004.1, read on the forward strand.
AAATTAATACCCTGCGTTCTCTAACAGGATATGGATATTACGCACCGTTTCTAAAGTGGGTGGACGCATATCGCTCTCCAGAATTTTTCCAGGACTGGAACAAGGCTTTGTTAGCCCCTGTAGTGGGGCTGAAGCAAGGTTTATTACTGTTATATATAACATATATTTCATATGAAGTCTGAAGCATTGAAATCTATGCAATTGTTCTTATTAGTTTGACTTCATTTGATTGATTTTTACAGAGAAGGACTTCACATTGTTGGATATTGGGTGTGGTTATGGGAAGCATGCCAGGGAGGTGGCCAAACTGTACCCCAGCTGTACTATATACGGTATCGACTCAGACCAAGTCTCCATAGAAAAAGCCAAAGAGGAACTTTCAAAAGGTGGTCCGCAGAACATCCAGTATAGTTGTATGAAAGCGAGTGAACTTCCACCAGATTGGACAGACAAATTTGATTTCGTCCTCATGAACGATGTCCTTCATGATGCATACGGGTTGGACGATATTTTGAGAGAGTTCAAGCGAGTTCTCAAACCAGATGGTTACGGAGCAGTGTACGATCCGCCTGTATCCTCTTACCCCGAAAAGCAAGCTAACGACAAAACCACACAAATGTTTATGCCCGTTAGCCTTTTTTCGTGCCTTCCAGCGAGTTCTTTGGGTGAAAATGGAAATGGTTATGGAATTGGTTGGGGGTACGAACGTCGTAAAAAGAAAATAGAGGAACATGGATTCAAATTGATCAAGATTGGAGACAACGACATTGATAAAGTACAAGAGGGTATTATATTCCAAAAATAACTTCAACAAATCCAAATATATTATTGTACCTAACATTTTTTATATAAATGGCGTAAGAGGAACTTCTGTAAACCAAACCTTAACTCTCTGTATAGACGAAAACAGAAATGTAATAACCAATAAATTGTGCCATAATCTAATGTCAAATTTTATTAACATAGAAAGAATCAAGGAATATACGAAAATACTAGGGTTAAGGTGTGTGACACACACACACACACACAGATATATATATATATATATATATATATATATATATATATATATATAATCCAGAAATAAGTATAGAAAGTCTACGCAAGTAGCAGAAAGTAAAAATATTACAAAGCCGATTGAGTATATACTTGACAAGTTTCATTCTTCAATTCTTCAGGAGTACACTAAATATTGTAACTAAACAGTAAAAACAGTATTCAGTACTACTGAAGAATTGAAGAAACTAGTAGAGTATATATCAGCTTTGTGGTATATATATATGTGTGTGTGTGTGTGTGTGTGTGTGTGTGTGTGTGTGTGAAGCAAGGCTATGTTATTTCTAACGAACAAAGTGAAGGTGATACACATTGGTCAATAAAAGAATATTAAACATAGGGAAATCAATTTCATAAATATCATAAAGAATCAAAAGCCTGAAGGGCCGCAATGGTGCCGTGCCCCGAAAGCAGGTCACCAAAGAATATTAATAAATCTATTTAATCAAGTTGTGCACCATAATTTTGCTTTCTTCCTTTACTTTACTCAGACATTTATGTATGTCATTCTGTGGCCGATTAAAATCCCGGCGGACTGACCAACATTTGCCCCAATCAGTCCAACGGGACTGGTCAAACTTATCATACCAGTACTAAGACCGCAGAACATTAACTGGCAAGATTGGAAATATACAGCGTGAGTGAATGTCATTTGTTGCAGTCTAAAGAAATGACGTCACAAATGAAAAGGGCAGGTATGATTCAGCACAGATGACAGTCAAAACAGAGAAAGATGAAAGTGTGAAAAGTTTACAGACAGACAACAAGCAATCAGAAAAGCTAACTTCAGCTTTCAGCTCATATTGAAATGTACTGATGCTCATTAAATATTGAAAGCATGTATTTGAATATCATATAACCCTCATAGAGAATTGCTGTATGCCATTTCACCTAAAAAAAATAAATAAATGTGCGTTAACTTTTCATAGATGATTGGCAATGAACAGAAATTCCATGCCATTTACGTATCATTTTTTGTACTTTTTACGGCAAACAATTCATTGATACATTTCAACGTCCACCTTTCCTTACTTGCCTTTTCAGGAATTAGTAAAGGACACCCCCGATGTATGCCCTGCTTCCATTCAAAACGAAATTTTCATTGCTGTACAGGAATTTATATTGAATTCAAACAGATTCTCCTGATACTACTATGTCATCATAACTATCTGTCTATGCATATTTCTGTATTTGTCCCATCTACAAAATCCAAATTCGGGAAAGGAGAGAGAGAGAGAGAATCTTCTATTCTACTATGGTTACCCCTGAAAACGATTTCCCCATACTTCATTTTCTTTATATGTGGGGGAGGGGGATGAAGTCTTTTACTAGTAACGCTCATACATTGCTGAATAGTTGGGAAGGAGGAGTAGCCCAATATATATTGCATTACAATTCAGTGAATAATCGTTACCAGTGGAGGGCAGTTCCCATGATTCAATGTGCCAGAAATATTATCAAGTACATTGTATCTTAAGGCGAGAACCTCGTAAGTTGTTAGGCCTTTTGTATATCATATAGGCAATAAATCAAATGAAAGTGGAATGAAATTGAATTCAAAACCTACAGGTTTCGAGTCGTCCGCGCTGGGTGGAGATAGAACTAGCAATTGTATAGTCCGCGCTGGGTGGCGAAATTAATCCGCTCTCAGTCGTGCATCATGACGTTAAATGTTTTGACTGGTACGGAGGAAAATCCAAGAACGCTATATATACTACTCAAAGTTTGATAAGGATCATATTTTTCAGCACTTGTAAAACTTTCAACAAAGGTGAATGACAACCAACACAGAGTGATTTATGTTCAGAAATGTTTACTTCAAGAAACTGTGACAGAAAAATTTGGCAAACATGACATTTCATCGCATACTCCTAAGGTAAAGGGAGAGTACCCTGAAAAGCATGGTAATTTCATGATCACGGAATTGTTTAAACTCTGCACATTCCATTTCACACTGCACAAACAAGTGTCAATAGCGGGTATGGCCTCCGTTAGCTCCAATGACAGCTTGGCAACGTCGTCTCATGCTTCCAACGAGGTTTTGAATGGACGCAAGAGAGATATTGTTCCATTCTTGGATCAGAACATTTTCAAGTTCCTGGAGGGTGGCTGGTTGTACAGGACGACGTGAAATCGCTACCTGAAGCATATTCCAGACATGCTCAATAGGGTTGAGGTCTGGAGAACGAGCTGGCCAGTCCATACGAACAATTGTCTCACGTTCCAGGTACTCGTCCATCACCCTAGCACGATGTGGACGTGCATTATCGTCCATGAGGATGAAGTCAGGACCAACAGCAACAGTATATGGTCTCACGTACACATCCAGGACTTCATCCCTGTAGCGCACTCCGGTCATCGTGCCTCGCCTTAGGACATGGAGATCAGTTTATCCAGCTCGACTGATTCCTCCCCAAATCATCAACGACCCACCACCATATCTGTCATGTTCAGCAACATTAGCGTCCTGATATCGTTCTCCTGCCCTTCTCCACACTCGTGCACGACGATCTGTGAAGTCAACACAAAACCTCGACTCGTCTGTGAAAAGTGCAGGGGCCCAATCAGCAACCCTCCAATTCACATGAGCCCTGGCCCAATTCAAACGATCTTGTCTGTGTCGCTGAGTAAGTGGGATGCGAATACAGGCTCTCCGGGAACGAAGACCACCTTCATGAAGACGATTACGCACAATTTGCGTGGAAATGTTAACTCCAGTTGCATTCAGAAGATCATTTCTAAGCGCAGTCGCCGTTGCAAACCGATGACGTCGTGCTGAAATCAAGAGAAAACGGTCATCTTGCTGCGTGGTGGACCTTTCTCTGCCGCCTCCATGTCGATGAGAAGCTGAACCATGAGCTTGATACCGGTTCCAAGCTCTGCAAACAACGCTCTGACTGACACCCCAATAGCTCTGCAACGTGACGTTGTCTTGCACCATTTTCGAGCATTCCTATGCATCTGGCCAATTCTTCAATAGTCAAACGACGTCTTTGACGTTGTGGAGGCATGTTCATAGAGTAACAGTGACTTAAACGAGGTCAGATGTAAAGACAACGGCCAAATTCAAATCAACGACAAGCACTCAGAAATGTGAATAATGTGGGTACCATGCTTCACGTGCTACTCATGATCACTGCAGCATGCATTTCCCTACCTAACCTGTGTTTTGAGGCTCAAGAGGGGTCAGTCCAACACTATGATGAAATTTGCGTGTCTTATCAATTCATATATTGATTTTATAATGTAAGAACTATATGATCCTTATCAAACTTTGAGTAGTATATATTATTTCGAATGACACAACAATTCCATTGAAGACGCAAGAAATTGATTGATTGATTTTTTCCGCCACATTCAACAATTTTTCAGTTATCTGGTGACGTCCACTTTTTATTGGTGGGGGAGAGAACCCAGATACAATGTACTCGGGAAGAGACCACCGACCTTCCGAATGTAAACTGGCAAACTTTCTCGCATATATCGGCGCGAGTGAGAATCGAATCCGCGCCGCCAAGAGGTGAGAGACCTTTTTGATTTTGAACGCGAAGCTCTACCCACTCGGCCACGGAAGCTCCCTGCAAGAAATTGAAAGCACGTGCTCGAAAAATGAAGCATGTAAAATTCGTGCAGAATTTATTTAAGCATAGTCAGGTTAAGCGATCAGTTGACTGGTGGTATACGGCATTATCTGTTTGTCTTGTTTTTTATTCTGAAGTATAAATACTTGCAATTCAACGTTTCCAGAGTTGCTGTCCATAATATCACTTAGAAAACAAATGATTGGGGATTTTATTTAACTATCAATCACAACCATAATCTTTTATATATTTTTTTCTTTTGTGAGTTTTGTATCATAATAAAAGTTTGTTTTGGACACGATCATTATTTTTTTTTCTTTTTAAATAAACTTTACCTATAATAATTGTGATTTTTAAAGTTTGTTTACCCTTTGAACTGAAATAAATACATTATAATAGAAATACCAGATTTAACCGTAAACTGTTTGCAGATATTGATTTTCTTATTTGAAAACAGGAAAATATCCTTTCGGAAAACTTTGGACTAACTGATTTTTCTATGGATTGGTTGAAATTATTCATTCTAATCAAAGTCAGATCTTCGATCCGCTCCATAATTCTTATATTAGATCTTCCAAACCCACGCTTTCTCTCGTCTAGACACACTACTTTATCGTTTCAGACATCACGTGACTTCACGCTTTGATATTGAAACTGCAAACTCCCCGTCGAGGCTGGCGGAAGGTTGATTGAAACTGAATTATACTTCTCTACGTTTTGCAGATTTTCATACCTTTCAGTTATTTTTCATATATTTATTTATTATTTCTCAACCTTTTCGCAGTTTGAACAACTGTGTAGATATTCATACGCATCTACTTTCGCGCCTTCTGTCATTGGTCTACAGACGTAACAATTAGAGACCATTTCCACAACTGACAATGGAGCTACACGGATGCCAAAATATTCATCCGCTATAATACCCAAGATATGTTTTATATATAGAGAGGGCAATAATGTCGTCAATGGACTAAAATACTTTAAGATTTTTATATTTCAATGAATTCTTTGTGGTTTGTATAAATATTGTTGTGTCATGTATTTTAGTTTTTCTGTAAAAAGCAACTACTTTTTTGGCGGACACATTAACAGGAAGTCATTGTTGTGTAAACAGAGCTTGCAGCTAGACAAACATTCCCACGGTACAATGCATGAATGATAAGTGGTTGTTTTGAGAATGGGGTCAGGATGGAAGTTACAGGGAGTGTGTGAGAGTTCAGTTTGTGCCTTGTATCCAGTGTAGTTAGCTACCGCCATCATAAAAAATGAGAATACGGCAAACAAATACCCTTGGAAACACCAGGTAGAAATAAATGAATAAGAACCAGCTGTTGGCCGTTCATTCTCACCGTGAGCCACATATCTTGATCAGAAAAACACAGTAATTTCAGGCCGCGCATGAGCGCGGTCTGTCTTGTTATGGCTTTTTAAAATGCAAATGCGTTTCTGCGGGATTACTGTAAATATATATATTTTTTAATGATTTCTTCCAAAAATTACTGTAATTCGGGATTGAAGTTATTGTTAATTTTAGCGTTTGATTTTTATATCTAGTGAGATAAACCAAGCGTGATTGTAATATATATTTTTGTGTCAATGGTATACAATGACATTGGGTATGAACGGGGGGGGGGTGACAAAATGGGCAATGGGGGGGGGGGGGGGGGGGCGTGACAAAATGGGCAATGGTTAACAATTGAACATTCTTAACTTCTTGATAACTACCATTCCAATCTTTTTGATGTTTGGTATGAAGCATCTTTGGGGCAAGGTGGACATAAATTGGAAATTTCAGGACTCCTGGCCCCCTGGGGCCTTAGGGGCAGGGCCAAAAGTGACTAATTTTCAAAAATCTTCTTCTCTACAACTGCACATGTGCCTCTACCACAACTGTAAATTTCATGATCCCTGAGGTAGCAGTTCTGACTCCAGGGTGGGACCAAACTTGGTATATACAGTGTATGCAGAATTCTCCATCAGCATTTTACTGTGCGGCCCCAACACAATAAAAGTTTTGCCTAACACAATGAAAATATGTGCAACACAGTATGCGACACAACCCCCCCCCCCCCCCCCCCCCCCCGCCCCCCATAACACGTGAAATCCATGTGGATCTTGAATGAATCTAAAACTACAGGAAATAAAGCCACTTATTTTGTTGGATAAATCTCAAAGTTGTGAGGCACTTCATATGCAGTCTTTTTTGTTTTAAAAAGAAAAATTGTTTGAACTTAAGATATTTGTCTACGTCAGTTAATACCACCCCTTTTGATTCTTTGTATTTTGACTTGACTATCTTTGTTACTATGAGAGGTATTTAATCTTTCCAATAATCGTTAGGGCTTGTAGAACGTACGTAAGAAAGTGTCTGACATCATCTGTTTCTGTGGTTCTTAATGCAATTATCCATTGCTTGCTCGTTAACTTTAGATTACCTTTGTTCTCTGTAGGTTTATATTTATCAAAAATTATCTTTGCTAAATGGAGTTTTCTTCTTGCGGTTCTACAATTTTTATTATACCACGATTTCATACGTTTGTTTTCCATCCAAATATGTTCAACTCCCTTTTTAACCTCTAAAAGATTTCATTGCTGAATTTACAAAAACATTCCAAAGAACCTTTGCTATTTTGTTAACATTATCGCTACTAATATTTCAGGGACAGGATGATATCTGATCTTGTTTATCACTGTAGTATTTGTCCACGACAATTTTACACCTGGTTGATTCTCACTCGTATTTCTGTTTTTAGCTGTATCGTTATAGGTGGAGAATGAGAAAGAAATTGGGGTTATGTACATCAGAACACATACTACAAAAATCACCAATATCAAAACTTTATTTTAATTCAAAAACATGTGCACTGGCTACAACATTGTCCACACTGCTACTGACTACAAGTCATTTCATCTAAGTAGTGTTAGTTTGCAGAGGACATCCTTGTTCAACAAAATATCCAAATAGGAAGCACATAGACTGTTGTCTTTTATTTCGAGTTCATTAGGATATAATTCATATTCATTTGTCCCATTGACTTGTTTTTATGTGATTTCGACGAATTTCGTTTTTTGACAGGGATCTATGACTTTAAGTTTGATTTCCAAATTTTGATTAAGTTCATATAAAATACAGTTGTAAAATGGAGTATTGCAAACAAGAAGTTTTTCTTCAGCTGGAAAAGAGGTATATATCACAGACACTTAATATCGCTTGGGTTCGAATTAAATATTGAAGAGTAAAGGTACAGAACTCTAATTATACCGTACACGATTTCGCTGATAAAAAAAAAAAAAACAAAAAAAAACAAAACAATGAACTAAATGGAATAAAATTCTTCTCAGACTGTATTCTGATATAATTACAAATAATCAATCTATCTTATCGGAAATAGTTTAGTAATTTCATTTATAGTTTCATATACAAAATATTGTATATCATTATGTATATCATCATTTAACACTGTCTTTCAATTCAAACATCAATCACAGATTATGTCCATCATGGCTGATACGAACAGGCACTGAAAGTAAGGGAGTGGGGTGCAAAAAGTTTCACAAGTTTAATAGCGTGTATGACCGAAATTCGCACTGACGCATTCGTCACACCAACGTCGCACTGAACGAATCAGGTTATGCGGAAATGCTTGGGGAATATGCACAATAAAAAAAACGATGCAAAGCGTCCAACCAAAAGCAGAGGAGTTTGGCTCTTAACGTAGACGTCGTTCTATTTCATTCCAAACATAGATGATTGCATTTGATAGGTGATAAATCAGATGACCTCGCAGGCCAGGGTAGCACATTCACGTCTTGCTGTTGAATATAGTCGCTAACAACGCGTGCGGGACGTTGAGGGCGGACTAAGGCCTCTCACACTCTGTTCCTTTCGGTACGAGGACTTATCCGTTGATGCCCAGGGATGCTTCCTGCGATAAAAGAAGCCGATTGGAATTAATTACGCAAACGTGGCGTGCGTATACACGTCTCTTGCTGACGTGACGTCACGCTTGGTCGTCCTGATCATGGGCGGTCTCGAATGGTGCTACTTTGCTGATACCGTCTTCATAAAGCATTTACAGTTTTGATATGAACTCCATACTACCTTGTCACATTGCTTTGAGGCACCCTGGCTTCCAGCAGCCGAATAGCACGCAAAAGATCATCTTCAATCATGCGAGACGTTTCTCAGATCCAAAGTTTATTCCAAAAACCTTGTTTTTTCTGTGTTAATACACCGTATACTGTCATTGAATGCAAGGAATTCTAATCGACGATTAACCATGTGTCGCTTAGGCTCGCAACCCCAGATAAAGCATGCTGTGGCCATGAAGGTGAATTGAACGCGATTTTAACATATTGAGTACTCAAACATGCGTTTAACATATTAAACAATGCCTTTAAGAATAAAATGTAATCAAAGAACGCTTTTATGTTTTTATTTGATTTTTGAATATGTACTGTTTCTTTTTCTCGCTATTATACATTACTACCAACATTCATCCCGAAATTTCGTTTACTTTCCAAGACAAGCAGAAATGAATTCAGAAAAATGCCCATTGTTTTTAGTCGAATTTTAAGTGGGCTTGAACTGTACTACGAAATAGAATGTAAGTGCATTGCAACAGGCAATTGCATAGAATGTGCAACATTAGATATTATTTTCAAGTTGAATTTCTTACCCCAATTCATAAACTGAAATTCGTAAAACCTGTAAATGACTGAAAATTGTACAATCGTCTACACTTCCACTTATTACTGCCATTTTGACCGGTGACACTAATTACCCAAATATGATAAAAGGATCCATGACTATTTAGAGAGTCAAATATTAATTTCGATCTATAATAATAATTTATTATAGTACATAAATTATACAAATAACAAGTCTTTATAAAGATAGAAAGTTCTTGTTATGCCTATATTTATCCAAATCACATCAACACAGGTGTTTAGTGATTCATAATAATGAAGTTACTTTGGGTAGTTAGTGACATCGGTCAAACTGGCTGTGACTAGCGAAAATGCAGACGCTTTTACAATTTTCAGTCACTTGGAGCTATTACGGACTTTATGAATTGAGGTAAGAAATTCAACTTAAAAATGATAAATAATGTTGCACATCGTATGTAATTGCTTGTTGCAATGTACAAGAATTCTTTTAGTGGTTTAGTGCCAGGGCCCGGCTAAATTTCGACAAATATATAACAGGCATTTTTTCTGAATTAATTTCTGTGTCTCTTTGGAAGTATATGGAATTTCGGGATGAATGCTAATTGATTATGTGCGATTATATTAGAATACAGATATAGAATATTACACCATTTGGTTTATTGATTTTTCATCGGCGAACTTGGGTACGCTATATTCAGAGTTCTGTACCTTTATTCTCGAACGTAGGCGATATAATTGCCTGTAACATGCATGTATTCCATCACTTCCGGTTAACTAAACACCAAAGGATAGATGATACACACTTACGGTGTGATTCTAAATTATTGGTAATCTGCACTGATAAAAGAGCCTGTGATGGGGCATTCTTTATCACATAATTCCTTCTGTATTCTGGTGTTGAGAAACCCCATTTATGGACTAGTTCTAGCTTCTTTGTATAACCCATTCAAAACTTTCATCGGAACAGAGTAAGGTTTTGTGCAGATATGATGTAGATTGTCTGTTAAGATTATTATTATCTAGTGCCTTACGCTAGTGCTGATCTCGTTGAATGAAAACATTAACCCATGAACTCGTGAACTACTTACGACAATCAAATCCATTCATAACAACACGGTTATTAGGTCACCGGAGCAATATTTGTGTTGATATGCGGAAAACGTTGTGGAATGTGCGACATTATCTAGAGATAGTGTGGATGATGGGAATTGATATACGTTCGTCATAACCACTGAGTATGTCCAGTAGATACAGAGTCATTGTACAGGTGTACTCTTATTCTGTGACAGTAGATGTGCCGTAGTTCCTGTCAAGACGGATAACATGGCGTCTCCTCCACCTCCCCGAGATCTGAAGCAGATGGTTAGAGACGGAATGAGCGTCGCTCTGTTTAGTTTTGGTTATAAAACAGGGATCATTGATGCCTTCCTAGACATACAACAGCCCTGTACTGTAGAGGAACTCAGTCAAAAGTCAGGCAAAAAGTTACGGTAGGTAATGTTTTAACTGTGTTTCAATTTATGACTGGATGGGGACATTGTCTTGTTTAGATAAGGGTATTATACATGAAGGAACATATTCTGTAATTCAAATAAAATAATTCAACGGTAATTCCAAATTTCCGGTAGCTGTAGTTGGTGTTATTGGTCGCTAGTATTTCTGTGGCTTAGTAGGGCGTTGTTATGCACCGATAAGTACATTATCTTCATATACTACAGGTAAATTGTCAGTAAACTAAATGATAAAGTAGTTTAAGTTGCAAATGTAATTTTTATGATATGCACACATTCATGATTTAACAAAATAAATTTAGCTTTAGTGATTTAGTGCATGTATTTATCAAATCCTTGAGGTTTAAAGTCTGCTTTTTCGTGTAATATCCTGATTTTTGTTTTAATTCATTACACTGATATTGGTATATAATTTAATGTCCCCTTAAAATGTTTTCCGGATCTATACTATATTAAAACATGACTGCTTTTTACATTTTTTTTTCGGTATTGATTGGGTTCTTATTTCTTGTTCCCATATCGGGAGAAGCTGATAGATACTAGTGCAATGTCCTGATATCTGTTGACCTACTATTATCTTGTTATTCAGGGTAAAGGGTTCTCCTCCGTCTCGCGTTTTATTGATTGGATTACATATTTTGTACCCTTGTTAATTGATCTGGATATTGTCTTTAGATATACAATTATAAAAATTAAAAAATGATAACACGTCATTAATAATGTCTAATGTCATTAGAAGATCTTTACTGAAATGAAAGGGTAAAGATACCTAACAGTGATCAATCTCATAATTCCTATATGGAATACAAATTAAAGAGCTAGGCAAACACGAACCCCTGGATATACCAGAGATGTGATGAGGTCCCTATGAAGAGTAAGTATCCCCTGTTGTCCGGTCGCACCTGTCGTGAGCCCTATATTTTTATCAGGGAAACGGAGCAATCCGTAGTTCCTACTAAATGGGCGTAATATTCTGCTGTTGAACATTTATATATAGATAAATAGATACCCAAAAAAAACCCACTCTGTTCAAAATAACATAGAGAGTACATATACTATTAGAATTTACTGCTTACACTTTTAGTGATACACATTTCTTCCGAAAGACTTTAAATAATTGTTGCTATCAAACAAATGTTACATCCTGTAAGCTATGACGTCAAAATGCGATGGTATGCGAGTAGCCAAGATTGATTGATTGATTGTTCTTTTCCGCCACATTTCTCAGTTATCTGGTGGCGTCCATTTTTTATTGATGGAAGAGAGAACCCAGATACAATGTACCCGGGAAGAGACCACCGACCTTTCGAAAGTAAAATGGCAAACTTTCGCATATATCGGCCCGATTGAGAATTGAACCCGCGCCGACTAGAGGTGGGAGGCCTTGTAATTTTGAGCACAATGCTCTAACCACTCGGCCACAGGGGCCGCTTTGAGTAGCCAAGAAGATTAACTTTATTAAACACTTTAATCCAAATTCTGTGCTTTTGAATTCGGCCTATTCCCAGCATTATAATTATGTTTCTCATTCAACTTTACTCATCCGTCTTTTGTTACGTCATAATAAACAATTCCTTCCATGAAATCGAGGCGTTAAAGATTTAAAAAAGAACACTTTATAATCAACAGTTCATTGCATGAGTTTCCGGAGCATTTAAAGTTTTTATCACTATCAAAACTCTCATCGTCTTCTTCAGATATAATTTATCTTGGGTAAATTAGCTTTGTACATACCGGGCTATCATGAAGTTATTCTAAACTACCTCCTTTTCTCAGATTTTGATCTAAAAAAATAACGGATCTAAAACTGAGTGTATTATATTTGTATGAAAAGGTGGAGATAACGAATAGTGATCAATTTCAAAACTCCTACAAGGAATACAAAATTAAGAGTTGGGCAAACACGGACCCCTAGACATTCCGGAAGTGGGATCAGGTGCCGAGGAGGAGTAAGCATACCTTATTGGCCGGTCACACCCACCGTGAGCCCTATGTCTTGATTGGGGTAATTTTTTGTACTAATTGAGACCATTCTTTGCACACTGATTCCGACACCGGCTTACTCCGTTTACCCGATCAAGATATGGGGCTCACGGTGTGAACGGTCAACAGAAGATGAATACTCCTGATTCTGATCCCACATCTGGTATGTCCAGGGATCCGTGTTTGCCCTGTTCTTAACTTTGTATTCTTCGTGGGAGTTGAAGTTGATCATTGTTATCTTCAGTTTTTCATCTAAAGAATTCCACTTTAGTAAGAATTGTAAAACTCATTATGTTAACAATATGAACACATGAAACAGTATCTGTTATATTGACAAGAAATGTATCAGATAGGGAGGGGAAATGTTGAATTCTGCTCTTAATGTCTATTTCAAACTGTGTTCAGTGACATTTTCTTTCCGATAGATACTTACAAGAATGGCTGGGCGGTATGATAGCAGCAGGAATCGTCACACTCCATGACGACGGAAAATATTCACTACCGTACGAGAAAGCTCTATTAAAACAATGGGGTCACGTTTCCACCGTCCTTCCAATATTCTCAGAGCAATTTTCAAAACTGGAAAGTGTTATGGAGAAGGATGGACCAATAGGTTTGTTGGAGTTAATTTGTACACGATGATTATGAAGAACAAAACCCATGATTTTGATTCAAAATCTATAATTTAAAAAAAGATATTAGATAAATGTTGTTGATTGTTGATTGTTTGCTTTACGTCCCGTCGAGAATTTTTCACTCATATTGAGATGTCGCCATCTGTAGGTGAAGTACCACTAATATTAGATAAATGAATATTTCAACAAATATACGAACATAATTATGTAACATAGTTATTCTGGTTATACAAATTACCTATTGGGATCTCACTAAGTTTTAATGGGACTGACTTTTTCAAGATTTTCCCCAAAAGATTGTTCTTCACTTTTAGTGATTAGAATTTACTGTGTAATATGTTCAAATGGTTTCACAAAGAATTAGGGGCATTATGATGACGTCATTATACAGTTTATTATTATCTAGTGCAGATTCCAGATTGTTCAAATCATGGCCCTGGAGTGTTGGAAGGGTTCTAAATAAGACAAAAAGGTGTTATATCGTTATATTTGGCGCAAAGCTTCTCAAGAGGAACAGGGCCTCATATTGATATGCAGGCACTCGCAGGTAGTGCAGATTCCAGTTTACTCAGATTTTGGCCCTGGAGGATATGAGCGTGGAGCCTCCGCCGAAGATTAAATCTTTATATGGAATTAAATAAAGATTCGTTATATTAAATCAGTGTGCGTTTGGTTGTTTTTCGTTCCTTCGACAACGGTTCCCTCATATTAAGATGTCACCAGCTGTAGGTGAAGTTCAATGTTGAGCGCTCAGGGCCGTAGTAGGAAGGATACGAACATGCCAACGCCTGCTGCATCTCCGTTTTTAAGGATCCGTAATTCTCACTTCTAAATGCCAAATGTTTGTGTTTCAGCTTTAACAGGACCGTGACATGAACAGGACTCCACCTCACGACACCCCTTCCCTCACGTTTATGAAGCAAACGCTCTACCGCGCTATTCATATTAACAAACAAAGATCCTTAGTTCCTTCAAAATCATGATGGGGCCTCATTAGTGTAGATATCAATTTTTTTTAATAGAAATACATATCATCGGTGAAAATTTTCTTATCAAAATTCACTGGCAACGATTATTCATATTAATATCTAAATAATATGTAAAAATGCATTTTTTATGGGACCTTGGGTTAAGTTAGGGCTAAATCGTGGATCAAATATTGCATATTACTTAAACATTGCGGATCTGGAAAATCTTCTTCTTTGGAACAGCAAGGCTATGTTAGTCAATACATACTGATACTGAAGCATCCCATGGTGTATGGATTCTAGATTGGTGAAATCATAACCACGTGGATGACATTGTTCAGAGGATTAAATACGGTAAATTATTTTGGAGAATTGTAGGACCAAGATGATTCAGAAGAGATTTGTATCCCATGGGCCTCTGTAATCTGTACACAGTGTGATAAATTGTCGATGTGTGCATTGGGTAGAATTATACATTTGTACATGAAAAGGTGAAGATAACAAATAGTGATCAATCTCATAACTGAGATTACTCGTTTGTTTGACAATTTGGTTATACGAAATCATGCCCTGTTACTGAGTGTAGACAAATATATTGCTTCCTTCCTACACCTCACTCGGTATTTTTTCCATAGCAGTTTCTCAGTAAAGGAAGATTACCTCAGGCATCCCTTTGATTTATAGATCATTATCTTTCACAGAAGGACATATAGCATTTGGATTACATAATTACAATTTAATTGTAACATCCATATGTAAACATATTGTTCTCTTGTTCTTGCACAGGTTATGAATACTATGAACCTTTTCTCAAGTGGTTGGACACGTACCGCTCACCTGAACTCCTACAGATCTGGAACAAGAATTTCCTGGTCCCAGTGGTGGAGCTAAAACAAGGTTTAATAGTATTAGATAGAGGTTAATGGCAAAGTAATGACTCAACTTTATGACAAATGGGATGCCTTCCGCTTACTGGAACTCCTTCAGGCCTGGAACTAGGACTCCCTGGGATGACTTATGCTTCCTCCATCGTTAACGTTCCATATCTATGTAGCAATATTCCCTTATCAACTGCATATGATGTGATTTAATATATGATGATACGATTTGCGTATGATAGATTTTTAAATCGAGGTCGGCTATTAAAAAAATATATTTACAGAGACTGAGATTCAACAATTTCGTTTAAAGTCATAATTTCGCAAATTCTATGGTCTTTATGGGGACTTAGTATGCTAATACAGCTTATTAGGTTGAATGAGATCTAACGTAATTCATACATTCTGATTCTGACTATGGATTGCACTGTTTACCTTATCACGATATAGGATTCGTGGTAAGGACAAGTAAACAGGGTATGTGTACTCCTTCTAGGACCCTGACCCCGCCTCTAGTGTTTCCAGGGGTCCCTGTTTGCCTTACTCTCAATTTGTAATTTTTTATGGTATTTTATGATTTTGATAACTGTTCGATATCTTTACTTTTTCATGAAGAAATTTATATCAGAAGATATAGGAAAGGTGAAGATAATGAACAGTGATCAAACTCACAACTCCTATAAAGATTACAGAATTAAGAGTATCCCAAATACGGACCACTGGACTTACCAGATGCGTAGCAAATTAATTTCACATCAATAATGAAGTATGGTTAATCGACTTGCATTGAATTTTTCTGATGATAAAGCAATATTTACGACTGTTACATATAACAATATATTAATAGCAAATATATTTCATATGAAGTCTGAAGCATTGAAATCTATGCAATTGTTCTTATTAGTTTGACTTCATTTGATTAATTTTACAGAGAAGGACTTCACATTGTTGGATATTGGGTGTGGTTATGGGAAGCATACCAGGGAGGTGGCCAAACTGTACCCCAGCTGTACCATATACGGTATCGACTCAGACCAAGTCTCCATAGAAAAAGCCAAAGAGGAACTTTCAAAAGGTGGTCCGCAGAACATCCAGTATAGTTGTATGAAAGCGAGTGAACTTCCACCAGATTGGACAGACAAATTTGATTTCGTCCTCATGTACGATGTCCTTCATGATGCATACGGGTTGGACGATATTTTGAGAGAGTTCAAGCGAGTTCTCAAACCAGATGGTTACGGAGCAGTGTACGATCCGCCTGTGTCCTCTTACCCCGAAAAGCAAGCTAACGACAAACCTACACAATTTTATATGCTTTTCAGCCTTTTTTCGTGTCTTCCAGCGAGTTCTTTGGGTGAAGCTGGAAATGGTTATGGAATTGGTTGGGGGTACGAACGTCGAAAAGAGAAAATAGAGGAACATGGGTTCAAATTGATCAAGATTGGTGAAAACGACATTGACACAGTACAAGAGAGTATCATATTCCAAAAGTAAAGAATTCAGAAAAATTATATATATATATATATATATATATATATATATATGTGTGTGTGTGTGTGTTGTGTGTGTGTGTGTGTGTGTGTGTGTGTGTGTGTGTGTGTGTGTGTGTGTGTGTTTTAATTACCATAGCAGTATTTAAGGAGATTATCAAGAACTGAAAAGCTTTTGAATTATTATTAGTTTTAGTAATAAAACACACGCAGAGAGTCGTCCCTTACAACTTACAATAACAGTTTCATACGGCGTGGAAATTGCAGAGAAACGTTCCGCTACCGTCTTAGAAGTGAAGTTCCTCTTTTATGAAACCGAGTG
This sequence comes from Ostrea denselamellosa, assembly GCA_024699665.1. Classification (NCBI taxonomy): domain Eukaryota; kingdom Metazoa; phylum Mollusca; class Bivalvia; order Ostreida; family Ostreidae; genus Ostrea; species Ostrea denselamellosa. The sequence goes on from JAMZEH010000004.1 coordinate 3,845,610, forward strand.
TAGTGAACCTTTCTGGAGGCTTTAGATCCGAATGAAAAACAAGAAAATGGAAAGGTTTTTTTTTAAGAATGACTGGAAATTGTTGCTTCGACCTCTGGTAGGGTTAAACTCTTTGCTCTGAATAAATTACAAATGCATATCGTCAGTGTGATCCGATTAAAAAACTAGATTGATTTCTTTCAACGTCTGTGGCATGATGTCTTTGACAAGTTGTTGAGCATAGTGGGAAAGTATTTGCATTCGGAATTCCTTCACAATTTTCACTTTACGTAATTAATTCAATAATAATGATGAAAAGTAAAAAGCTGTGTGGAATGCTTAAATACCAATCATATGTTGCAATGTATGAAAATGAGTTTTATTTAGATTATGAAATGAAATTCACTAAGTCGTGAAATAGCAAATTGGCAACTCAACTTTATGACAAACGGAACGATTTCAATTTCTCCATCCGTCAACTTCTCTTCTCGAGGTAGCAAGTTTTCAATATCACCTGCATATTGTGTTTACTTGTCTCATATGCTTTTATCGTCATCAGTTTATACAACCTAACGTTTTGTCGGGGAGATCTCTTTTAAAGTTAGCATATATGTCCTAATGTTCTGTCATTGAAATTGTTTAGTCCTAATATTCTGTCATGTCTGTCATAGAGTTGGGTTTTTTATTTATTTATTTTTTTTTAGTTTGTAGGAGATTTTTTAAGCTAAATAATGACCCCAGACCTTAGGAAATAACCTAAAAGAATTACCCCAGATTTGAGGAAAAAAGCTAAAAAAAACTTTAAATGTTTAGGGAATAAGCTTACTCCCTGATTGAAACAGAGATCAAGCTTAATCCCTGAAAATTACAAGGATTTTTCTTATTCCCTAAAATTGCTTCTTCCCTGTTATAAGTTATAACATCTTACACTTGCTATATGCTTTTATATCGGAAGCGAAAATCTTTAGTGTTTAAGATCTTCCATTTCGATCGAAGGAACGTCATGATTTCTTATGACACAAAGGCTTTTAAGAGAGTGGTAAATGAACCTTCGAGAATGAAAGGCCAAAGTAAAGTTTTCTTTCTTTCTTATTTTTCTTTTTTAGAACGATACATAATGTTGTCCTAAGAGTGGAACACTGGTTGATTTGAACTTATCAGAATAGTGATCTTTATATTCCTCGTGAATTTTCACTCATATTGATACGTCATCAGCTGTATGTGAAGTACAACAAATTCATACCTATGCTAAGCGCTCAGGGCCGTCGCACTAAAGGATTTTTAACGTGTCCAAAAATCTGTCAAAAACGTGTCAAAAAAGGCTGCCCCAACACGTGACCTCCGTTTTTAAGGTCATATCCGAAAGACCCGTGAATCTCACTTCTAAATGTCAGACGTTTGACGAAGAAGCATTCACTACCCATTTTGACGTCTGAGGTTTGACAAGGTCATGGCACGAGCGGTGTTCGAACTCGCGACCGCTCTAACCGCTGTGGTACCGCGACCGATCAGGGATTTTTTTTGTAAATATAGTCGAATATCGATATGTCGAAATCAGTCGGTCTTAAGAAAAACACTACGATATCACAGCGGGTGTAATCGGGCCACAGGGGATGCTTCGTTCTCCTAAACACCTGATCCCACCTCTCGTTTTTCAAGTGGTTAGGGGGGCCTCCGTGGCCGAGTGGTTAGAACATCGGGCTCAAAATCACAAAGCCTCTCACCTCTGTCGGCGTGTGTTCGAATCTCGGCCGCGGCGTTATGTGAGCAAGTTTGCCAGTTTACTTGCGGAAGGTCGGTGGTTTCTTCCCAGGTACATTGTATCTGGGCTCTCTCCTCCACCAACAAAAACTGGACGCCACCAGATAACTGAAAAATTGTTGAGTGTGGCGGAAAGCAATAAATAATCAATCAATCAATCAAGTGGTTAGTGTCTGTCCTGCTCTCCACTTTGTATTTTGTATTAGATTTAGGAGATTGATAATTGGTCGCTATCTTCCCTTTATCACGTAGTCTTTATTTATGATAAAATCAATGCACATTCATTTCTAAGTTGATGAGGGGCCTCCGTGGCCGAGTGGTTAGAGCATCGCGTTCAAAATCACAAGATCTCTCACCTCTAGTCGGCGCGGGTTCGATTCTCGCTCGCGCCGATATATATGAGAAAGTTTGCCAGTTTACTTTCGGAAGGTCGGTGGTCTCTTCCCGGGATCATTGTATCTGGATTCTTTCCCCCGGCTTCAAAAACTGGACGCCACCAGATAACTGAAAAATTGTTGAGTGTTGCGGAAAACAATGAATCAATCTCAGTTGATGATCCAGTTACTTTTGATTACCTTACTTAATTTTTACTTCCTTTCCCCCGGTACTAATCTGATGCAAAATTTCTGCCCACTTTCAGATAACATCTCCGATTTAATATCCATTTATGAATATTTTCTCAACTACATTTTATTTAAGCGTCTGATATGATCTATGTTAAAGCCTGTCACGGGCGCTTTGCAGACTAAGTATCGAAAAATTTAAACCTTTAATCATATTAACAGATTAAGTTTATTTAATCACGAAATACTTGCAGTAATATATATTTACATTTAGGGGTTAAGAACGTTAATGTACAAAATGACAGGAAATTTAGTCTTGACATCTTTGCTGAATAGTAATTCCATAATTCATCCTTTGATTGACTGTTCGTTTGTTTGTTTTACGTCCCGTCGAGAATTTTAACTTATATTGAGACGTCATCAGTTGTAGATGAAGTACAAAAAATTTAGACCTGACCTATGCTTAGCGCTCAGGGCCGTATCAGCGAGGGTTCGTTAACGTGCCAACGCCTGCCGCGACACTGGACCTCCGTTTCTAATGTCATATCCAAAAGACCCGTGATTCTTCTTCAATATGCCGTTCGGCGAAGAAGCATTCATTATCTATGTTTTCTTATTAGGTTTGGCACGAGCGGGACTCGAACTTACGACCTCCTGGTTACAGAGCGAACGCTCTAACCACTGAGCTACCGCGACCGGTAAATTACGCTTTGGAGTCCATTTTAATGAAATCATATTAATGCTAGTGGTTATTGATATAAGGTACATCTAAGTTCAACAAATACAAAGATTACATTATCGATTATACGAAATTTTAAGAAGAATATAATAATCTAAGTGGAAAGAAAGTTTGTTTCCAGTTTATTTATCCTGAATTTGTGGACACCTTGAAACGTCAGCATACTAGCAAAAGTGGAGTAAATTAAAATATATGTGTATATCACAAACCAAACATACCATTAAAGGTGACCATGCATTTGTTTTAAAGAATCCTAGGTAGATCAACATGGGAAAGGTTGCCTTGCATAGCTTTTTCATTAATCAAGGAGTCTTGCACGGCCCGCTACAGAAATGAACTGATTTAAGAGGAATTATGGAGTGTGACAACATTGTAGTTAGAGATGGGAACAAAGACCATACTTCAATTAAAAAAAAAAACGCAAGGAAACCAAAAAATAAAAGTCAATCAGAAATAATTGATATCATCGACTTCAGAATATCCGTTTGACCTTTGCTAGGGAAAATATTGGAGAACAATAGATTACGCTCTTATATTACGATTAAAGATTTAGTTAATAACGCTGATAGCCAGGTAAGTTTAACATGATTTATACATATTATAACAATAATCTTTTCATGTGAATAAAAGTATCATTAATGAAAACACGCACATGTGTCGAGAAGATTTTTTTTTCACATCAGTAACTATCAGTAAAGAAGATTATGGAGTACTCCGTTATGTTTATCATGTTACACTTGGGGGTGTACACGATGAGAAGAATTGGAATTAACGCGTATACCCTGACAGACGAGAATAACTTGCAAACGGCTTTAATGTCAGGCTACAAGACTAATTTAAGACCAGGAGTTAATAGGTCGGTTCCTCTTGAAGTATCCACGTCGTTCCACCTCTTTTTCATCAAGGAATTCGAGGAGTACAGTGGTAAATTTACCGTCAACGGTGTCTTTGCAACACAATGGTATGATGAAAGACTTACGTGGGATGTGAATTCCTATAACGGCTTAGAAAAAACAACCTTTTTCCAGAGAGAATTATGGCTACCAAACTTTATCAATATAAATCCTTTCAATAAAATCTTTGGACTTGGGAGCGATTTAATGACAGTCGATGTTTTTTCAACTGGCCTCTGTGTTTGGATTCCTTACCAATCTTTTGAGGTGATCTGTGATGCGGATGTGACGAAATATCCTTTTGATACTCAGTATTGCACTTTGAATTTTTTTGTATGGGGTCACAAAAATGACTCTGTGAAAATATATATCACTGATTCACAAGTGGGATTCGCTTTGTACAAAGAGCATGGACTTTGGGATATTACGAAGACCAAAACATATACAAGGACAAGCGTATATGGCCATGATGAAATCATTGTTGGATTGTGGTTAAAACGCAGGTCAGCCTTCTACATCGCTTCTCTTATCATACCAATGTTTTCAATTGGTATGCTGATGGGATTCGTTTTTTTCTTACCTCCAGACGCTGGGGAACGAGTTGGTTTCATCACGACTGTGCTGTTAAGTTACATTGTGTTTTTGACCATCATTCAAGACAAACTTCCAGAATCTTCAGAACCGAGTGTATCTGTTATAGGGTACATACTCGTGGTGTGTGTTTTAAATGGGACAGTGACTACTGTTATGGTCATATTTAGTTTGCAAATACATCATTCGTCTGATGACAGTACTATCCCACGTTGTTTTGTCTGTTTTATGAAACGCAGAGGAACCCGGATCAATAATATCAAGGCTGTTAAATCAAAATCTACAGCTTTTGCCGAGGAGGAAACTCGAGGTGAAGTCACATGGTCGGACGTGGGAAAGACTTTTGATAAACTGTGTATGATCATATGTACAATGGGATACGTTCTTTGCGCTGTGGTATATTTTAGTCTTGTATTGACATGAATTATTCTTTTACATGTTGCTTAATTAAATGGATTATCCCAGAGGATCAGAAACAGGACGATATTTGGATATCGCTACCTAGTTAAGGGCAAGGTCAACGGTATGGTTAGACCTTTAGTAATATATAGTTATTGACTGGGTACGAGGACAACATCTGTCTTGTTTGACCCAAGAATGGATCTGTTGTCGGAAAACGTAGGTTGAGGGCAACAGATCCGTTCAAGATTCCGTCAGAGTATAGAATTGTTTTGTTATATACTTTCATTTGTTTGGTTTGTTCTTACTAGATGTACATGAAATGTTGACTTTGAATTTTTAAATAGACAGTGTGATTGCCTACGTTGATCAACATATCTACAAGTTTAAGAGAAAACAGCTAACATCCTAATTAAAAATCAATAATTACATTTTTCGTCTTTTCATCTAATAAATTCTGTATTTCATCATTAGTCAAATCAGTAAACTTTGCCTTCGCATAAAAAAACCGGCAGGCCGGAAATGACGTAGACAGTTAAAAAAGGCAGACTATTGCTCGGTCAACATATCGTACACCGGTCAATATACCACGAATACGAGAGTTGGGTTCAAATTTAAAACGTTGGTTCTAAATCATATTAAGTAAAATGCAAAATCAATACAAATTTGATACTGATAAACATGAGAACTTAATGCATAATATTTCAAATAACTTGAAACAGGCGAAACATAGTATGTGTATTCACCTATGATAGGTCTGGCAGCCCCGAGTGTTCTCTTTCCTGGTCAGAAAAAAATGTACATATCCACCAACACCACTACCGATTAAGTCATATAAGCATGCCTCTCAGGTGATTCGATACACAAGAGCGAGTTCTGCGTATGATCAGTATTTTAATCGAGGCAGGCTACTGACAAACAAGTTGGTGTTACAGTGGTTTCAACAATCTCGTTTAAAGTAAAAAGTTCGCAAATGGTCTTTATAACAATCTAGTTTACTAATACAGCCTGTCATCCCTGTGGACCGGTCACATCCGCTGTGAGAACTATGTCTTGATCAGGTAACGAAGTAATCAAAATCAGCGTGTAAAGAGTGGTCTCACAATTAGTATGGAACATGTACTGGCAAACTAGATTATTATATCGGCCATAGAATGTGAGAAAGGTGTGTTCCACTGTTATTAGATGTCATAGACTAAATGTGTGACTTGGAAATTACATATGCCAATTTGTTTTGACTCAAAAAATGTAGGCTACACAGCTTGTTTTAAGTATTCTGGAACGGCACGTGTACATCACATTACGTACCGGAAACACTCAATAACAGTATGGTCGAAAGACATTCAGTTTCTTGAGCAGGTAGAATTTCATAAATAAACTGTTAGAAGACATATAAACTTTTCTTTTTAAAAATCAGTTTGATTTAAAATAAGTTTTTGTTGATTTCATTAATTACGTCTGATATTGATATATTGAGTTACATATTAGAATGCGGGAAGTTTTTTCATGAAAATCTGACAAATCGTGTTATAGAAAATAAACTTATAATTTCCATATTTATTAGCATTACACTTGTTAATTGCTTCACCAAGTAATCTACATATATATCACGTTGTCAGTTTGTATCACAGAAAAGCTTGCATGACGCGCTTTTGTTTTTGCACCGTGGAGTCAAAATCGGGGATGTCTTCCACGATGTGATGTCGGACATGCTGGTGATCTTTGACCTGGATCTTATTGTCAGCGAATCTGCACATGCGCCTTCTGATCCAAACCTTGCCACCAGGTTTAGGAGCTTTCACTTCATTCTCCTGAAATATATATATGTATCTTAGTATGAATTTTTCATTATAAAATGGTCCGGACACATCACAGCTGTCAATAAATAAACTTTAGCTGTCAATATTTTAATTTGCTTTACTTGCATATCCAAATTTTAAGAATTAAAATATCTTGCTAATGTCAGACACCCAATAGTAGTAGGTAGAGGGCCTCCTACTTTTCTACAATTAACTTTTCCCGTGATATTTACATGCAAAATCCGTTAATGTTGAAACACACAACTTCGTTCTTGAATGAATTGAACGTGTGTCTCATTCAATCTATATTCATTTAGATTGATTGATTAAATATTGTTTAACGTCCCGCTCGAGAATCTTTCACTTATATGGAGACGTCAACATTGCCGGTGAAGGGCTGCAAATTTAGGCCTATGCTCGGCGCTTATGGCCTTTGAGCAGGGAGGGATCTTTTACGTGTCACACCTGCTGTGACACGGGACCTCGGATTTTGCGGTCTCATCCGAAGGACCGCCCCATTTAGTCGCCTCTTACGACAAGCTAAGGGTGCTGAGGATCTATTCTAACAACCCGGATCCCCACGGGGTAATTCATTTAGAAGTTTACCCACATGTATTATTCTATCAGAGGTAAATCATGATATCAACCGACACATCTGATAAAGTTTTTGATTCGTTTAGAATTAGAATTCGTTTAGAATTAGAATTCGTTTAGAATTAGAATTCGTTTAGAATTTCTATTGAATACATACTTCCACTGTATATCTCGCAAGTTTCGGTAATTTCATGTGCATTTTTGATTTCCCGCCGTATTTTACATGGAAAGCCATGATTCTATTTTCCAAGAAAGACAAGTTCTTGTCGTTAGACTCGTAATCATCATAATGAGGAAGATTGTCATGATCCGGGTCCTTTTTCGCCATCAGTCGGCGCTGAATATTCTCGTTGACAAATTTCATTGCTGTTGTCCACTTGGAATTCGCATTTCTTTTCTTTTCCATAGATGGCGCTTCTGCTCCCGGAACATTTGGCAAAGTGTTTTCCTCTCCAATCAAGGTTGGGACATTTTCAAGATTTGACACTTGAAGTTCCTTTGAATTTGTTGCATTTGGAACTTGGAATTGTGTTCGAGCTGCTATATCCGACTTCTCAGTGTCCAATGTCAGATTATCTTTGTTATTGAGTCCTACATTTTGCTTTCTAAGAATAATTTCCTCTTGCGTACGTTCTTCTTTTATATTTGGTAGGTCAACACGTTGATCCTTTCTAGGAGAATTATTTACCTCCGTGATGAGAACAGGTTTCACTGATTTGTGTTCTTCTTGTGAGGTATTTTCCATGGAACCTCGTCTACTCTTTGGTTTCGTTTCGTTTTCATTTGGCGGCTTATTATGATTAGCAAATATCTTGAGTAATGTGTTATCGCTTTCGTCGTGCTCTTTATCCCCTAGGTAATTTGGAAGAGAGGCTAATGACTGTAGTGAAGCTGCTTTGCTTCGACTTCCTTCAAAATTTGATTGGGTTTGGGATGAATGTCTTTTTCGAACCTTCCTGCCTCTGTCTTTAGGTTTTTTTCGAGATCCAATCTGTTTCTTTGCTGCTTCATTTTCAAACTCGATAACTTCAGCCTCCATCATCTGCCGCAGGGATTCTCTAATTTCCAACAAACTTCTCGGTTTTCGAGGTGGCTGATTTCGTCGATTTGCCCGTAGGGTAAGGGCAACACTGGTTTTCACAGGCGAGGGGTGGTCCTTACGAGCTGCTGCCTTTTCTTTCATAAGTTCTTTGTAGAAAACTGCCCCAGGAGTGAAGGGTTCCACAACTGTAGACTTCCCATCTCTGAACCATTGAAGCAGTTGCTGCAACATGGTGTCTCTGTCCGGAAGAGTTTTGGAAGTTTTTAATGGAGGTAATGGTTTAGACTGAGGTAACGATTCTTCTGTCAATTTAAAATGCAAAAACTGCAAAAACGGAATCAAATGTCCTTGTTTCATATTCATTCGTGTTTCCAGCTTGGCTTTTACATATTCTCGCATGATATTGATGGTGGCTGTGTTTCTTTTCCCAACAATGCGGTCATAGTTCTTGGTGTCCAATATAAATACTTCCGTATTCGCAGTACACTTGACTGTGTGCATATAGGTGCTTAAATTATTAAAAATTTCAATGTCCCCAAGTATCTCACGGTCCTGAATCGAACAGAGATCCACGTGGCGCTCCTTCATCCGTTTTTCCACAGCCGCGTATCCTTCTGTTCGTCGAATAACGAGTTCCTCTGACTTTGTTTCCCACACTGCTGGGTCTTCGTACTTCCTGAGTATTGCCTGTCTCCGTGCCTCCCTGTAATCACGAAATGAGACACAAATATTGAAGAATTTTGTACTAATAGTTGCCTAAATCAATATGGAGAATGATAGTTCACTGGCTGTCAGTAAATTCCAGAAATTTATACATTTCTTTTTCAGTTAAAAAAACTAAAACAATTGCATTTTGAATTCTGGGCTTCTTTTCAGGTTTTTTTTGTTTTTTCATTTACAAATGATATATAATTACCTACAAATACGTGCAGTATTTTAATACATACAACTTTAAATACATACAATCAAAGTCATACAGTAAAACACGATTATAGCAAACCTCCAGAGCCAGCGAAAAACAGTTCGTTATAACTAAATTTCGTAATCCAATATAACTTTCGTTACTTTATTTTCATAGGGAGGGTAAATATCACTTCTTAATAAGCGTATATTCATTGTAAGTATGTTCGTTATAAGCGTGTTTTACTGTAAAACAATATAAACCTAAAATGGCCAACATCGCTAGCTTTTACAGACAGGACATAAAAACATAAAAGAAATCTATAACAGAATAGTGTAGCTTATATATCACATTACAGTGTTATTACTCACTTTCTTTTTTCCCTTTCAGAGTGCAAGAAAGACGAACATATGAAAACTGTATTATTATTACATAATATTAGAACCGGTCGCAGTAGCTTAGTGGTTAAGGCGTTCGTTTCGTACCCGGGAGGTCGTGAGGTCGAGCCCACTCTTGTCATGGACACTTCAAAGCTAAGACGTAGAAATAGGTAGCGATTGCTCCTTCGTCAAAGCCTCGGCATTAAGAAGTGATTATCACGGATCTTTCGGATATGACCTTAAAAACGGACGTTCCTTGTCTCGGCAGGCGTTGGCACGTTAAAGAACCCTCATTGCTACGGCCGTACGTTTGTGGTATTTCATCTACAGCTTGTGATATTTCAATATAGGTAACAAATTCTCTGGAAGACCGTTGATTCTCACTTCTTATTGCCAATGTTCACGTTTTAGCTTTAACGCAACCGTGACATGACCAGGACTCCAACTCACAATACCCCCACCCTTTACGAAGTAAATGCTCGGTCAAGCGTTTGCTGAAGGAGCAATCACTACCTATGTTAACGTCTTAAGTTCGACGCGGCCATCGCACGAGCGAGGTTCGAACTCAGGACCTCCTGGTTACGAAACGAAGGCTTCACAACTCAGCTACTGCGACCGGTATTAATAATATACAGTAGTTACATTAGTATACTACATATAAAGAAAAACATATAATAGGAACTCTTCAATATCAGAAGGTAAACAATTACGTCATGGGGGCTTTATTTGAACGTAAGTGGTTGTTTTTATTTTTGAAACGCAATGAGATGCCGCGACATGTATGTTACAACAAATCCGACGGGAATATATTTGAAACACATCATCGAGATGGACTAAGTGCCTGATTTGTTTTAATTACCAAACAAATCTACAGAAATATCTGTACTTATATAGTAAAACTTTTCTATGCGTATCTTTTGAAAGACATCATTATATTTCAAAATAAAATACATTTACACTAACTCTAATCGTATTTTTTGCAATCTTTCAGACTGATTTACAGGAACTATATTCAGATATATCAATTTGTGCTCTTACAAATTCCAGTCCATTTCAATCGTTTTTGTGGATATACAAATATAGTTATATATTCACATTCATTGGATCTTTTCTCTTATTTTATTTTAAAATTGAAATATCTTTCATCTGCGACAATGAATACATGTTTGTTGCAAACTAGTTCGATCTGATTTGATAGTACCACCCGCCCGCGTAATCATTACCAAATATGGAGCGTCGTCAAGATCAAAGGGTGTATTGGCTGTTCCGTTTAATGTACCGAATGGGTCAATGAAATGGCATTTTAGTAAAGTCAAACCTCGTTATCTATCGTCAACGATATATTTTAGTATTTAAATCTAGTATATATGTTTAAGAAGTACATAGAAATATAGATATAAACAATAAAATGTCTTTGTTATTCTATCGAGTGATGAAGGTAGCAATCATTGCAGAAAATATTAACATAAACGACTAACGTGGGTTATGAAGTTTTCCGCTTGCTACCTTGAACAACAAAGAAAGCATTTTATTGTTTATATAATTATTCTTTATTACTCATCAACTCTAATAAAACATGAAAAAGAATTTTATTTCTAACAAGAGCATCGCTCACACTGCAAAATACACCCGTCTATATATTTAGTGACGTAGTTGCTGCGGTACAATAAATCATTCTGTAATAAATAATGGTTCTTATGAAACCTTGTCTACTATCGGAGAAAATTCATAAACCGTTTGAACTACGATTGTTTTGTTAAATATTAAACTGTAATTTTTTTTAAAATAACTACAATTAGGTATAACTTGAGAAGGGAAACTTCCTTTCCACTTGCACCAACAGTTTGGGGAACACATTGATATGGTTTCGGGGAACATATTGATATGATTTTGGGAAACACATTCATATGATTTTTGGGGAACACATTGATATGGTTTGGGGAACACATTGATGTGATTCTGGGGAACATATTGATACGGTTTGTGGAACACATTGATATGGTTTGATGATCTTAGTCTTATTACTGATGTGTTTCCTTCATGATATCCCCATGAATTTATGACCTCAACTTTTGAATTAAAAAAAATTACAGGTACAATGTCCCAATACAGATGTTTTATCATACCTAAGGTGTTCAAATTCTATGGCGTAAATATCGACACCGGCTTCAAATGGCCACAGATGAGAGTACTGCTTCTGATGTTTGTGTGGTTCAACTGTGACATTGGCTTGGCCCCTGGAAACCAGAATATATAGAGAGATGACTCGCCCCATCATATACATTGCCTTATTATAGCCTCATGTAAATTAGGAAATTGTGAGAAAATCAATGCAACACCCAAAGGATTCTGATGCGAAACATAGTGAAATTTTCCTGATGGACGTTCTTTTTGGACTACGAAATGATGCTTTACAAGAAATATAGTTTTCAGAAGAAAAACATTTATTTTTAGACTATGACGTTAACAAAGTATTTGACTAGATTTGTTTATACATTGAAAAAAAAAGCCACTATTTAACCATGTTACAATGTACATATTGCTCTTGCTCTTTGATATATAACCCTCTCAGATATTATATTTCCTCTTTGATACATAACATTGTTAGATAGTATACTTCCTCTTTGATATAATACCGTTAGATATTGGACTTCCTCGTTGATATATAACCCTGTTAGATTCTGTACTTGTTCTTTGATATATAACCCTGTTAGATTCTGTACTTGTTCTTTGATATATACCCCGTTAGATATTCGCGAGGCGACTATATCAAAGTTTCGTTATCATAATACAGGAATGCGCATTTACTTGAAGCGAAATACACTAAAACATGAAATAACATTCGCATTTTGCAGGAAAAACTTTTGATGCTCACTTGAGTATGAAATGCATCCCAATCACCGGATCTCCCTGTTTCACCATCACGGAGTCAAAGATGAACGTCTCCCGCCTCAAACTCATCTCCAGTAGCTTCTTCAGTTTGTTTGGCATGTGGCCAAAAAATGGATGAGACTCGATGAAGTCACTAATTTCAGCAAATTCCTTCTCGTGATCGAACTGTTAATAAAAATAGATCATATAATTGTGCGAATATTATCTTAAGGAGGTACTCTACATCATTATAACGACTGACTTCCTTTAAAATCATGAATGAAAATACAGATATCAATATTTGTCTACTCCTTTTTATTTACTTATCTAGCTGATTAGCTCAGTAGGTTAGCAAGTCGACTGCTCAACTGTAGGTCGCGGGTTCGAATCCAGCAGGGTTTTATTATTTTTTTTAGTTACTTTCTTCATGTACTAAAACTGCACTTTTTAACTAAATAAAGTTTTGAAAGTTTTCAATTTTAAAATATTATTGTACGTATCCTCCATTTTTCATCTACATTAAATTTCTATGGTGTATCGTTCCTCAAACACTTGGGCGTATGTTATCAATATGCACTCATGGTTTGGAACACTTGGAGATGTATGATTTTTCTTGGATAATCGCAACTCCTCGGGTTTTTCCGACAAGTACGAAATTTATATAAAATGGACGCTTTTAACCATCGTAAAGGTCCCTGATTAGTGTTTATTACCATGTTTCTGGACTTACTATGGGGAGATTTCATGGTTTGTAACAAATATTTATTGAAGAAACTATTGATTGTTCATCGCCATGCTTTGATTTTATGTATTTGAGAGCGATTTTTTTCTCGCCGGAAAGGTCCGAAGATGCGATTGGTATCTTAGATTCAGTATATGTAAAAGTTTCTGAGCAGATGGTAACTGTAAAGCTGTATCCTGTGGACCTCGCTTCTCTCGAGTAGCACCAATCAGCCGGGAACCAGTTTAATGGTAATTGTTGCATTTTTCGTCTAACACCGAAAAGCTGTAAGTGGTTTTATCCACTGATTGTGCATTAAAATTTGTCTTTATATCAACAAGTGTGATATAATCAATTAGAAATTTTCATATTGCAGATATGTAAACTATATCAGACTTCATAACATTATATTTATATTTTCAATGTTTTCATCTCGATATCTTTGTTGTTGTTGTGATACACGTGTGGTCATTTCCTCATGAACGTGGTGCAGTTGTGAACAATGTGCGTATGAATCTTGATAAATATAGTATGTCTATTTCAACGGCTGGAAATTCCGACATAAATAAAAATGGAATGCAAATATATGAAACAGATTTCATTTTTGAAAATACATAAATACATGAGATATGATCTGGGACGCTTCACGCCGCATGCTTCATGAAGCGCATTATTTCTACTTCTTAAATATACATGCCTATCCAATTTACAAAAGGTTTTAGAATAGCAAGTTTTGAAAGAAAAAATCACGTATTGAATTCTTGTTACTGACTGTCTACAGAAATTTGTCCTGTAGACAGTCAGTAACAGACCTTATAAGTAATTGTATATACGCCTCCTATGAAATCAAAAACTCGGATACTTTATCGGTGTATGTCATCAATGGGACGTGGGGTATTTAAGAAATGAATTTCAATTTTAACAATACATGAGAGTTACATGCTGTCGTGAAGAGTTGCATGTAATGATATTTCCCCGTTTACATTTTACTTTCGTTTCTGTCGGAATATTCCCAAGTTGTTGAAATAATCGTACGACTATATGTATTTATCAACATTGTTCATATTCATGAGGAAATGGTTATCATTTATCGAAGATAGAAACATAGGAAGTATAAATGCATGTACTTCAAAATAAATGTCTTGGCAATTTTTAATTTAGAATTGCTTGTACAGAATTTATTATTGCTAAAACACATATTTATCATGACCCCCCCCCCTCCTGAAGTACTCATACCTCTGCATTCTAACATAAGATTGGATCTACATATTTACGTTGCCATTCAGTGAAATATCATGAGAATTTAAGACTTATATTTCAATGCGTATCAACTGACTTTATCAGAGAAATATGTAATTTGGGATCCTTCAATCGATGTAAGTCGATAATGTTGATAAGTAGCAGTGTAGAAAAGAGAAAATAGGAAACTAGGTGATATGTTTATCTCAGTACCTTTAGTGATCGATCAAAGAGATCTTGTCCGATCACCAGCAGATCCACGTCCTCATCAGCAATTACCGAGGCGTTCCGAAAACTCTCTCTTTTTACAAGAGCGACTTCGCCAAAGGACTTTCCAGCGCCTAAAATTATAAGCAATGTCTTCAGATTATTAAAACGTCATAGTGTATATATATATATATATATATATCTATATATATATATAATATATATATATATATATATATATATATATATATATATATATATATATATACACAAAGCATCACTCCTATTAATAATCTGTGGAATGACAACTATAAGTTCAATCATTCTCACCATAATTAACAATAAATTTTCCAAACTTGGAACGATCTAGGACTTGAATCTTCTTTTGGGCTGGTTTGTGGACAGCATCTGGTACTTTCACTTCTCCACTTTCATTTTCATCTTCCTCCTCCGCGAGAGTTTCTAAAGGCACTGCACCTTTAAGACCGGGTAGTTGCCCAGGCTCGGGCGTGGCGGAGACTGACGAAGGGGCCGGGGATGGAGTTTTATGTTGCCGGACGGGGGTCCAGCGACCAAATTCGTCTTCTCCCGTCATCTTGGGGTCTATGTAAACCGAGACTGTCCCGTTTAGTATAATGTAGAAGCTGAAATTTTGTATTTGAAATGTTAGCCATCTTGAACAAAAAATACGCTTTTTATCTATTTATTTTTTATGGTGGGGGGGGGGGGGGGGGGATAAGGGTGAGGTTGAAGAGTGATTAAACATGCGGGTTCCGAAATTGCAAATCTTAAACAGCTACAGATATGTGGCAAGAAGAATGTGTTTCATTTGTCTCATTTAATTTTTGCCTACTTAGCTTTTTTGGACAAAGGTGGCTCTTTCCATCAAATAGATTCATCTTGTAAAGAGTTTAAAAAATGGATTACTGTATACATTTTTTACATGTTTTCCTAAATATAATTCGATACAGAATACGAGTGTCAATATTTTGATCAATCGTTCCAAATCAACTTTACGTTAGCTGTCCCTGACTGATTTTAGATACTCTAAACTCACCACATCCATTTTTATTCCTCTTGTAAACCTTTCTAAAGCTGTTGTTAAATAACTTATATCTTATATTGGTCTCATAAAACAGAAAATGTCCAGGAAAGACCACCATCAGAACGATGCCGTATTTAAAGACTGGTATTTTGTGAATGCAATGACAGCTTATAGACATCAGCGTGACGCGAGTCTTCAGTTGGACACCAGGAAGTGCATGACGTGTGCCGTCCTGCAACCAATAAGCTTTGCCGATCTATGGTCCAATCGACAGAACAAGACTTACTACTGACGCAGTATGAAGTTTGCAACTTTCATACCTTTGCTTAAGGTTCATCAGAGATGTTTTATTATTATTATTATTATTAACCAACTTTTATTCGCAACGACTTTATTTCGCGATTTCCCAGTGTTAGACTGGTTCGCGGCCACTAATTTCGAGATCCAGATGATCTTAAACAAATAGAAGAGATATTAAAGGACTGGTTCGTGTTGAGAAATATTTGCAATAATGAGGTTTCTTTGAACCTCATGAAAGTTTCTCGCACGTGAATAAGATTTTGGTTTACAGCAATGTTAAATGAAGGTTGGATATTTTTATGACGCACAGGGGTTGTACTTCTGAGCTTGGATTGTGAACCCTGGGTGCTTCAAATAAAAATTAGTCTTGAATACAAAGGTGAAGGTACAACATTTGTTGCTCGCATCCCCTTGTGAGGTCTCCTGATAAGGGCTGTTAGAATAGACCGGATTTAGAGATGATTGATTGATTGTTTTCCGCCACACTCAACAATTGTTCAGTTATCTGGTGGCGTCCAGTTTTTATTGGTGGAGGAGAGAATCCTGACACAATGTACCCGGGAAGAGACCAACGACCTTCCGAAAGTAAACTGGCAAACTTTATGTCAGCGCGAGCGAGATTCGAACCCGCGCCGACTAGAGGTGAGAGGCCTTGTGATTTTGAGGAGGGGGTAGTTTTTATCCACACCGGTGTGTTTCAGAAAGTAGACATTTCAAAATGGTGATGCAGTAGGTGATGCAATATGAAGGAACATTTGTCAAAAAGCAAAAACAGCCAATTTATAAAACTATTGTAAATCACTGCATACCAAACAAGATATTTCCGATATTTCTGAAAACTAATGTCAATGTATTTTTTTCTTGTTTTACTTCTATACACGATTAAACATTGGGGGTGCGCACGTGTTTTCTAAATCAGAATATCTCGCAAAGCATTGAAATATAGGTATGAAACAAGTGTTTTCAAAGTGTATATATATATATATATATATATATATATATATATATATATATATATCCTGATTCCAACCTGTCTTGCCTTGTATATGCAAACAGTATGCAGGTATATTGCGGTCAAAAAAACATCATTTAGTGAAGCGATAAGTGCACTGTACAGAATACTAAGAGATGAATTTCCATTTTTAGATATCCAATGGTGCATGAATTAAATACCCTTCCGAGGTACATGAAATTGTTACAGTGTAAGTATGGATTGCAATCTGAGTTACAGGCAACACGTGACATCGATCGTATGAAATGGACACAGGCTGATACAGTCAAACACACGGACGGGTAAACATAGAACACAGTATCTGCACACGTGACAAAAACGTGATGCCAAACACTCTATAATAACTCACCAGAACTCGATTTCCATAGAATCCCTGTTTTGTAAGAAATCACACATGAAATATACATGAAATTTTATTTCAAAATGTTTTAGACACGTGTACATCTATACTTTTAGATGGAAATCTTGAAAAGACCTACCTAGTCTGTTAAATCTAACAAAATCATACAGAAACGTCTCACATCCTCAATATTTAAATATTTTCATTAAACTTTTTCCTTGTTTTTAGTTAACACACGTATAAAGCAAAGCTCACACCAACTCTAGCTTAAACCACACCACGTTCAGTCAAACACTTCAATAAGCTTTTTTTTTTTATTTCCTTCACTCCATTTCATAAGAATCATCACAATGTCCTTCGCATTGTGTTCTGTCAGGTTCAGCACACCTTTAGATTTTCCGATATCTTGATTTGTTAGTATCATTTTCGTGAAATTTGCACCTATCACTATGAGGTCGATGTTACTATATCTAAATTAATTGCTGGTTTTACGTCATTAATCATGCACTTTGAGTCACTTAGTAAGCATGTACGATGTTCTACATACTGGACGGGGCCACCACACCAACTTTTAAATAATTCTTACCAATCATCTTCCGGTATATCCCTGTGCAATCAAACAGAAAAAAAAATCAACATTTTTTTTCTAATATTTTGGAAAACTTATTTCCGCGTTAAAACATCGAACCTAGATAATGCATTTACATTGCTTTCTATGTAATACAATATTGCCATTAGTATTTTTATGTCATGATAAATTTCTTTCCTTCGGAATTATATATAAGACAAAACATCATTTAAAAAATGGATAATGATATACGAAACAATGCTTGATCAAATGAAATATATATTTAAAAAAGATATTATAATATTATATTAGACTTAACAACCATCCGCATTCGTTAATGCCAGGCATGCGCACATCACTAATATATTGAATTATATATACTGCCTACTAATTTGGATTTTGTGTTAAACTTACTGATCACAATCAGCCTTTCTTCTCAAATCTTCGGCTATTCATTTCGTATATCTTCCACAGCGATTTAAAGGGACTGATTAACGTATTTTGAAATATATATATATATATATATATATATATATATATATATATATATATATATATATATTATTGCTATTATTTATGATAAACATTAAAGATATAACTCGATGAAAGGTGACAACCAAAATTTGGACCTTCTGAATGTAAGGCTAAGAGCAATATTTTAGCTTAACTCTGTGTTATGTAAACAAAGACTTGAGTCTCTTTATGTTTATAAGCAAACTAGTGGAATGCTAATTTTATGATTTAAAGCATCCTAATTTTGCACAGACACAAATCTTTAAACGGCACATTTTACCTAAAGAATACTTGAAACGGCATATATATCATAAACGTAGATTTTCAAAACTTTGTAAAGCATAATACAACTCCATCTTTGTTTACATAACCAATAATAAACTATCTATAGTTTGTTAGTTGTAAATTATTTAACGTCCCCCTTGATAATTTTTCACTCCTATGGAGACGTCAACATTGCCGGTGAAGGGCTGCAAAATTTAGTCCTGGGTACTGAAGACCTATTCTAACATAGATTTCTACTCCCTGTAATGAGCTTCCGCCTAAAGGTACATTTATTTTTTATGAAACTATTACACATATTACTCAGTAGATCTTGATAATTATAAATGAAAAACAAAATTTGGGAGGAAATCGTGAATCAGTCCCTTTCACCTTTTTTTTATTATTATTTGTTTGTTTGTTTGGTTTTTTTTTCTTTAATTGTTGTTTGAATCATCATACCTCTTTTGGTATAGAAGGTTAAAGGTAAGAAAGAGTATGTCTGTTATTCAAAGTTTCTATATGAAATAAATGTAACTTCTGCATGCTTCCAAGCACTTCATGTTGTTAAATTGCTTCACATTTAATTATCGATTCAGTTCATAAAGGTTAGGTTTGGTTTTCAGCACACACAAAAAAAAAACGTACCCATTTTCTTCTGCACGCATGCTGATGAAAATAAACAGACGAATGGAAATATTACAAATAATATTGACAAACACAACTACAATTTAATTCTTCATGTGAAAATACGGTGGATACAACTCCAAATCTCGTCCGTGTCGAGACCACGTGATACGTGTGTCACAGCGTCAGTGTGAAATATAAGGGACACCAATTTTACTTCAAATCAAGAAATATTTCAATTATCAATATTTCCTTTTTCGTTGCAGCACAATTTATAACCAGAGAGCGTAAATTTTATGCCTATTTTATTTGTTTTATGTAAAATACCAGCTTCATCATTAAAATATCCAATCGTAAATTAAAAGACATTCTTTCGTTATTTCTAAGACCTTTTCCTGCGCTTGTATTTCTTTTGTAAAACTTGTACACATAGTAATACTAACATTCACCACATTGCATAATGTGACTGAATTTTGAATATGTGTGGATAATATTTCATTACACAGGTGAATTGTCACCATCTGAAAGCTAAGCTCAAGCTAACTATTCACAAAGCGACTAGCAACTCGTCAGTTATCAAATCTGATTAGGAAAATTTTAAAAGATACGATTGTTTAACAAAGAAATAACATTCCTATCACAGTGAAAATTGTCCAATCCAACACCTCCGTAATCCGATTCCCTGAACAGTGCAACACAATTTACTACCAGAATGCTTATTTTTTTTTTATTTCCATCCTCAGTTTCAAATTTTCATTTTTGGGGTTGTTGTTGTTGTTTTTCCCCTTTTTTTCTTTTTTCTTTTCTTTTTTTTTTTTCTTTTTTTTTTTTAACACTGTTGATTCAGACGCTGTAAATTTCGCCCCCCCCAAAAAAAATAAAAATAAAAAAACAAACAACAACAATATGAACACACTGATAAGTATTGGTACCCACCGCCTGTGAACAAAAAAATGTTTTGCGTCTCACCGTACGAAGAGTTCAACAAGGGGAACAACTATAGGGCGATTCGGAAATTGCGTATGAACAGCGCCGCGCTACCACGCCTTCTCTACACCTGGCCTACACATGCTTTGACTTTCAAATCAGTTTGACCTTCACCAAGCTTTTTTTTTCTACCGGCCACCAACCATACATACCTACTGAATTCGTCCTCTTCCTTCAAACTAACACATACAAGTAAACATTCAATCAATTTGTTCTATTCAAAACATATGTTTATAAAATAAACCTTCACACGAATATGTAATATATCACATCTCAATGTTTACATTTCCAATATTTTTGTCTTTGATATCTTTACAAATTGTAATGTCAGTCAAATCCTCATGAACGCGCTTCAGTTGTAAACAATGTGCGTATATATATATATATATATATATATATATATATATATATATATATAATAGTAAGTCTATTCTAACGGCCAGGAATTTCTACAGAAATGAAAAAGAGAACGTAAAATATACGACGTAAATTTCATACCCTGCCTGAAGAACACCTTTCACGTTACCTTCACAGGCAGCGTTAACGAACATTCGCGTACATGAGAGTATAACTCCAACGCTTCACGCTAGCAGCGCGTTTCATGAAATATGCCGACGTGAAGTGTCGTAGTTCACACCGTTAGGCATTATCAAAAATACAAAAATTCATAAATATATGACATATAAGTCATTGCTACATACAAAAATAATTGTGGGCGGTCTCCTCAGTTACAGATGAGTATCGTTAATAACGATTCTATATCTAATGACAGTTCAATGGCTAAAATATGTTTGATATAAATATACAAGCAAATAACCAATGTGTTCCCTTTCCCTTGTCAAACACTAGTGTTATGTGTCACGTACTAACACATTACAAGTTGCTTTTTGACGAACGCTTTGATGAGTTCATTTGTGACAATCAAGCGGGTCTGGATGTCTGTAATCCACTGATTTTGTGATAGCATTAGCTGTTTACTGATATTCTTTGTTTAGTAAAATACGACTATAACAAAGACGCTTATAATTAATTTACGTTTACGATAAAGTGACTTTAACGCGAGCAGAATTTCTATGCATGTTTAGCGCTATTTTCATACAGTAAACAACGGTTATAAAGAAACCGCTTATAATTGATTTACGCTTACAATGAAATGATTTTAATACACGAGGAAAATTCTACAAAATTTCTCCGATTTTTACTTACACGATCTTTCTGACCTTCATCTTGGTTTTCTACACGATCCCTCGGACCTTTACCTTGCCTTTTCTACTTAATCTCTCTCTCTCTTTCTCTCTCTCTCTCTCTCTGCCTTTCTCTCTCTCTCTCATGTTTTGTACATTTACCAAAAAGTAAGGGGGTGTATTTTTGCATACATACCTACTGAATTCGTCATCTTCTTCAAACTAACACATACATGTAAACATTCAATTTGTTCAATATAGAGAACCATTAATGGAAAACATTCATAATTTTAACATATTCTATGATATATAATTTACTCGGTGCATGCAATCAAATAGCAAAATTCGAATATATCATTCACATAAATTAGTACTATGCCCCCCTACACGCTGTGGGCTATTTCGTACCACTGCATTGCCGAGGACGGAAGGATATAATTTGTTTAAGGAGGTATATACTACACCGTCATAATGGCTGACTTCCTTTTAAAACAAGAATAGAAATATAAATATAAGCAATATTAATGTTTATCTACTCCGTCTAGGTCTTATTGCTTACCTGTGTAGCTCAGTATGTTAGCGAGGCAACTGCTAATCTGAAGATCGCAGGTTCAAGGTCAGCAGAGGAGTTTTTTTTTTTAGAAAAATATGTCAGATTACTTTCTATCAAAACTGCATTTTTTGACTAAATAAAATAACTTTTCAAAGTTTTCAGTTTCAAAATATTGTTGTACATATCCTCTGCTTTCCTTCCCTATCAGATTTTCTGGTGTAGTATTCCTTCTTAAAGAAGATATAAATTGACTCGACCTGGTAATGATTCAATTGCGGAGGCATGTTTGAAATAAATGGGGAATTAAATGGAGTCCTTTTAAAACATTACAGCTGAGTTATGCTCATGCACATCATTAGAAATTGCCATTTGATAAAAGTTGAATTTCTGTTGTAGTACACATTTAAATTCATTCGCATTTCAACACTGCTCTACCTCTAATGCCTTAGGAGAATTTGTTTGGACATTTAATTTTAATTCTTTGTGGTTTGGCTGGCACGTATCAAGAATAGCTTGACATTCAAAATCATTATGAACTCAGCAGTATAAAAGAGGGGACTTTTTTAAACTGCGTCAAATTTAGAATTTTTTACGTAATTAAATGCGGTGAAAGCTCCAGTATCCTCGTTACAGCAGCCTATCAGAAAATAGGTGTACTCTGAATATCTTAATTGTTAAATTCTCCCACGACTGACAGCCTCAGCGAACGTTGTTGTATTGATTTTTTTACGAATGAAGAACTTTCATATAATAAAAATATTTAAAACCCATCAAATCAGTGTTGTTTTTTTTTTTTTTAAAAATGGTTCTAGTTTGTCTGGATTATGTATGGTTCTTTATATACTAGAGTCATGTTCGCAGTTCGCTGGGGGTAACAGCAGAGACAACAAAATGATTTGTATTTAAGATTGTTGGGGGGGTTTTTTGTTTGTTTTTTTGGGGGGGGTGGGGGGGTGGTGTTGTTCTTATTCATTTATTTTGTTTTGTTTTGTTTACGTGAATATATTCTCGCCTTAGAGAAATTAGATAATGTATGATTATCTGTTTTCATCTGTTCGTTTGACTGTTGTCGCAACCCCGTCTGAAAAGTTTGTAGATCCGCCTCTGAACTATAAAACCAATGCTCTTCCTTTTACTAACAGCCTATTTCCCTGTGGGTTTTTTTATGTTGCATTATACTTACAATAAAATGTGTTTGATTGGTAGCATCTAATCACATGACTTGTGTCTTGACCCAAGGTCATACCTATATATCACGCCAAAGTCCTACTCACTGCTTAGATCAGATTTAGTCACCTCTATATTGTTTCCATATTATTTCCACATTGATTCCATATTATTTCCACATTGTTTCCATATTATTTCCATATTGTTTCTAAAGCTTCGAATTGGAAACACTGCATTATCCACGAAAATACTTGACGCCGGCCTCGCAGCATGACCTTAAAGATATATTTTCAAAAAACGGTGGCCAATGAGACTTTCGTCATGCATTTTTCTGTCCGAAGTTCGAAGTCTCAAAATGGAATGACCTTAACCTTATTGAGAATGGCAAGGTCAATAAGAAAGTGTGGCATTTAAGAAACTGTCCAATTTAATGGTTGAAGTCACAAATGGAAAACAACTCATTTTGAAATGGTGATATAGAAATAGGTGTCTGAATATCATAATGAACTCTTCACAGTCCAGTTGTATTACGATCAATGTGAGAGATATTGTCAGTCACTGCATGGCAACCATACCAGATTCGGATACAAATGTTACAGTCCTCCCTTTCTAAGTGTCCATTATTTTATCGCCGTGATCACAAACGTTAAAAAATATTTCTTTCTCTTTTGTTTGATTCCGAATCACACTTACAGTACGGTTTAAAAAGGTCAACCACAGCTACCTTATAAATAGTTTATGTAATTTCTTGTCATCCACGTTCAAAACACAGGGAACAAAAGAGACTTAAAATGAACAACAGATGAACAACACGTGGTCTCTTCAGATTCCCACCATCTGATGCATCAACCAATGAAAGAAACAGATTCGTATATAAACCTTACCGTATGATTTTTTTTTTCTCCTCCGGTAAATCATACATTCAAAGTATACATACATTTTCACGAATTTTGATGATTTTGTTATTCGACATATCGCGAGAGTCTCGTATTATTTTCACTAAATCGTGTGACGACACAATTTACTTTGAAATAGATTTTACAGTACATCATTTTCCCTTACCTTTTTATACGATTTGACTTATCCTTAGAAATAAATCCAGTGCAGTTCCTCGGGATTTACGTATTGAAACACAAATCAAGCACTATCGAAATCAACACCTGGACAGTAAAACATTAGAGATATGTCGTCTTGTGACTGGAATGGGGAGAACATGTAAATATAGAAAGAAAGAAAAAAGCAAGAATTCGACATTTGATATCGATATCTTTGTCCGCTGTGTGACGTTAAAAGATAACTGTTGAATGGAGTTGTAGGTTAAAGCGACTAGCCATGGTCTCATCTGGAACGCGATGAACAAAGGGGCGGATCTGTTGTAGTGGGGTGATAAGTATAATTAGAACTGCAAAGTATTATTATATTGCTCTTTACCTGCAAATTATACACATCAATATGCAAAATGAACTGCTGCTTTGTAAATCACAGGTTCGAGTCCAGCAGAGGTTTTAAGTTTCTTTTTTTTTTCCAGATTAGTTTCTACTAAAACAGCAACTTTGATTAAATAAAGTAAATCTAGAAGTTTTCAATTTCAAAATATCGTTGTACATATCCTCCACTTTTCATCCACATCAAAATTTCTGTGGTTGGTTGTATATTGTTTAACGTCCCGCTCCATAATTCTTTTATTCATATGGAGACGCCACTATTGGCGGTGAAGGGCTGCAAAATTTAGGCCTATGCTCGGCGCTTATGGCCTTTGAGCAGGGAGGGATCTTTTACGTGCCACACCTGCTGGGCCTCGGTTTTTGCAGTCTCATTCGAAGGACCGCCCCATTTAGTCGCCTCTTACGACAATGAAGGGGTACTGAGGATCTATTCTATCAACCCGGATCCCCACGGGATAATTTCTCAAGTGTGTTATTCTTACTTAAATGTTCAATGCATTTCATGTCACGTCCTCAAGAAATTGTCAGTAAGATAGACACGGGGATATTTTGCAATTGAAATGTTTTAACTGAACCATGAGTGTTTCCACAGTTGGAAAAATAATTTGCCTAAAGGCCGATACTGAATAATAAGGTTTGATAACTCTAGATCTTTAAGTTAGAAAACGATTATCAGCCAAACATCTGACATTTTCAAGCACTTTGTCAATATGTTTAAAACATTCTGCATGTTGCTGACGCAAATAACTGAACATTGAAACTTAGATACGAAATAACGTTTCTTTTATTTTGAAGATGTGTTGTACGTTTTGAATTCATATAGTAAATTAATCATACTAATTACGGTATTATTATGCATATTTTAATTGATTAATTAGTATTTTATTTTTTTTATCATACGAATTTTGGAAGTTGTGGAACTTGTTTCTAATTATTTTGAACTTTTTTTTTGGAACAATATGCAAATCAAAATCCTAAACAGATCATGGAAATACAGAAACAGTTAATCGCTCATAATTACCTTTCCGATTTTTCTTACACCGAAATAACTCCGTTCGCAGGTGAACTAGCAAATCACACTGATTATCCATCAGACATTATTTTCTAATAATCATCGCAAGTCAATACAAGTGAATCTGAATTTCTATCCACGATACAAACGACATTTAAGTCGCAGTTTTATTCATTACGTCTATAATGAAAGCAATTGTTGCTTCAAAGAAGAAAAGGAATTTAAATGTTTGCTTTCCCTTTCAATGATAAGATAATTTCATTACCTTTCATACTTGATCGCTTGATTGGCAGTACTTAGACAGATTAAGGGCTGTGGGAAAACTAGTTTCTTTATTCGGAAGGATGTCATCTGAGGCACTTAAAGTTTTTTTTTTCTCGTTCAGAGCTTAAAAGGATATAATCTGAATGATGATTATGTCACTCAACATTCATTTAATTTTTTTTCATGCTGATATAAGTTAGATCTGTCTACGAAAAGAGTATCCTAAATGTTTCTCAAACTGATATATATTGTGGAAATCAGATGTTAGGTCCTCTAGCGTGCATACCAGTTACATGTATCCGAGCAAATCTAGTGTGCCATTCCAATTAGACTGAATGTTTCATAACAAAGAATCAGTTTTATTTGTTAGATTACAGTATTGTTTAAGAAATAATGTCTTTTTTTACTTTAGATCGAGATCTCCTGACCGGACTCCAACCTGTAACCTTAGAGTGGAGGCAAAAGTTTCCTATTCGTTATTTGGTCCAAACTTTTACTCCATATGAATGAATTTCAGATTAACAGTAATTACACCTCAGCTGTATCAATAGGGGCAATGTCAGACTGAGCAATAACCGGGTTAAACGGCAGCTAGCACTTGGTTATTACATCGGCATGACTATAGTAAATCGCAGATGGATCTCGGATTTCGAGGTGTTCCTACACATCATGTGCAGTGTGTTTGGAATTTTTACTATATGTCGTGTGAATTTTAACGGTGCTCCAGACATCGAAGCCCCTCGCTGGATCCGTCTCTATTAGTTACAATGTAATACTGCTGCATTTCCCTGTAGCTTTAATTGCCACATATCTCTGTGGCAGATTTGAGTTTACCTCTATTCAATAAATTGAATATTTTCACAGCAACAAGTAGCGCTTTAAATAAGGTCAAGTGATCTTACACAGGTTTTTAACTTTACAAAATAGACGAAATGTTTAACTCTAAATTAATCTTATGTAAATACCAGGCCTTAGATCTAAATTGATTTCCACACTAACACGATTTCGCTCTACCTTCGCATACGCTCTTGACGCTTATAGAACTAAGGGAAGTCACTCTATATGAAGAACAGTAAAAATGTTACCAAGCAGAGTTATGGAACTTACGCGTCTCCTTTCTCGCCTTGTTTTATGATAATGTCGTCCCTGGTGCATTTATGGTAAGTACAGTTCCTCCCGATGTCCATCAGAATATCTGATAATTAAAAGTAACAAGAATTATATACGTGTGTACACCAGGTGATAGAGAGATAGAGATAGATACATATATAGGTAGAGAGAAAGTAGATATATAGATAGAGAGATAAATAGAGAGATAGATAGATACATATATAGGTAGAGAGAAAGTAGATATATAGATAGAGATAGATAATAGATAGATAGATACATATATAGGTAGAGAGAAAGGTAGATATATAGATAGAGAGATAGAGATAGATAGATACATATATAGGTAGAGAGAAAGTAGATATATAAATAGAGAGATAGAGATAGATAGATACATATATAGGTAGAGAGAAAGTAGATATATAGATAGAGAGATAAATAGAGAGATAGATAGATACATATATAGGTAGAGAGAAAGGTAGATATATAGATAGAGAGATAGAGATAGATACATATATAGGTAGAGAGAAAGTAGATATATAATAGAGAGATACAGATAGATAGATAGATACATATATAGGTAGAGAGAAAGTAGATATATAGATAGAGAGATAAATAGAGAGATAGATAGATACATATATAGGTAGAGAGAAAGTAGATATGTAGATAGAGATAGATAATAGATAGAAAGATGGATAGATGGCGAGAGAGAGGGACATACAGATAGATGGATAGAGAGATGGATAGAGAGATAGACAGATTGATAGATATAGAGATAGATAACTCTTGGAGTATACCAGCTTCGTATGGTTCAGTATGTGTGAGAGAGAGAGAGAGAGACAAATTACTTCTTTACACATACGAGGGTTGTTCGAAATATAAATGTGTATTGTACGATATCTCAAAAGCATTCGACTCAAATAGTGAAATGAACATTACATCCATTCAAAAGTATTCTCCGCGGTTTAAAATACATAATTTCAATCTCTGAATCCATTTCTGAAATGCGTCACAGTACGCTGATTTAGGTAGGCTTCTGAGGCACTGACTGATGGCTGAGCCAAGGGTTGTCGGAACTTTGGAAAAAGGAAAAAGTCGCATGGGGCTAGATCTGGAGAGTATGGTGGGTGTGGCAAGACGGTAACCTTCTCCGACTTCAAAAACTACTTCACAAGCTCAGATGTATGTGATGAAGGATTATCATGAATTAGATGACCATGCCTAAATCTTGACACAGGGCTTCGTTTATGATAATATTTCTTGAGCTTTTTTAGAGTAATATCTCGGTAATACCGACCTGTAACACTTTTGCCCTTGGCACCAGAATTTGTACGGCTATACTATCACATGTGAAGAATATGCAATAAAGAACCTTCTTTTTTGCTTATGGTTCTTTTGGCAACTACAGGCCTTCTACCGTGTTTAGTTAGCCATATTTTGTTTCCAATTTTTCTTACTGGTTCGAAATAGTGAACCATGTTTCGTCACCAGAAACAATATTTGCAAATTGTCTTTGATTGAATTTGGGGAACTTTTTGAGCCATTGCTTAGCGGTTTGTACTCGTACCCGTTTTGGCCACCTGTCAATATATGCGGTATCCATCTGGCAGAAATCTTTCGTACTTTCAAAAAACGCTTCAAAATAAAATGTACCCGCGAAAGCGATATGCCAACAGCTTTGGCAATATCACGTATCGTGTACCTGCCATCGTTTTCAATTATTTCCCTGACTTTTGAGACATTTGCCTTGCCTGTTACAGTCACAGGT
This sequence comes from Ostrea denselamellosa, assembly GCA_024699665.1. Classification (NCBI taxonomy): domain Eukaryota; kingdom Metazoa; phylum Mollusca; class Bivalvia; order Ostreida; family Ostreidae; genus Ostrea; species Ostrea denselamellosa. Next base: position 3,874,442 of record JAMZEH010000004.1, read on the forward strand.
CAGCCAGACTCCGCTGCATCTTTGACGGACTCTGTGCCAGTCAGAAATGTCTTTCTCCACTTACGAACGTCTCATAAGATACCTTATCAGACCCATAAACCTCCCCCAGTTCAGTGAAAATCTGCGTTACTGAATGACCGAGTTTTGTGCTAACTTTCATATATAAGCTCTAATTTCTTCAATATTCTCAACCCCTTCCCCAACCATTTTTACAACAGTTGACAACGACTGACTCTACTGACATGACTGTACGTTTAAACTATGTGGAGCTGAAGGCTCTTGTTTATACTGTTGGAAAGGTATTGAATTGAGCTATTCAAGAGTATCATCATCCACGAAATCGTGCAAAGCGTTATCGCGCTGTGGTACAATACACATTACATATAGAACAGCCCTCGTATATATTATTATAAATGTTTTTCATGTCTTGTTTGGCATTAAGTAAAAGTGACTACTGAGCTTTTCCCCGGAGCATTAGCGTTCCATTCTAAATGCTAAGCGCAGTTAATATTGATAACAATTTACAACCTTTTAGTGGAAAAAAGTAAATTAAAATATGTAAAGATTGCGTTATAACTTATGATGTTTTAAATCAAAAGATTCTTTTAATAAGTAAAAGATTTTCATATTTATGCGAGTCAAAAATTGCTTTGCACAGTTTTACACATTAAGATTTACAATTTTCACAATTCACAATTTTCCGCAAAATTGTCCTTTTCACCTTTGGATAATCAAAATACTAATGTGTTTAAAACATTTCACAAAACATAAGGTTTTACATCAAAACAGAAGCTTATTATAGAGAGTTTCTTATTTGTTGTGTAAATAAGATGGAGGCATGTTATCGTTTACAAAGTTTTGAAAATGTATGGCTATCGATCTAAATTGATGATATATACCACATTTTAAGCATTCTTTGGATTTGAGAGAAGTTAGCATGTTCATGGGAACTTGATTCAAGGTTAGAGATCTGTCATTCACTTTCTCTATTTCATTCAGGATTTAGAATGTGCCGTTTAAAAGTTACAAATCTGTGTGTCTGTGTCTGTGTCTGTGTGTCTGTGCAAAATTAGGATTCTCTACATTATAAAATTATTATTTTACTAGTTTGTTTGTAAACATAAACAAGACTTGAGTCTTCGTTTAAATAACACAAAGTAAAGGCTGAACTCTTGCTCTTATCCTTGCATTCAGAAGGTCAAAATTTTGGTTGTCAACTTAAAATGAGTTATATATATAAAATATTTAACAGCAAAAAAATTTATTTTATAAAACGAGAAAGAGTTGCGCTTTTTTTCATAAATGAAAATGAATTTCACACCACTCTGGTTAGCGTTTCATGAAAATGAAATTTATATTTCTTTTATTTAAGATTTTATGTTCATGTAAAATATATATCTTTCCTATCAGCTGCATTCCTCGTCTGAATTATGAATTAATTTTACTATAAAATAGTGCTTAATTCAGTATATATGCTGCTCGTTATACCAACAATCAATATTCACTGTGTTTCTATTCGCAAAGTTCTCAGAATCTCCTTTATGCTATCTAAATCAAGTCTCACTGGAATTCCGTCGTGTTCCATTATATACATGGTGATAACCCAAACTTGATAGAAAATTCACTTTTTTGAGGGTGGGTCACCTTTGATGTTGTCATTTTTGAATGCACGCAACACTCTGACAAATATAAACATCAATCTTTTTTTTTTTAATTCTGTCACAAGAAATTTGGAAAGAGAATCGAAAAATAGCTGTGATATATTGTTGTATAAATATTTCATTATTTTCGTGTTCAGAACATTATATTTCTGCTCCATTAAAGCTTTTCACGAATAATTGTAATATACAGTTTTTGTTGTGGCGCGGCCTCCATGATTTTACGTTCATTATTTTGATATCTAATCTATACCTATTGACATCAATACAAAGCTAATGCTTTCACACGAATGTATTGAAAATTGCTACCTCTATGTGTGGAACAAGTTTTATTTTCCTGCAATGTCGGACGTCTCAAAACAACGCTTGACAATACGACTTTGGGAGACCCCTCGTCCTTGTATACTAGTACGTACGTCAAAAGGGGTGACGCCATGAGTTTAATATAGGGTTTTCCTTCGTATACACTACAGCCACAGTTTAAGGTATGAAATAATTAATGGCCAATTCTCAAATACCATATTTAGTATTTTTGATGAATTTCTTAACAGGGCAAATTTGGTCCAAATCATCTGTTTTTTTCCTCATGATTTTTATTATCATTTCTGAAGTAAACAAGATGCGCAGTGGAATTAATCATATGTTCGTATGATCATCATGTGTATTGAAAGTACTGCGTGCACGCGGTAAATGAGCTGCTATCAATAAGTTCGGTGTAGTTTGCAATAACCATTAGTAAAGGTTTCCGTGATTCTTGTTCATGATAAATCGATATTTTTTCCCTATGGAACATATACCCATGTCTGATGCGGTTTTTTATTTTACACGGTAAACAGAAAATGAGCGATAGGAATAACAATCCTCATTTCATAGCTGTAATTGGGAGTCCCTTCCTTTTGTCATTATTATTCTTTGTAAACGAGGCCAAATTCCCACAAGGCCAAACTCCCACAATGCCAAACTCCCACAAGGCCAAACGTCCACAAGGCCAAACTCCCACAAGACCAAACTCCCACAAGGCCAAACTTCCACAAGGTCAAACTCCCACAAGGCCAAACTCCCACAAGGCTAAACTCCCACAAGGCCAAACTCCCACAAGGACAAACTCCCATAAGGCCAAACTCCCACAAGGACAAACTCCCATAAGACCAAACTCCCATAAGGCCAAAGTTCCACAAGGCCAAACTCCCATAAGGCCAAACTCCCACAAGGCCAAACTCCCATAAGGTCAAACTCCCACAAGGTCAAACTCCCACAAGGCCAAACTCCCATAAGGTCAAACTCCCATAAAGCCAAACTCTCACAACCTTCAGTCATATCATGAAGAATCAAAGGGCGGATGTTTTTGTGCATTTCGTCTCGTGTAATCATGTATTGTAACTAACACGATGATAACATGTTATTCTATAATAGTTAAATACATATAGTGTTATAGGGTTGGTGTTTCATCAATTTTCGTGGTTCTAATAACTTCGTGGTATGTCAACTAATACATTTGTCAATGGTAGATATAATGGTGAATATCAGCTCTTTGCGTCGCTTACTGAACAAAAAGAACAGCGTGGTACCTATGTAATCATATAGAATCTATAATGTATATTTCAGACTAACTTTTATCCAAGTTTTGCAGCAAGGGGCTCTTTTTCCGAAAGAAGTCAACGAGGATTTCCAGATCTGTGTCGGAGCGTAGAACCCTGGGACGGGATATTATCTGTTTAACGAAGTCCATACTGGTCGACATTGTGAATATCGTTTTCCTGTTCGTAAAAACAATTCGTCTTCCCGTGTAATCCTCACAGCATCACATCCATCTGAACAAATGCGCATGCGTTAGTGATAGAAAATTCCAGTTCTTCCTTGTAACACACTGTCACATCTTTAAATCTTCTTCAATAAAAACCTCCTGCACTTGAGTTGTTCTGAAAGTTTAAGAAAAAAATAATTTTCATTTGCAGGTGAGTTAATCAAAATTTTCTTAAGTCAGTATAAACTTTTACGCATCACACGTCTCCTCAGTCAATATAAACTACTATACACCACGCTTATCCCCAGTCAATATCAACTTCTATACACCACGCTTATCCCCAGTCAATATGAACTCCTATGCACCTCGCTTATCCCCAGTCAATATGAACTCCTGTGGACCTCGCTTATCCCCAGTGAATATCAACTTCTATACACCACGCTTATCCCCAGTCAATATGAACTCCTATGCACCTCGCTTATCCCCAGTCAATATCAACTTCTATACACCACGCTTATCCCCAGTCAATATGAACTCCTATGCACCTCGCTTATCCCCAGTCAATACGAACTCCTGTGGACCTCGCTTATCCCCAGTCAATATCAACTTCTATACACCACGCTTATCCCCAGTCAATATGAACTCCTATGCACCTCGCTTATCACCAGTCAATATCAACTTCTATACACCACGTTTATCCCCAGTCAATATGAAATTCTATGCACAACGTTTATCGCCAGTCAATATCAACTTCTGTACACCACGCTTAGCCCCAGTCAATATCAACTTCTATACACCACGCTTGACCTCAGTCAATATGAGCTCCTATACACAACGCTTATCCCTAGTCAATAGGGGGCCTCCGTGGCCGAGTGGTTAGAGCATCGGGCTCAAAATCACAAAGCCTCTCACCTCTGTCGGCGCGTGTTCGGATCTCGGCCGCGGCGTTATGTGAGCAAGTTTGCCAGTTTACTTGCGGAAGGTCGGTGGTCTCTTCCCAGGTACATTTACTTGCGGAAGGTCGGTGGTCTCTTCCCAGGTACATTGTATCTGGGTTCTCTCCTCCACCAACAAAAACTGGACTCCACCAGATAACTGAAAATTATTGAGTGTGGCGGAAAGCAATAATCAATCAATCAATATATCCCTAGTCAATATGAAATTCTATGCACAACGCTTATCCCCAGTCCATATGAACTACTATACACCACGCTTGCCCTCAGTCAATATGAACTTTTATATATCACGCTTATCCCCAGTCAATATGAACTCCTATACACCACACTTGCCCTCAGTCAATATGAACTCCTATACACCACTTTTGCCCTCAGTCAATATGAACTTCTGTACACCACCCTTGTCTCCAGTCAATATGAATTTCTATACACCTCGCTTGTCCTCAGTCAATATGAACTACTATATATCACGCTTGAGATTGATTAGGCTAAGAATAATACATAAGTATGTTTTGATCCGAGATTTTATTTACAGAATAGTTATGTAAACATAGTTGCACATGTACCAGTATTAATTTATTTGAAGTCTGATGGATTTCTGTTTAAAATCAATAGGAGAGATCTAATAACCTAGTCTGATTAAATTAAACAAACAACATGCCTGGGGAATGTATATCCTGGGAGTTATTACAGATATCAATCAAACATCACGGAATCTAATTAAGAGGCTTTCTGATATCAAGACATCTTAATTATTAAACACGATACATGAAATCGGATAGTGATGTTTTGAAGTATTTTGTAACGTTCACAAAATATATGGCTGAGCTATGAATTAGTACATTAATTTGGTTTTGTTTGTATAACAGGCGACTAGTGTTTTTAAGACAAGATGCTCTTCCATAGTATGGGTTATGAAATGAAGACACTTAAGCTTAATGCAGACACGGTCGATAGATTGTAAGAATATTTAAAATCTAAATACAGATCATGACATCTCTATGTGGGCAAATTGATCTTCATGAGAGAGAGAGAGAGAGAGAGAGAGAGAGAGAGGGGGGGGGATTTGTAGTTTGCTAATTAATGTGCATTAAAAAGCCGTGCGCTTAAATAGATATCTAATTTCTTTAAGGACACACGTGACGTTTCTGACATTTTCTCTGACATTATTTTTCATCCCCTCGTTTTTGAGTTCTTGAATGATTTAGATTTAACATTTTTATAGCGCTATTACCATACTTTGTTTAATGGCTTAGCTAGAACATTGGTTAGATCACCTAACTAGTAATACAAGGTCCTAGTTGTTCTACAGAATTTCTTTTCTCTCCGTAATGTTCATTTATACAATCTACTGCAATACATAAGAGCTGTATTTACATTTTTACTAGCAACACCAGGAACTATCAAAATATGCATGTTAAATATATAAAACAGACAAGGTAATTTACCCCCAGAATATTTTGGCAGAAACGAGATAAAATACACGTGAATTGTACACGAAATGTCAAGAATAATTATGTAGAATTGACACACGTCGAGCAGGTCCCTAAATGAGAGATAAAGATCTAATACTACATTCAGTGATACCGTTACATACAGTCCACACTAGTCTAAGATTCTGATATGATTTACGGCTATAAAAAAGTTTATATGTGCATCGAAAATGGTTTACAACGGCGCTTTGTGTTCTCATTCATTAAATATATCTATAAATCTTACAGTGTAGAAATTTGTCGTTATCAATCAGACATAACTAAGACAGATTATCAGGTATAATCTCTTAAGGATAAAAGTACAACATTCTTATCATATTCATCTACAAAAGTTTTAAAAATAATTGTAAGAACCTTTAATGTTATTCTAGTCTTTGCTATTAAAAATAAAGCCAAAAAACGCACTTCTTTGAGGACCTTTCTTATTTTTTTCAAAACACATCCAAGTTGTCAAGCATCACCCCTTTTTTAAAATATGTCGTCCATTCGTCTCCTAACCGATTTGTAAGTGACTTTACTATTCAGTTCTTAATATTGAGTAGAAAATAAATACATCGCTTTAGCGTGTTTTGAATTTCAATATTCATTTTACACATTTAACGTTGCCTTTTATTTTATTTCTACTTTTTTAAAATCAATATTGAAGCTTTCCGTCTTTCCGAAGAGCAGGCATCGTACACAGTGCAATCTAAATCTAGTCTACAATTATCTTTGTGTACGTACGTGTACAAGTACAATCTAAATACTTATCTTTGTGTACGTACGTGTACAAGTACAATCTAAATACTTATCTTTGTGTACGTACGTGTACAAGTACAATCTAAATACTTATCTCTGTGTACGTACGTGTACAAATACAATCTAAATACTTATCTCTGTGTACGTACGTGTACAAGTACAATCTAAATACTTATCTTTGTGTACGTACGTGTACAAATACAATCTAAATACTTATCTTTGTGTACGTACGTGTACAAGTACAATCTAAATACTTATCTCTGTGTACGTACGTGTACAAATACAATCTAAATACTTATCTCTGTGTACGTACGTGTACAAGTACAATCTAAATACTTATCTTTGTGTACGTACGTGTACAAATACAATCTAAATACTTATCTTTGTGTACGTACGTGTACAAATACAATCTAAATACTTATCTTTGTGTACGTACGTGTACAAGTACAATCTAAATACTTATCTTTGTGTACGTACGTGTACAAGTACAATCTAAATACTTATCTTTGTGTACGTACGTGTACAAGTACAATCTAAATACTTATCTTTGTGTACGTACGTGTACAAATACAATCTAAATACTTATCTTTGTGTACGTACGTGTACAAATACAATCTAAATACTTATCTTTGTGTACGTACGTGTACAAGTACAATCTAAATACTTATCTTTGTGTACGTACGTGTACAAGTACAATCTAAATACTTATCTTTGTGTACGTACGTGTACAAGTACAATCTAAATACTTATCACCTATTTTCTTCTGATCTGGGATAGGCACACTTTTTTCTCTACTCATATTTTATAAATATGCATTAAAGAGTCCTGATAACGTAATTTTGACTAATAAGTGACAGACACGAAAAATAGCATATTTTGGTGATCTTTAATGCATATTTACAAAATATACGTAGAAAAAAAAATAAATAGGGGGGGGGGGGGGGGGGTGATCATGATCCGAGCCACAGTTTGGTACAGTTTATTGCTATATCTTTGGTGGATTCACAACATAGAGAACATATAAATGTAAAATATTATACAGTCATGGAGGAAGCCGAGCAAATTACATGTACCATATAGTATTACTATTAACTGGAGGGCGGCCCTTCTCCTGGACAATTTCAATAAAATTACATATTTTATTTAGTACAGAGACATTTTTTTTTTTTGTAGCGAAAAATTCATGAAATTCAAAAATATTAGGTCTCAAAGTATGATCTTTTAGTATATATAATTTCCTTACGTCATTAAAGTAGTTACAGCGGAAAATGTAATGAAATTCGTCTCCAATGTCTGACCACCATAGTTCACATATTCTATTTTCTCTTTCAATTCTACCCCATCTTCCAGTTTCAATTGGGGGTCTATGGTTCGAGGTCCGAAGTCTTGTGGGAAGATGTGTCTTGTAGTTACATAACGAGGAATTCACATAGTACTGACATTCAAAATGATTATTTGTAAATTAGCTAGCTACATATATATATATATATATATATATATATATATATATATATATATATATATATAATACCTACAGAAGACGTATTACACTTAGTTTTCCATGTTTGTTGAAATTGGTCTACAAGTATCTGAGCTCTGAAAATGAATCTGTTGAACGTGTTTTCGTACACTGTACAAAGGTAATATCTCTGAGAAATCTTCCTAGTACTGAAATTTACAATGTCACTTCAAAGAAAACATATAAACAATGTAATTTTTATATCATTTGATTAAGAAATCCAAGGCAATTATTAATTTTCTTATTGTCTTTACCAAGCAATACATTTCTTTACTGTCTATAAAAAGTAAATAAGGATCCAAACATCAAAGGCTTGTGGAATTATTTGAAAACGAAATATTTTGTTGACAAAATTTACGTGTAAGTTCTATAGTCTTCTATGGGTCAAATTTATTCAAAGTGGGTAGAGTAAAACAACTCATTTGAAATAAGCATAAAGTAATGGGGGAGCATTGAATTTAATGTACGTACAGTTATATAAAAGATTTCATCAATCTACCAACATTGGTATCAACCAAAATATGTTTTCCATTTAATTTGATCATTAACGATTTCAATATGAAAGTTGATCGATGTGAGAGAGAAAAAAAAACTTTTGTTTACAAATATTATATTTGTAACATGTGACGTTATATATATGCACGGAAATAAAGCATTTTGAAAAAAAAAGAAAGAAAGAAAAAAATAAATAAATTCATTTCTACCTGTTACAAAAATAACCTTTTTACACATGAAACACGTCAAAGTAAATTACGCTTTGAAGGCTTAGAATTTGATGTGTTGTAGAAGATGAAGGCCTCCGCTTTTATTTTCACTCTGCTAAATCAGAATTTAAATGACAATATCTATGTTTAAAACGCGTTCACTACCTTGCAAAATATATGCATGCCTATTCTAAAGTATATCAATTTTTTTAAATCAAATTCTGATACCGTTTTAAGAACATACAATTCGTCATACGTGTAAACGTTTTATCTCGAATTTGTTGGGAAAGCTTGTATTATATTGTAAAAATAATCAATGAAGTTAATTCAGTGTCGAATAAGAAAGATTCCTTATCCAAAAGCTACACATAGTGAACCAAGTATGCAAAATCAAAAGAAGGTACACCCCCCCCCCCAAAAAAAATGGGGCGAAAGGATAGATTTAGCAAGATAAGATAGGTATTTTCTTGACAATTAAACAATGAAATCGATTCTTATTTTAGGATTCAGTCTCTTCTCTCACGCAGTTCTTCCTCTGTCACAATTTACTCGTAAAGCAAGTCTTATTTTAAATTCTTTTGATTCGGTTTGCAAAATTTGAATACTATTTGAATCAATTGATATATGTGTTAATTATATTCCGAATATGTGTCGGACACGAGAAGTACTTACCTGTGTCTGAACTTTGGACATTGTGTACCACTAAACCTTTTGCTTGATCTTTCCCAAAGACTTATTTATTTATGAAGGATAAATTTCCATTGTTTGTCATATAAACCAGAACAAAGTTAAGAGTTAGGACTACTTATGGAAATGAACTTTTAAATACACTGCATCCAAAGAATACACAAAATGTCAACATTGTGGTTAGGCTCTATGTGTTTTTCAAATATAGTCTAAAGTAAATTTTGAGGATAAAGGGCGGTCACTTAAGAACATACAAAACTAGACCGTCATACAGAGTTGAGATTTAAACCTTTTTTTCACAAATGAGCAAAATTTTGTTGACGTAGTTTTATATTCCCGAATGATTTTTCTGAATTCCATCATTTAAAGCCTGTGAAATTGCTGTCGAAAAACAAATTATAAATATTTTTTTCAGAATTAAATGTTATAGTGAAAAAAAAAGTTTGTCAATGTACAAATGAAAACACCGCAACTAATGGACCCGCTAATGGAACCTTTCTCTCCCAAAGTATCGAGTTCATCAACGTGCATTTTACTGAGAGAAAATGTTTTCAAAAGTATCGAGTTCATTTACACTCAATTCTTTGTGAAGAAAATTAAATATGTGTTCAACAACAGTCGTCACTATATCGACTGTACCAAACTCACTGCACTCTTGTACAGACATAGAATTAAGCAGTGAAAATTAGTTTTAGACTTGTCATGACAATGCAAACTATAATTTTGAGTTATTTTGATCTTTGTAATGTGGTGGCTGATAACGTGCAGAATATGCCCCCTAGTAGTACAGACATTTTCAGCATGTATCAGATTAGGACCGGATTATCTTTTAATCCCCATTGCCTCTCATGTTTTACTTAGCCGAGCGGCGTGTCGATATTCTGATATTAAACCACCGTGGGTATTATCCGTGAAATCTTGCGATGAAACAATTAGATCTATTTGGGATATATTTCAAGTGCCATGCGAGCAAATGCAATATTCCTCTGACATAGTTAAATAACACCTATATCTTAAAATAAATACACTAGTAACCCTTGAGCTATGAGTGCATTCAACACTGAAAATTCTTCTATTGCACACGATTTGTTCTGAATCAGTATTTGCATACTCTAAATATGCACATGTGCTTAAAAACAGCAAGTTGAAATTTAAACTATTTTAAACATATCTTTTTTAAGAGAGAGAGGGAGAGAGAGAGAGAGAGAGAGAGATTTGCTTGAACATTTGCAGTGTGTATATTGTAAATTCACATTTTCGTAAAGAAAATAAAAATGAAATAAAAACTCACCTCGATTTGTTCGTGAAGATTCAGTCCTTTATCGATATGTAACCATGGTCAAAATCTTTAAAATGTGAGGTATTTTATCATTTCAATTTTAAGCGTATTTTTCACAGACAGCTCATTAACTGTTATTTTAAACGAAGGCCCTTTTTTATTATTAGAGTCACCGCCATAGTTTCGTACAATTAAATAGATAAAATCAATCTCCCGTCTTACTCCTGTTTGTTACAAAGCTACAAAGAGGCCTGCTCCAATTCGGTACTGCGGGGATTTAAAATGGATTTGTTTGCGAAATAGAGATTCGATGAGGATTTAAAAAAAAAAATATAGCCGACAGGCATGCTATTATTTTAGTCGATGTTTGGACTCCTTCTGTTATTCAAACTTGAAGTTGAAATACACTTCGTGCATTTAAATTGTCTTTATGAACTTTTTTTTTCACTTTGCAACAGCAGGTGCATGTCAGAATTATTCTAAATACGAGTCGTCGCTCCAGAATCATTTACTATGATACACTTTATGTTGGTAAATGAGCGTCAACTTGTATGTGCTGGTAAAGCTTAGAATACTGGAATGGGGTGTTGAAGTAAAATACATGTTAATATGTACATATGCGGAATATCAAAGCTGACCAGCGACGCTTTATAAGCTGTATGATCGCTAACCGAAGGGCGGAGCCAGAATACCCCTCACCCGCTCCCCTAGACCTGCAGCGGTACCCCATAGTCTGAGCGCTAACATTCTTCAATGCATGTCGACTAGTTACAATTCAACCAACCTCTTTAAAAATTTTGAGGACCAACGAGATGAGAGATTTCAAGACACCACTAGTGTACTGACCGCCAGACATACCGCCCACACTGGCGCGAATCCAGCTTTTTTCGTCGGGGGAGGGGGGGGGGGTCCAAAAAGCCGGGGATCTGGGACCTGCTTCCAGGGCGAAGCCTCCGGAATTTCCACGTTTTACAGGATAGTAGACTATGCGAAATCTGCACCCAAAATTGCGGTACGGTAATTTTCATATTATATGATGACCTTAAATTTTGAAATCGTCCCCATTGAGCAACTAAAGTCGATCGAGAGAGTTGACGAAGCAATATTAAACGCGATGCTAGGGTGAAAGATGACTATATTTTCTGTCAGTTGGAAATTCCGGGGGGGGGGGGGGTCGCAATTTTATTCTTTCTCAGAGACATCTGTAATGTTATTTTAAGTAAATTTTCAACAATAAAAATTCCAAAAAATTCTACTAATATAAGCCGAGATTCAAAGACAGTGAATATTCAAAAAACATGTGTTGTGAAGAGATTTCTGAAATTGTCTGCACAGGTTTGGTTATTGCTAAAAAAAAAAAAAAAATTGATTAAATTTACCTTGATTTTTTTTCACTTGAAATCATCTTTCTCATTGCATTCCGATCTACGGCTTGATCGTGAAATCTACAATGAAATTGAATTCAATAACGTGATAGAATTAACACTCTCCAAAAACTTCCCTGTAAATTTTCCTGAAATTGATGTCTTTCGTGCTTTTATGATTAACTGACATTGTGAAAACGCCCGACGACAGAGATAGTCCTGTCTAGATGTTTTGCGTCTCCATGGACATAAATTCAACGCTATCATTGTAACTTAACAGCGGAGTAACAAAAAGCCTATCTGATGCACCCCGCAGTTTTTCGACTTTAAACGACAATCATATGCACGATTAAAAACAAATTTCCATATTTTAACGATGATATTGCTCATTGTGGTGATTTTTTCTCTCTGTCACCCCAAATCATCTTACTCCTTTATAATACGATTCAAAATAAAAAATAAATAAATAAACGAATGATATATTTATCAACTTTGAAATGATTCTTTGTGCACCAAAATTATTATAATAGGAACCAATCTATATAGCAGACAGGATTTTTATTCAGGAAGCAAAAATTTATGGGATATGGCTAATTTGAAGATATTAATTGTTTTGCATAAAATTGTTATAATTTACTAGAAATTATTTGCACGAGTCCTTTGGACTCATTTTAAGACTTTCAAAAATAGAACAAATTACAGACCTTTACTATCCATTCTAAAGGGCCTGTACCATGAGAGAGCATTTAATTGTGTTTAATTTGTTTGGTTTTTTTTTTACTGATTTAAGAGTACAATGCCGCATTAAAATCGGAGCAGAATTAACAGAGTTATCGATCCTATAATATGGATTTTTTAACATGTCTTTCATACGAAAACCTAGTGTGGTCAAACTGAAAGTGTTAAAAAAATATTAAAAGTCGTTATTACGAGATAAAAAGTCGCAATAAAGAGATCAAATGATCACGAGATATAAAGTCGTTAATAATGAAATGTCATTATTACGAGATAAAAAAAATCGTAATTACGAGATTCTGTGATAGATATTGAAGTAAAATGACTGACAAATGTGTCAGAACGGGAACGGGAGAGGTAAAGAAACCGTGTTTCAATCTCGATTTATCTAGGAAAGGGCTAAGATAACTAACAGCATTCAATATCGTAATTCCTACAGGAAATACAAATCAGAGAGATGGGCAAACACGAACCCCTGGTCATCACAGAGGTGGGATTAGGTGCCTAGGAGGAGTAAGCATCCCCTGTCGACCGGTCACACCCGCCGAGAGCCCTACAGCCCGATCAGGTAAACGGAGCAATCCGTAGTTAGGATCAGTGTGCCAAGAATGGCCTAACAATTGGAGTCAGAGTGGTGTTAAACAAAAGAATTTTTGGGATGACCGATCACTAGATATGAACATTTCCTTTTATCATTTTTTTTCTTTTGACGCAGCAACTGTCTATGATGTCAAAAAGTCTAGTCCTTAATTTATCGTGAGGTATGGTCGTGTAAAGCGTTGTAAAACCGTACGTTCTAAGTATGGTTCCACGTAAAAATCAGGCAAAATCAAATTTTCGTGATAAAGTCCATGTTCACGAAATGATCCCAAATTTTGCATGCTAAGTCGACGTAATATGTTTACCAAATGTACAAAGTATTTTTTTTATTTATTTCGCTTTGTTCTAAAAATATGGAAAGATATTTATGAACAGCGAGAGATCCATGCTTAGTGTAGATCTATACAAAACACTAGTGGTATTACCTTTGAAATCTAAAAACAGCAAAGCTGATATGAAAATATGCCATTATATAACATTAAACAAATGAAAAGGGCATGCTTTGAAAAAAAAAATATTTTTTTTTTGAAAGTTTAAATTTAACAATATAAAACCTCCCTGAATGTTTCGATTTTCATACAATTTCGGTTGTCGTTCTTGAATTTCATTCGATGATCGCTAGGGGCGCTGCGTTGTCAAGAACGCTAAGTGCGCGGAATATGGCGGATCCAAAAGTTTATGTAGCGTATGACAATATTTCGGCAGAGTGCGATTTACCTTCTAGCTTTATCTAACGGAAATAAATTTAATTACCCTTGGGGAGTGTCAGAAAGACATTGACAATGCATCTGGCGTCACTGAAGATAGAGGGCATACAGACCGGGCTGTGTGTGGAGCAGCCGACAACGATGATTGAGCATTTTCAAAAGTTTCCTATGCTGTTTTAGTATTTTTATTCTCTCTCACTATCATTTAAATATTAATATGTAATATGAATACAGGGCTCTGAAGGGTGCACTGTTATTACGTTTTATGATAAAAAATGTACATTCTATCTCAAAAACTAAAGAAATATATATCAAGGGGAGAGAGAGAAAGGGATTTTCTTGTGTCCTGAAAAAATGATGTCTATCTTATTCTGTTATAGGACTCTGGGGTGGCGCTCTTGCATACATCAAATTGGATTGACAATTTTCAAAAACCCAAGGACATACTGAAAGTGGTGAGGGGTGGGAAATAGGCCAGCTCAACATAACTCTGTTAAAGGAAGTGAAAGTATGAGATGATATTACAGAAGGAAAACAAAGGAGTCCACAAATTCATTGTTGAACATCAAGACAGTCTGAAAATTAATCTGAACACAATATTGAAAATTTATGAAAAAATAAATCATGACAAATAAACATGAAAGCATTCTTACATGATGTATTTTCAAGTTACTTCAACAGGAAGTCCCCATGTACTTACATTCAAAAGGGAAACAACGTATGAAAAAAAAAAATTAGATACCAATGGGTTCAACTGTATAATGAAGTTGTATTCACATGCAAAAACACATGTAAATTTCATTATCTGACACATCATAGGATAGATCAAATATTGGTCTATTTGTTGCCGTTTTGGGCTCTTCACCCACACCTTTCTAGGTGGAAAAGGTACAAACTTGGGTGTCAAACCTTGAAATTTTTCTAACTCTGCCCCTGCTTCATAAATATGTTTGTTACAAATGTGTTTGACCATTTGTTCTTTTATGCCTTGTTTGGTATCTTTTAAAAATATAATTTTAAAATAAATTTTCAAGTTTGTTTTCAAGTTATGTCCCTGTTTCTGTGTACATATATAGTTTATAGAGGATCTAAATTTACAAGTTTCAACTGTTAAAAAAAATATCTTACAGATTATGTAATGTAGTGATGAAATAATTAAGGATTCATTTTCAATTAACATTACATAATCTAGTATTTATATGATTATGTTAAACACAGTTATATTTTTGTTACACCTGAATGCAACCTGTAATAAGACTACAACATTGTGCCATAAATGAGTTGGTTTCTATTTTTTAACACCATAATTCATTGAAAACAATCCCTTTTCTACAGTATTTTCATAATATTATCTAGGATCATTTTACTGTAACCTTTACACCATTAACAACAAAAATACCTGCAGTTTCTGTATTCAATGTCTTATTTTTTTTCTTAACAGCCATACATACACAACTGTAAAAACATCACACTCAAGATTTTGTTCCTCTCTAACGAAGGATAATATATGAAAATCCAGTGGTATAAGTTAATAGTGAAGTTTGAGTCATCATATTTCTGAAATTGTTGGTCAAACTTTTAAAAATCATAAATGTTTTGATGTTTTGTAATAAATGATTTAGATTTCATAGCAGAGCAAAAAAGGAGTTCAAAATGATTTTTTTAAACAAGACCTCTTTCAATGATATATATATATATATATATATATATATATATATATATATATATATATATCATAAAACACAAAATTAAGTTGACTATGGGACTACGCTATCAATTAATCAATGTGGCTAACGCAATTTAAATTACATGAATAATAATATGTACTATATATGTATAATTACATTATCTATCCTTTTTTTAATCATATAAATTTCTTTGAACGCATTCACAATTTTGTATTCCTGGAGAAATACGCTTGAAAGGTGGATGATGCATTTGCCCTCATATACCTTCATTTGCATATGAAAATAAACAGGTAATGTTCATTGTTAATTAAAAGGGTGAGCTAGTCCACGCCCCCAGACCACTAATCTTTCATGCCTGTGCCGATATAGAAGACATGGATGAATGAAGCCTCTCTCCTCCCACTCACCCTCCCCCCTCCCAAGTTTTATATTTATTTTCTCTTTACTAAGGTTACCGAATACAACTAATAAGTAAAATCAGTCTGAAATCCCACCCAAATCACGACAAAACCACCCCCATCCCCACCCCCCAACAGACTGTTTTCAGCTACCAATGCCTGGATGTATCACTGTCTGGTCTCTGCCCACGACCATCGTGGAAGTCCAGACAGAATCGGGACTCATCTGTGAACAGTACCGACTCCCAGTGTCGTCTATCCCAATTCATGTTGCCGTGCAAATTCCAAGCGTGCTTGTCGATGCCGTGGGAGAAGTCTGGGACGCACTACTGGCCAGTAAGCCCCGAGAATAGTGGCATGAGATCTGTTTCTCAGAGTCTGGGACGTAATGTGTAGGTCTGTGGCAACATTAAACTGACGAATCAGTCTTGGAGCAAGTTGAAAACGCTGTCTCCGGACCAACGTTACGATGTACCGGTCTTGGCCTTGCGTTGTGGCACGGGTCCTGCCACTCTTAAGCCTCTCATTGACTGTACCAGTCCCCTGAAATCGTCTTCAGAGTCTAGAGATGACACTCTTAGACACATCAAGCCAGATAGCCTGAAGCATTCCAATCGCTCATTTACCTGTAAATGACGTCTTTGTGGTAGCATACCTTTACTTAGGACGTTCAATGGGTCTTTACTTCATCAATAACATAGTGATATCTGCTGACAGATTGTCTACCGTACACAACTACCCAAAATGTACCACATTTTTCTCGTGCGGCTCATAGGCACGGGCAAATTGTGAAAAAGCATGCATTGAACAGGATTCAAGTCACAAAATGTTTCCTCAATCCATGTATATGTGATATTTCGCTAAATATTTATCCCAAAAACTTTATCAAACCAAAATGCCCACGACACCTAACTTATTTTGTCCAGTATATTTATCAAAAGTAAAGTTCAAGGAAAACTGTCATATCGTGAAAGGGAAATGTTTGTGAAATGGGCGGATATTTTAAGTACTACTTTTAGTACTTTATTTAAGCAAAAGTGAACCTTGTTAGTTGTCGGTGTAGGGAGGGGTGTCACAGTTGCATTAAAGTTGGAAGTTTGAATTCAGGAGCTTTTAGAACGAGAGTGTTGACAGGTGGCAACTGGGAGTTACATTGTTCAAGATTCAGGGGACTGCTTTAAACCCACCTACCCCCTACCCCCCCCCCCCCAACACACACGCACATTAATGCTGAAAATTACGTTTATACAAGTGTCCTTGCATAGCAAAACACTATCGATTGATTGATTGATTATTTATTGCTTTCCGCCACACTCAACAATTTTTCAGTTATCTGGTGGCGTCCAGTTTTTGTTGGTGGAGGAGAAAACTGGCAAACTTGCTCACATAACGCCGGGGCCGACATTCGAACCCGCGCCGAGAGAGGTGAGAGGCTTTGTGATTTTGAGTCCGATGCTCTAACCACTCGGCCACGGCCATGTGATCAATTTTGACGTTGTGTCAGATGTTCCCTTGCCCATTGCAATCTGAACCGTCGGTGATGCGGTGTAAGATTTAGCACCTTATGAGTTCTTCTGCAGCGGATCCCATGGCGCTTCAAAATTCTGGAAACGGTTCTGGGATGAATAGGCCTTCCATGAAGTCCAATTATTTCTTTCGCCGAGGTCGCAGCGGCTGTAAACCTATTGCGTAGATGACGTTGCACTATGAACGCTTGTTGTCGTGGCGTTGTCACAAACGGTTGACCAGGTCTTGGGCGATCATTTAGGGATCCTGTCTGATGGAATCGTGACAACAACCGGCTAACTGTACAAGGATGGACATTAAAACGCCTTGCAATCTCACGCTGACTAACGCCTGGCAGGCATACTAAGTGCCTGATTGCGCATTTCATTGATGAAGCGCGGCATAGTTTTGGTTTTGAATTTTTTTTTCTGTTAGTGGTGTCTATGCTTTCACCAACAAAGTTGTTTTATCGCGAAAAACTCCTGTACTACCTTTCCACGTGTTTGAAAAAAAAAGCTCTGACAATTTCGTGCGATGCCACTCATTGCGCAAACAATGAACACAGGTAAATCGAGAGATGGGTTTTAAAAATTAATACGATGTATGGTGGGTAAATTTTTGCAAAAAAGGTTTTATATGTAATGTTTTCAATGAATAAATTAAAAAAAACATGTGTTGCGGTTTTAAAGTCCGTCAGTATATTTTAAAAATATACGAAGCCATGGCCTGCAAGTTGTCTTTCTTGCTACCGACTTTTAAAATATGACTGATTGATTGATTATTTACTGCTTTCCGCCACACTCAACAATTTTTCAGTTATCTGGTGGCGTCCAGTTTTTTGTTGGTGGAGGAGAGAACCCAGATACAATGTACCTGGGAAGAGACCACCAACCTTCCGCAGTAAACTGGCAAACTTGCTCACATATACCGGCGCGAGCGAGATTCGAACCCGCGCCGACAGTGGTGAGAGGCCTTGTGATTTTGACCCCGATGCTCTAACCACTCGGCCACTGAGGCCCCCTTCTAAAATATGAGACACATTTCTATTGTCACTGTAAACTGTTACAAAATGACATTTTAAACTTTCTGCACTTGTGTTGATTATTCTATACACTGATTCTAGCTCTCTCCAAGTAGAGCTCATATGACATTCTTGAACACTCCCAAGAACCAACCACTGTCAAACAGCTCTTCTGATTGGCTGAATCCTCACCCTGCTGTGCGGACATATACTCTGAACTCCTGGGATGACATATCTTCCGTACCCCGAGTCTGATGCAACACTAAACAATTCAAAATCGCCAGTGTCTGAAACGCCAAGAGATCTTAAAAATGCCCCGTTTTCATTAAGAATTTCAATGTTTTCTGACCAAAATAAAAGTGCTTGACATGCGTTTTCTGACAATAGAATTTTGCTATTCCAACTAGCCCTGGAGTCTATGCAAAAGTACAAATAACTAGTCATGATACGGACTACATTTCCGAGCACAGCCTTCATACTCATGATCTGACCGGATAAACAAGCAATGAGCCTTACATTGAACATGCTTGAACATTTTGACATTTTCAGATTATCAACAGTGATAGACATTGCTCTAACGATCCTTGCGTTAGAAACTCTGACTAGACCATTTTGAAAATTTCATTGTAAACCCAACCAAATAATGTTTTGTGTGGGGGTCCACTGCCACTTTTCCTGAGCTATCAAAAATCCAAAATTCTGCAACTCTTGCTGAGCCATTGAGTTGACCTTACAGGTCTCTGATTGTGAAGAACTACCACACAACCGTCATCCACGTACATGGTTATTCTAACATTTTTAGACCTCAAGTACTTGACGAAATGTCTTGTGACTTTAGAGAAAATGCAACCTGTCATAGACAGGCCAAAGGGCAGAACATTGAATACCTAATACCTTGACAGCCATTTATTGTCCAGGTGAAACCTGAATATTGTCTGTGATCCGGAAATATACAAATGTGATGATAAGTGAAAACTTAATCACCCGCATCAAACATATATGTATAATATACTACGGGTAAAACAAATTCAAGATAAGTTATCTTTAAATTAATAAGTTCGATTAACGTCAAATTCGATTTAAAAAGACTATGTTTTGGTGCTTTCCTAAAATTAATATTACTTCCCAGAAAATATTCTGTGAAGATTACCGATATGTAAAGTATACGAAGACGAGATTACGGTTTGTTTTTTTTTTTGGTTTTTTTTTTTTGTTTTTTTATTAGAAAAATTGTTGCACTGTATGTAAATTCTTGTGCTTTATTAACTTAAAAATTACATTGTTTCCGCAAAACTTTCTCGTGAAATCAATCAGGAAAAATACATAGAGGATCTTGCGCGAGTGCTTATGGCATATGAAATGATTTCCCTGATTTAACATTTCCCGAGCCTTGGCGAGGCAAATATATTAATCTGGTGATGAATTTCATATGCCATAAGCGCGAGTGTGAGGTTCTGTTTATCACACAGCTATGAATAAACGCATATTTTAGTTGCTTTCCATTTCACGTTTCTCTATCAGGAAGTGATTTTCAGCCTGTTTGTATTGTCTGAAAATGTCCTTTAGTGGAAGAAATAAGATCTAGAGATAAACGCGTCAACGTGATAGCTAAATTGAAATTTCAACCTTATGCTTTTGATTTTTAGCTATGTCATTATATAACATCAAATGATACAGAAGAACGTTTATAGTAATTTTTGGTATCTATGTCAGCACGTGCTGATCGCACATGACCCTACATAATCTGCATCGTTATTAACCTGTGCTACGAGTTCATATCGTTTTTCCGAACTTGGATTATGAACCGGAAACAATACTTTTGTGCGATAAATATATATAGTCAAGATTACCGCTTGGTCAGAATTTTGACACGTATTATACGCACGAATTGTAATTTTCCCTCAGTTTTCAGCCCCCCCCCCCCCCCCCCCCCCCCCCCAAGAAAAGGGTGGGGGATGCGTTTTGAATATCAAACAGTATCTTTTATGTTTACCTGTTTGTTTAACTAAAACTGTGAAAAGCTACTATTTCATTAAATCCATGAATATCAAATTTAAAGTGGTCATATTTATTTCCATTTAGAACTATTGAATGTGTTTAGAATTTGAGCTTCCTTTCTCTCAAATAATTCACACACAATTAAAGAAATGAAAAAAGACATAGATGATAGATCCAGCAGCTTGTCTCTCTAAGGAATGAAGCCAATTTTGACCTCTGTTATACGATATAATTTAACTTGGTGCAGTTTACGCTTTAGAATTCACGTAGCGGATTATAATAAGCGTAAACTGCACCAAGTTAGATTGTATCGTATAACACAGGTAAAAATTAGCTTCATTCGTTATCACTTAATTTAAAAAGACAAAGCTGAATTGCATAAGTCCTAGTTTATAATTTAAATAGAAAATAGAAAATGCTTGCACCGCGCAATGATTCGCTTAGCAACATACTGACAAAGTGTCGAACGTGAAAGAAACCACTTTGCTTCTTCGCATAACTAGAACATGTACTTTGTTCATGAAATTCGAAAACGTAAGGTGGAGTTTGTAAGGAATCTTAATTAGATCTACAGAAGACGTGTGTGGGCTACATACGAAGGCCTAATGTGTACTTCGCAGCGCAAAATTGACTCTGGAGTTGCTCCGACAGAAAGTTTAGATCTGGCAGCACACAAAATACATCGTGTAGAACACCAGAAAATGCAATATAATTTGCGATATAAACAGTTTTTATTTCAGAAAGTTTTAAAATAGATCTACATTACAACTCATCATAGCATGCAATCAAATCCAGCACAGTAAAATATGCAAAGAATTAACAGCGCTATGTCAATCGATGGGACGTGACGTCGTGTATACACATTTTGCAAGACATGGCGTATTTTTGTGCTTCGATAGGCAGATCTAATAACCCCATCCACTCCCGACGAAAAATTATATATCTATAATGAAATCGCAAACTTTGCAGATACTTGATATATACCATTACGTTGCATATGATATCGTTGCAAGAATTTTTATCGTTAATTAGTGTTGTGTAATTTTACTTGGAAGAAAATACACGTCTTGTTTGAAATCGTGAAAACAAATGTGCATCTATACAAAATGAATTTTATTGTGCACGTTTAATTCCATTGATTTTATTGTGCACGTTTAATTCCATTGATTTTATTGTGCACGTTTAATTTCATTGATTTTATTGTGCACGTTTAATTCCATTGATTTTATTGTGCACGTTTAATTTCATTGATTTTATTGTGCACGTTTAATTCCATTGATTTTATTGTGCACGTTTAATTCCATTGATTTTATTGTGCACGTTTAATTCCATTGATTTTATTGTGCACGTTTAATTCCATTGATTTTATTGTGCACGTTTAATTCCATTGATTTTCAGTTCACAGAAGCCTTACAACAGAGCTATAATTGTTTTAAAAAAAATGTAGTGTCAAGGACTCGTCTCCCCTTACCAATTTACATTGTCATGGAACGACTTTAATTTTGGGGAAAATTATACGAGTATAACCTGGGTTCGGTAAGTTTGCGATGTATTTTCCGCGAAGCATCATATGCAGATGATGTATCTATGTTTTACAAATGTGATTTGTGTATTTTAAAGTAGATTCTAGATACGTCTTGCTCGACGAGAAAATACCAGTAATCTGCATGTGTATTAAACCGAAGTATCTTACTGCACAAGTTGACTTTATATTCCACAAAAGGCCCAAAACAGTGCTGCGATGTAAATTAAGGGGGAGTAGTTCCGGCTGTGGTTGTCAAGGGGTGAGGTCCCATACCAACCAGGTTACACAAAAATAGCCGATGTTCTTCAGTTTGAATCTGACCAACCAGAGACTAGAATACTATCAAAGGCCTGAAGGGCCACAAAAGCGTCGAGTGCAATATCATATACATTGTAGGGTTCTCAATAAATTCAGAGGGCAAGTAAATAAGAGAAAGTAAGAAAGAAATGTTTGAGTGCCACGGAAGACATTTCCTCATGTTTAAGTACATAAATAAAGGATTACAATCATTTGTAAAATGTCAGCAAAATGTGTTTATTTACATAAAAAGAAATAAAGAAGAGAGCCTGGACTGAAGTTGCTTATCCTAACAAGTTCATACATGTACCCTCCTCTTGCTAGATAATATCCCCTCAAGGCTATTTACTTTACAAAGGCTATATTAAATAAACTGAAATTGCATACGACAAATGCTGAAAAGAATATAACTGCTTCAGAGTGAGACTACTTGTTTATAGAAGTTATATCTCCTGTTCGTGCATGATGTAACAATTGTACGGTATTAACTCTCTGTTTTCAATAATGTCTAACAATTCAAAAGGTCAACGTAATATGTACAAAGGTTATTATTGAAAATCTGAACAAGATTCAATTTCTAATGAATGCTACCTTGCCTGAGTTTCTTCGCAAAATAACCTGTTATTTTCGTCGCGATGCACACGCTACTTTCGTTTCGCTTGAGAATCGGGATTACCGAAAACAAAATAGGAAACAGTCTTTGTGTTTTTTTGGAATAGGGACCGAACCGTGACAATGCGCTTTCGCCTATTTAGTATTTATCCGTTTCTATTGATCTGAAATGAGGATTCTTGGTGAAATAACGAGACTATAGATATAAATGAAAACCAAATTCGAGCATGTTATTTTGCAAGTACTTAGTGACATCGTGCGACACAAATTTCGCGGGAAAATCTGTGTCGTAGTAAATCCATCCGCGAATAATGAACTTTTCTTGCCAAACAATCCCTGTTTAACTATTGAACAAAGATACAATAATAATCAACGACATCAACAACGGAAATATCAATTAAATTCAACTTCCTGATGTTTCAAAGTCTTGAATCGAAAGAAACGTTCAATACCTACAGGCATTATTTGATTTCGCCCATTGAGAGGCGGTGTAGAGACGAAATCTGCATGACCTCTAGAAGGCTCTCAAGGTTGACGCCTTAAAAATAATTATTACAATATCATCTAATCTAAATTAGAGCGTTGTTCTCTGGAATGACGTTAACAACGTCATGACGCTACGCTGATGTTATAGAATATATATCAGTGCTTCAAATGCAGAAAAATACGACTTACAGGTGAAGGAGTCAAGATCATCACTTGGTCCCAATTTTTACTATGTTTTCAACACGCAGTGCCCCCCCTACCCCCACCACCACCACCAATTCCATGCCCCAAATGGATGGTGCGTATTAAACGCAACTCGTATAATATATTCGGCAAATTACAGTAAATGTTCATTAAACTGTAATATTATCATGTAGCTTATAACGTTTAAAAATGTTGACGCGTACCAAAATTATTCTTACCTCTCCCCCCCCCCCCTTCCTTTCAACTATTTGAATTTCGATTTTTATCCCACATTCATCTAGTGATCTCACCCCTAATCAAGATACAGGGCTTGCAGAGGATGTGATTGGTCGACATCAGACGCTTACTCCTCCTAGGCACCTGATTCCACCTCCGGTATATCCATGGATCCGTGTTTGCCCAACTCTTAACTTTGAATTCCTCACTGGAGTTACGATATTGATCTCTGTTCGTTATCTTCACCTTTTTACTAAACAACTATCGATCGCTCAGATAAAAGTTCGATGGCGCTTTGTAAATCACGCCATGTGATATGTGATTTTCGGCAAAATAACCATGGAAATTAAATCATAAGTGACCGACAAACATTTTTATGTATAGAAAAACACTTCACTTCTAAATAAATCACCGGGACATTCTTTTTTTTAAATTAGAACTGTTGTAATTTACTAGTTCAACAAAATCCTAAAATATTCAGGAAATAAAACTCGAACACGTAAATGTAGAATGCGGGAGTGCAAGAGAAGTTTAATCATACACGAGTACATAGGCATCTGGAGGTTCATTATTCCACTCAACTCAATCTACAACAGAAAAAAAAAAGTTTAGTATATCAAAACACAAATGTGCAGGGTATTTTGTGCAATTCTCGCACCAGAGGGTTTATAGCAAAAGCTTCACTTGCAGCTAATGTAAAAACACAGGTAATTTACCTATGGTTTATCCGTACACAGGTGAGAATTAACGGTAAATGCACAGGGCGTAAGTAAAGCTTGTTTAATGCACCCTTTGGTAAGATGATTTCACACACCTACAAGCAAAGGGATTACTGATGATAAAAAATGGGCGGCGTGTCAATTTAATTTGTTGCGCTTAAAAGTACAAACAGACGTACCATCGCTTTCCAAAGTGAGGGGTGGAAGGAGTGGAAGGGGGGGGGGGGGGTAGTTAAAGCGCCTAGTCAGATAGTGACCATTATAAAAAAAAAGTGCGGGCGGTGTGAGAAGGGGAGGGGGTGAGTGAGGATTCTACATGGCTGATAAATTTAAATATCACTATACGGAGCTGTCAAACACTGAACTTCTCATCTTGCCCTATATGTTTACAAGTATATGCATGCTTCACTTTTAATGCTTTAAAGTAAATAATCTGAAAAATGTTGATATCGTGATTTACTGTGTATATATAAAATAATAATGTAATGTGCAATAGATGCGAAAGTCACCGGTCTTCAAATAGACGTCGAATACGGAGGTCCCAGACGTGTTATGGTAGGCGTGGTCAAGATAAAGAATACCTCGCTGCTACGGCTGAATTTGTGGCACTTCATCTCAACCTGGTGATGACGTCTCTGTCAGTAAAAATACTAATGAAAGAGAAATTTGATTGATTTTTTCAATTGTAATTTGGAACCAAAACGGAGCCCCTCGGCACGAAATCCACCCCGGATAATGCTGTTTTATTTTGGTGGTTTTTCTAACTATACAGCAATATTATATTTGTGCCCTGGAGAGTTATTGCTGAGCTTTTAAGATTCATCTCTAGTACCCCACACAGACACAGAACGCAAGATTATTTTATTTGGTGGTTTTTCAACTTATACGCAAGATTACAACGGTCTTCATACTCGATTGATTTTTTGTTTTTTTGTTTGTTTGTTTGGTTTTTTGTTTTTGTTTTTTTTGGTTACTACTGTTGTTGCTATCATGAAAAAAAATTGTTACTAACATTCTGAGGTGAATATTGACTCCTAGGCACCTGAGCTACCCAACATAAACTAGGTCAAACAAACGTTAAAACTATTTACACAAGCGATAACTTACAGGCCGACACGTCACACAGATATTTAATTCTCAGGACAAGACGGAAGGTCGAAATAAACGGGCAGCCATGTTTGATTTTCAGGTAAGACAAAATTATATACACGTATTCTGACATTGTAGTGTCATTAATATCGATATTTGTGTGATCAAATCTGCTCACTTTGATACTAATATACTTTATATAATTCTGAAGGGGGGGGGGGGGGGGGGGTAATCAATGCCTCGTACGTATCATTCCATTTATAAAATATTAAAATCAATGAACGTAATATTTATCATACTGTAATTCTAACTCGTCGTTTCTTTTGACCTATCAAAATCTGTAAGATTCCGTTTTTATTGACAGTAAACTGCTTGTGTGATCCCGGCATCAGAAATGCATCCCCGGCGCAGTGCTCAGGAAGTCCTACTGTGTGACCTCTGTAAAACCGTCCCCCTGCAGAGTCACTGTGAACTTTGTCAGATAAACCTATGCAAGGCCTGTGTTGGGGAGCATCTCTCGGATTCGTCTAAACGACACAAAGTGGTGCCCTATTCACAGTCCACTGTAAACTACCCGACATGCCCGACACACGCCGATAAACATTGTAAACATTACTGTGAGAACTGTGACATTTCTGTCTGTATTACCTGCGTCTCCTCCGGTGAACACAAAGGTCACGATATATCAGAATTTCTGGAAAAAGTCAGCGCTAAAACTCAAAACTTACAAAAAGATTTGGAAGAATTAGAGAACACAATTTATCCCCGGTATGAAGACATGGCGTCCGAATTTCAAAGTGAGAAAGCCGAGTTAGAAACGAATTACGGAAAACTGACCACCGCCGCCGATCAACAAGGAGAAATCTTACACCGAGAGATCACCGCCATTGTCAACCAACGAAAATCTGAGATTCAGGAGATGAAAAACAAACACCTATCTACCATGAATAAAAATACAGAAGAAATCGCACAGAAAATTACGGAACTCAAACAGATCATTGCTGACTTGAAATCAATCCTAGAATCAAATGACGTCTCCTTAACCTCTACTTACCAATCTAGGAATTCCGAGTTCAGAACATTACCGCCGAAAGTCCGCGTTACAGAACCAAGTTTTTCTGCTGGCAAAATAAACAAAGATCAACTCCATGAAATGTTTGGTTCTCTGTCGCCATTATCCATGAACACAGAACATGGCGACACAATGAAGTCAGTAGAAGCTGTATCGTCTCCTCCAGTCAAACCACTGCTTGATGAACCGCGCCTCACCGCCACCATAAACACTGAGTATAAATATCTATTCAGTGTTAGCTGTCTCAGTGAAGAACAAGTCTGGACACGCGGGGATAACAAAATCATGAAGCTCCTCAACCTCCAGAGTGAACGACTGACATCAATAAAAACCAAGTCAGGGAACGAACCATGGGACATAGCAGTGACACGGGACGGAGATCTTATTTATACTGACTATTATAATAACACTGTAAACATAGTGAAGAATAAACAGACACAGACCGTGATCACACTACAGGGGTGGAGACCTCTCTGTGTCTGCTGTACCGCCTCTGGTGATCTCCTGGTTACCATGGACAGTGATGATGTCAAACAATCCAAAGTTGTGCGTTACTCTGGCTCCACAGAGACACAAAGCATTCAGTTTGATGATCAGCGTCGTCCTCTCTATTCATCTGGTTATAACATTAAATACATCAGTGAGAACAGGAACCTGGATATCTGTGTGGCTGACTGTGACGCTAGTGCAGTAGTGGTGGTCAATCCGTCAGGAAAACTCCGATTTAGATACACGGGTCATCCCTCTAATACCAAGTCATCATTTGATCCACACGGCATCACTACAGACAGCCAGAGTCACATCCTGACAGCAGACTGTAACAATGACTGTATCCACATCCTAGATCAGGACGGACAGTTCCTCCGTTACATTGATGATTTACGCGCTCCATTCGGTTTATGTGTGGACATCAGAGACAACCTCTTTGTGGCTGAGTGTCACACTGCTAAAGTGAAGAAAATCCAATATCTATCTACACAGTGTTAATTACACCTCTACACAGTGTTAATTACACCTCTACAGTGTTAATTACCTATATCAGAGTATAAATTACATTTGCTTGTTAATTACAATTCCTTGTTAATTACAGTCCTGTGTTAATTACAGCCCTGTGTTAACATGTACTTGTTTTGAGTGTTTAACTGATTGAACATTAGTCTCTCACTGCTGTTTAGTATTGATGTGTCATTATATTTAGTTAAACAGTATCAAATTATTATACTAACTACTAATTTGAGTGTGCTAGGTTTTATTTATCTATATACAATGTTTTGTGGACTAATTTGACTGTGTTACTAGTTATTTATCTGTACAATGTTTTGTGGACTAATTTGACTGTGTTACTAGTTATTTATCTGTACAATCTTTTGTGGACTAATTTGACTGTATTACTAGTTATTTATCTGTACAATCTTTTGTGGACTAATTTGACTGTGTTACTAGTTATTTATCTGTACAATGTTTTGTGGACTAATTTGACTGTGTTACTAGTTATTTATCTGTACAATCTTTTGTGGACTAATTTGACTGTATTACTAGTTATTTATCTGTACAATCTTTTGTGGACTAATTTGACTGTGTTACTAGTTATTTATCTGTACAATGTTTTGTGGACTAATTTGACTGTGTTACTAGTTATTTATCTGTACAATCTTTTGTGGACTAATTTGACTGTGTTACTAATTATTTATCTGTACAATCTTTTGTGGACTAATTTGACTGTGTTACTAGTTATTTATCTGTACAATCTTTTGTGGACTAATTTGACTGTGTTACTAATTATTTATCTGTACAATCTTTTGTGGACTAATTTGACTGTGTTACTAATTATTTATCTGTACAATCTTTTGTGGACTAATTTGACTGTGTTACTAGTTATTTATCTGTACAATCATCTGTGGACTAATTTGACTGTGTTACTAATTATTTATCCATACAATTTTCTGTGGACTAATTTGTCTGTGTTACTGGTTATTTATCTATATACAATGTTTTCAACACCTGTGAATCACTGAACACAATATAATGAATGTAAATCAGTTATTGTCAAGTCCTTACAAATTTCACTTTGTCGGTATTTTGTGCTTAGCCCTGAATTACAGTACATCCACTACTGAGTACTAACATGTGTGCATGTACAGTGTACTTACTGTAGTGTGATAAACTACTGTTTGTTAATCATATCCTTCTATCTGTGTTTTATTTTCAATGTATGTATTATAGATAAACATGATTTGTAGTACAGTCTTACATTATTACTGAGTACTTACTTAGATATGTAGTACTGTAACAGAGAGTGACCCCAAGCGTTCGGACTTCGGTACAGATCTTTAGATACAAGTTCACAGTCTTCTGTTTATCATCAATAACGTGACACCACTTATTTAAATCTCCACCGTCCTACAAAATCAACACAGATAAAGTAGAATCATATCAAACTGAATTGTCAAGAATAGTTTGTGATATATTTATGTTTTTATATATGTAAATGTAATGGGAAGGAGAAAATTGATGGCTCAAGCAGGAATCGAATCCAAGCCCACTATTTATTAGTCAGATGAGCTAACCACTGAGCTAGCCAATTTGATATCCATGGTTTGAATGGAATCAAACCAGAGACCCCTGTATTACTAGTCAGGTGCTCTAACCACAAAACTATCTAAGGCCAATATCCATGGTTTGCTTTGACCAGGAATCAAACCCTAGACCCCAGTAATACTAGATAGGTGCTATAACCACTGACCTATTCAGACTAATATCCATAGTGCAAATAGTGAAACCCACTACAACATCATTAGTAATTCTGTACTGATATGCTGCACCTATATTAACTGTAAGAACATCATATTTCTGATTTTGGAAAGTTTACTTTCATAGCTCACCTCTGCCATAGTGAGCTTTTCCAATCAAAATTTCTCTGTTGTTATTAACTTTCAACATTTGCATCTTCATCTCCAGAACCACTTAGCCAATTTCAATCAAAATTTGGCACATATCCTCAGGTAAAGGGGGATTCAAGTTTGTTTGAAGGATCATGCCTCTTTCAAAGGAGAATAATCAAGAAAAGGCAAAGATAGGGTGGGTCACTTAAAAATCTCAAGAAGCATTGAGCCAGAAAAGTTGATTTGATGTAAAAGTTTGCTGATGTAGTGTAGATTCAAGTTTGTTCAAATCAGGGCTCCTGGGGATAGGGTGGGGCCACATTATGGTATCAAATTTTTACACAAGATACATCAGAAAAATCTTTTTCTCAAAAATAAGAAAGTCACGATTAATCACATCAATATGTAGCCATCCTCTGATATTACATGTTCACGTTTGTTCAAGTGATGGCCCTTGTGGGTGGGGGTAGAACCACAACAGGGGATCAAAAGTTTTATATGGGGACATATTGGGAAATGGCTTTAAAACTCTTCACCTCAACAACAACAGGGTCATGATTAGTCATGTCAATATGCAAACAACTTCAGATACAGACATCATTTTGGGTTAGAATAAAAGAAGTAGTAAATAAATGAGTTGTGAAGCAATCCAGCCAATGGGCTTGTTCCGTGGCCTTAAAGCCAGGGTCTGGAGGCAAAATCCTGCATTCTGGCAATTTCCTGCCACCGCAATAACAAGGTCAGCGACAGAAAAAAAAATCCCCAGAAAATTAGGATTCGACAATGGTGGTGAAAAAAATTTAGATTTTCTATCTGAAAGTCAGAAACCTATTGTCTTGTCCTGTATGCCCCCCCCCCCCCCCCCCCCCTTTTTTAGGTAGGACTTTAACCTTGCTACTAACTTTTGCATTGTGAGAGATATGGCCCTCATATTTCATATATTGGCACTTTATGTGAAAAAGACCGTCCTTATGGTACCAGAGTTTTTAACCTTGTGACCTTGACCTTAGAGTTGCCTATTTAAGAAAACATACCTTGACAATATCTCCTGAACTATTGTAAGAAGTAGGGTTTTTAGATTTTTATATAGGTTTCTTATGACAAAACCTTACACTTCATACCATTATTATTATCTTTGACTTTGTGATTTTGATCTTGCAGCTTGACTTAAATTTCAAAACTTCAACCAGAACTTGAACTATGCTGCCCGTAACTTTTGAATTGTGAGTGACAGCACTTTCATTTTCTTGTGACAAAAACCTCTTTAGTATCAAAGTTTTCAATCTTGTGACCATGATCTTGGAGTTTGACCTTCTTTTAAGAAAATCTAACCAAGGTAATATCTATTGCAGGTGTACCTTAAATTTGTACAAAGATTCCTTATGGCAAGAGCCTTTGTTTGACGTCTTGACTTTAAAGTTTCACCCAAATTGCAAGACTTGAATAAAAAATAATAAAGTCTTTAATTTTATGTGTATGTATGCATTTCTTGTGACAAGGCATAATTTCTTTTGGTAAACTGGCCAAGGTTTTGATATTTCACCTTGACATTGATTTTGACTTCCTTGTAAGTTATCCTAGACAAATATCCTGGACTGTTTTATGCAGGACTTTCATACTTTGTATATAGATTCGTTATGGCAAGACCTTCCATTTCATTCTATGATGTTTGACCTTGTATCATGGTTTTGTAGTGACCCTTTTGGGGCTACATTGGGGTCACAATACTGCATATCACAATATTCTTTAATACTCTTTAAAACACTTTATACTACAACCTTCAATTCAAAATGTCCATGTATGACTGAGATAATGAACAGAAACTGTAAATTGTACAAAACGTCCAAGGGGCATAACTCTGTCAAACTCTATCTGCCCAAAAACTTTGCATAAAGTAACGTGACCTGCATCATTTAGTGATACATTTATATCCCAAATATCAATTCAAAATGTTCATGTATTTTTTGAACTAACAAGATTAACATCACCAGCAGGGCCCAGAGGATGGAAATAGTGAATTTGTGCTCATTGAAGTATAAATAACTTTTAAGATATAATCTGGATAATAACAACATAAAAAAAAAAAACAACACCCCTCCCATGTAATAAAAAATATCCATAAGTTCCTTGAATGTTAAAAAACTCTGAATCAAAATAATGTGGGGTATATAGAGTGGAAACTGAATTATTTCTACATCTATGGGATACAACTTTGTTAAGCATCAAATAAGAAGCTGATCTAAACACTCTGGTGATGCATCTACAGTGTGTATACCAAATTTCAGTTGAATATGTACATCCATAGCACAGATAATGAAAGGCAACTGAATCACGATGGAATGATGGAAGAATGGAATGACAAACAAGAGATCATATGTACAGATTTTCCTTATATTTTCACATGTAAAACATTGATCCCCTGTTGTGGTCGCCACCCTACATCCCAGGGTCATGATTTCAACAAACTTGAATGTGCATTATGTCAGGAAGCTGCCAAGTAAATTTGAACTTTTCTGGCCCAGTGGTTCTTAAAAAGAAGATTTTTAAAGATTTTCCTTGTATATTCGCATGTAAAATTTTGTTCCCTACTGTGACACAACCCTACCCCCGCGGCCATGATTTTCATAAATTTGAATCTGCACTAAATAAGAAAATTGCCATGTAAATTTGAAATTTTCTGGACCAGTATTCTTGAGAAAAAGATTTTTAAATGACCCCACCCTATTTTTGCATTTCTTTTTTATTATCTCCCCTTTGAAGGTGGGTATAGCCCTTTATTTGAACAAGTTTCCTTTCACCCAAAGATAATTTGTACCAACTTCAACTGAAATTGCCTGCCCGTTCTGGAGAATAAGATTTTTAAAATTTGTCGGCGTATTTTGGCTATTTTGTTCTTATCCCCCTTTGGAGAAGGGTGTTGCCCTTCATTTGAACAAACTTAAATTCCCTTTACCCAAGGATGATTAGCACCAAGTTTGGTTGAAATTAGCTCAGTGGTTCTGGAGATGAAGTCGAAAATGTGAAAAAGTTTTCAGACAGACACATGACGGACAATAGGTGATCAGAGAAGCTCACCTTTCAGCTGAGGTGACCTATAAAGGTTAACAATGTATGCCCTAGCCATTTCATGGCGATGCATAAAAATGGAACATTTTACATAATTTCATTAACAAACCTGACATTTCCTACAGCAATAGTACTATCCAAGTCTGACAGTATGTCAGAATCTTTGGAAAATTATCCTCATCAATCAGCCAGACATCTCCATTAACTGCTTCCCTATAAAATTTATTCTGACATTAAGAATTAGGAATCAAAAATTAACCTCTTCAGACAGTCATACTATGCTTTTGCACCACAATTTCTACAGAAAAATTCATCAAATGATACTAAATGTGTCAAAATGAAACCAATCTTCAATTCAAAAACATTCATAACACATCTGATCTCTTACAAAAATAGTCAGCCCATGAAAATCCGGGTTAGAATAGGACACCAGTACCCCTTGCTTGTCATAAGAGGCAACTAAGAGTGGTCCTTTGGATGGAAGGATATCTACCATGTGCAATATGTATATACTGCTGAAAAATGGCACAAGGCAATAAACATGCACTGCACTATGTGGCAAACCCGCAAATATTTAGCAAAACGTGTGCACGCATCATTTTTCAGTTTGCTTTCAGATGTATTGATAATTTTCCACAATTATAGATATACATGTAGTGTCCAAGGTGTGTAGAACTGCAATTTAACATCACGATGCCAGCTTTTGTCTGATGCCTGACCCATAATGTAGCTTTGATGAGGGCTATTAAGACTATACACTGGTTAGCAACTAAGAACTTACTGCTTTAAATTTTATCAGAGGTACAAGTATTAACAAACAGCAACAAATATCTGAGAATTCACTGCTTTAACTTGCATCAGAGATACAAGGATTTTTAAACAATAAGAAATAATGATTATTTAAATTGCTTATTTAAAAATGGCCCATATGTACACAATTTTGGCCCAATAAATTTCAGAATGACCCCACCATTTTATTATAAGTGGGGTCACTGACCTGTTCTTTGTCCTTCCCAGGCACTGGTGTCCCTATCCTATCCACTGGAGCCATAATTCAAACAATTTACAAACTGTCAGGAAGTTTTCACATAACTTATACAGGTTTCATCCTTTCTAGTTCAGTGGTTCTTGAAAAAAATTCTTAAATGACCCCATGTTATTTTTGCCATTTCTTGATAATCTCCCTTTCAAAGGAGATGAAGCCCTTCATCTGAACAATTTTAAATGTTTTTATGCAAGAATGCTCTGTACCAAGTCTGGTTGATATGAGGCATGTGATTGTAGAGAAGTTAAATATGTGTGAAGTTTACAGACAGACAGACAGACAGACAGATAGATAGCAGTTCACTTGAGCTAAAAGCTCAGGTGAGCTAAAAAGAAATTTTATCAGCTTCATACATACGACTGCCTCCAGAAATGGGTTGGATGATAAGGTAACCTCCTCCTGCTTTAGGAGACAGGAAATGTTTCTGCAGCAGAGTGTCATCATCTCCCGAGGCTCATGAAGCTGAAAATCCAAAGTAACAATGAAGTGCTGGATAATTATCAGTTTCATAACAGAATATAAACAGGAGACTCCCTGGCCTTATCTGTCACCTTAGTTAAAGGTAACACTAAGGATACAAAATCTATACATATAACAGGAGGTACTGTGAGCACTGCTCACTAAGAATAACCCCTGCTCACCCCAATCTACCAAACCCAAAAGATGTTCCTTTGACCTTTTGATCCCAAAATCAGTCGAGATAATTTTCATTCCATGGGTAGTCCATATGTGTGATATAGTGACTCAAGGTGAAAAGGATAACGCGCGACAGCACAAAACCATTTTGCTATTTCAATGTCTAGGTCTTGACCTTTTGACCCCAAAATTGACAGAGATCATCTCCTTCTCATGGGGAGTCTGTATGTATGGTATGTTGACTCTAGGTGAATAGGATAACACTTTAGAGCCCAGACACCATTGCATCTACAGACAGACAGAGGTATGGACAGACTACCTGATAACGTTATAGTATAATTCATATAGTCTAAGGGAGGTAACTAATATCTGCCTTTCATTATATTCTTTACACTCTGAACATGATTGCAGGCAATACAAAGCCTCCTACCATTAGGGTAATTCAGTCAAAAGTAGGTCAAGCATAACGACACTCAAACTTGATTTGTAATTATCAAAGAAAAAGTCACATATCAAATTTTAATTGAATATCTTCATCTAATGCGGAGAATAGTTTGGAAAACTGATTCTTGCAATTCATCATGGGGCACAATTCATTCAAAAGCAGGCCAAGCATAACGAAACTCAAACTTAATCTGTAACTATCCAAGACAAAGCCATATATAAAATTTCAGTCGAATATCTTCATCCAATGCAGAGAAAAGTCAGTAAAACCTTAAGCATACATCAAGGGGCATAATTCAGTCAAAAGGATGTCAAGCATTACAAAACTCAAACTTGATCTGTAACTATTTAGGACAAAAATTTTAGTTGAATACTGTTGTCAAATATGGGGAAAAGTCCAGAAAACTGATTCAGAATGACAGAGAGAAGGACAGAGAGAAGGACAGACAGACTGAGGGTAAACTAATAGTCCCCTTTAGCAAAGCTTGGTAGGGGACTAACCAATGAATACTTCTCTGACTCTTGTTAGGGAAATTAAGGACACCCACTGCTAGCTACACTCCACCAATGTTTATTCGAATGTTCATCCTCCACCAGCAGATAATGATGACCAGCTGATGAGTTTTAAGAAAATTTCTTCTGTGAGTGTCCACTAACACTGTGGCCTCTTCCATACAAGTTCCTAAAAAAGTCCAATGATAAGTTACGGCTGAAAATGAGAATGTAAATGAGGCTCAAATGATTGGAGTCACAGATGTTGCTAGCTGGTAAATGTCAAGACTCAGGTGAAATGAGTCCCCACATGAAATCCCCAATTAGAGTAAGTATCACAACCCCCTGCACTTGAGGGTGAGACATGTTGTTGTAGTCAGCAACACAAGTTGTGTACTCTTTCAATAAGAATGTCACCACAAAGCACATACATGTAATTACAAAAGGACCACAGACCCTAACAGTCACCCGAGTCCATTAACCCATACATAGATCATGTATTTAGTTTTTCCTCATATATATCTGAGAGTAAAGAAGAATGATTGATTGCACATGTTTAATGTCCCGCTCAAGAATTTTTCCCTCATATGGAGACGTCACCATTGCCGATGAAGGGCTGCCAAATTTAGGCCTATGCTCGCCGCTTATGGACAGGGAGGGATTTTTATCGTGCCACACCTGCTGTGACACGGGGCCTCGATTTTTGCGGTCTCATCCAAAGGACCACCCCATTTAGTCACCTCTTACAACAAGCAAGGGGCACTGGGGATCTATTCTAACAACACGAATCCCCTCGGGGCTAGTAAACAAGACGATTTTGTAAAATTGAAGATTTTTTTTATGATTGAATGCAATTTTACTAAAGAGCCATATTGCCCCAACCCTAGGGCTTAAACTCCTGACCCAGGGGTCATGATTTTCACAACTTAGGTATAGAGATCTTCATGGACATCATATCCATGCATTTAGTTTTTTTGAGAGTGGAGAATATTTTCTAAGAATTAATATATATTTTAACTACGAGGGCTTTTTGATATGTAATGTGATTATGCTTTGCACAATTTCATCAATGATGAAACTCTCGAATAGCTCTATTCAATACCTTTCCATTGGTATAAACATAAGCCTTCAGCTTCACATAGTTTTAAACTTATAGTTATTTCAGTAAAGCCAGTCATTGACCACTTTTGTAAAAATGGTTGTGAAACGTGTTGAGAATATTGAAGAAATTAGAGTTTATATAAAAGTTCGCACAAAACTCGATCATTCAGTAACGCAGATTTTGACTGAATTGGGGGAAGTTTATGGGTCTGATAAGGTATCTCATGAGACAGCTTGTAGGTGGAGAAAGAAATTTCTGACTGGCACAGAGTCTCTTATAGATGCAGTAAAATCTGGCCGACCTGTGACTGTAACAGGCAAAGCAAATGTATAAAAAGTCAGGAAAATAATTGAAAGAGATGACAGGTACACAATACTTGAAACTGCCAAAGCTTTTGGCATATCGCTATCGCGGGTGCATTTCATTTTGAAGCATATTCTTAAAGTACAAATGATTTCTACCAAATGGATACTGCATATATTGACAGATGCCGAAATATAGGTACGAGTAAAAGCCGCTAATCAATGGCTCAAAATGTTTCCCAAATTCAATCAAAGACAATTTGCAAACATTGTTATTGGTGACGAAACATGGATTCACTATTTTGAACCAGTGAGAAAAATTGGACACAAATATGGCTAACTAAACATGATAGAAGGCCTGCAGTAGCCAAAAGAACTATAAGCGCAAAGAAGGTTCTTTATTGGACATTCTTCTCAAGTGATGATATAGCCGTGCAAATTCCGGTTTAAAGGGACAAAAGTGTTACAGGTCGGTATTACAGAGATGTTATACTAAAAAAGGTAAAGAAATATTATCATAAATAACACCCTGTGTCAGGATTTAGGCATGTTCGTCTAAATCATGATAATGCTCCATCACATACATCTAAGCATGTGAAGCAATTTTGAGGCGGAGAAGGTTACCATCTTGCCACACTCACCAAACCCCCATGCAACTTTTTGCAAAACTTAAAAAAAAGTTCTTATCTGGTCTTCATTACAAGTCCTGACAAGCCCTTGGCTCAGCCGTCAATCAATGCCTCAGAAGTCTACCTAAATCAGCATATATTGACGCATTTCAAAAATGATTCAGAGATTGAAATTGTGTATTTCAGAATGACTTACTATTTTATTATGAAGATACTAGTAGTATAATTTTGAGAAATTGAATGCATTTGGTTGTTTAAAAGATTTCCATTCAAAATGTCTACATTAAGGACATACATGACGTTTTGTTTGAAATTATTTTTTCATCTTCTCGATATCAAGAGTTCTTGTACGATTTATAAAATAGGTTTCAGTTTTATTCTGTAGCAATATTATCATACTTGGTATATCAGCTTTGAAAACACCATGGTATTTAGCATTTAGAAGTCTGCAGCTCAGAGAAAGAGAATTAAGCAAACAAAATTTTCGTTTAGCCATAGTTAAGTCAGCAGAACAGAATACCATCTTAATTCCACCAAACAGCCAAGTTACTATTCAAGGCTATACAGACAGAAAGACACCCTACCAAACAACTTGTGCTTTATTACAGACCACCAAAGATTCTAGAATACCATCAGATTTAGACATTGAGCCAACGATAGCTATTTATGATTACAAGGAAAAGCAAGAAATTCCAGTACACATTAGCAACTTAACAACGCGAACTGTGACGGTAAACCCCAGAGCTGTAATATGCGAGTTACATCCTGTTACCATCGTCGACGACCCACATCAGTTACAACAAGATGATGTCAAACATTTAGATGAGATTAAGATTTCAGCAGGCAGTTTAAGTCCAAAACAACAGGAGCAAGTCCAGAAGCTACTCAGACACTACCAAGACATATTTTCTAGAGGAGAGACAGACATAGGATTTAACAACACAGTGAAACACAAGATAGAATTACAATATGAGGCACCCTTTAAGCAAAGAACTAGGAGAATACCACCAGCAATGTTTGAAGAAATCAGGAGTCACCTTAAGATGCTATTAGATTCAAAAGTTATCAGAAAGTCAAGTTCACCATTTTCCAGCAATGTGGTTTTATGCAGAAAGAAAGACAACAAACTTAGAATGTGTATTGACTACAGGCAACTCAATCAGAGAACTAAGAAAGATGCCTATGCACTACCCAGAATAGAAGAAATTTTGAATGCACTCTCAGGAAATAAGTATTTTTCAATTTTGGACATGAAGTCAGGATACCACCAAGTAGAAATTTTAGAGGAACATAAAGAGAGAACTGCTTTTACCGTAGGACCACTAGGATTCTATGAATTTAATCGCCTTCCATTTGGACTTTCAAATAGCCCAGCTACCTATCAGAGATTAATGGAATTTTGTTTGGGAGAATTACACCTGAACATCTGTTTCATTTTCTTGGACGACCTTATCATCTTTTCACAGACATATGAAGAACATCTACAGAGATTGAAACTAGTTTTTGACAAGTTAAGAGAATCAGGATTGAAACTTTCACCAAAGAAATGCAGCTTATTTATGGAAAAAGTGAAATACGTCGGCCACATTGTTTCAGAAGAGGGTA
Source organism: Ostrea denselamellosa (assembly GCA_024699665.1). Lineage (NCBI taxonomy): Eukaryota > Metazoa > Mollusca > Bivalvia > Ostreida > Ostreidae > Ostrea > Ostrea denselamellosa. Next base: position 3,913,660 of record JAMZEH010000004.1, read on the forward strand.
TTGAGACAGATCCTGATAAAGTTCAGAGAGTCTTAGACTGGCCTATACCAAAGTCACCGGAAGAAATTAGAAAATTCATCGGATTCATTGGTTACTATAGAAAATTTATTCCAAATTTCAGCAAAATTTCCAAGCCTTTAACAATAATGATGCCTAAACCTGACAGCAAAAAGAAGGGTAGACGAAAGAAAACAGAATTTAATTGGGGTACAGAACAACAACAAGCATTTAACCATCTTAAGGAACTTCTTATCCATCCACCAATCCTCGGATATGCCAATTACAGTTTGCCATTTGAGCTACACACAGATGCTAGTCAATCAGGACTCCGCGCAGTATTATACCAAGAACAAGAAGGCAGAAAACGAGTCATCAGCTATGCAAGTCGGAGTTTGAGTCCAACAGAGAGAAATTATGCTGCACATAAACTGGAATTTTTAGCTTTAAAGTGGGCTGTCACAGAAAAATTTCATGATTATCTTTACGGTTATAGATTTACAGTTTTGACAGATAATAACCCATTGACATACGTTTTGACGACTGCACGACTTGACGCAGCAGGACATAGATGGCTAGCAGCATTATCAGTTTATGATTTTGATATTGTTTACAGGCCAGGAAAGCAGAATCATGATGCAGATGCCCTATCCAGAAGACCTATTGATGACAATTCTCATTTGATTTCAACAGATTCCATCAAAGCAGTTTGCCAAGCAGTTCATGCAGAACCACTAATTACTTCTTTTTCTTTAGATACTTCTATTCTAGACAACAGTATTTCACAGACAAATGTCAGTAACCAGAATATAAATTGGCATGATGTACAAAGGAATGATCCTGTTTTGGATTTACCATGTTAAACGGAAACAGAAACCTAGACTTGAGGATTTACCATTTGGTATGGAATCACAAATTTTACTCAGAAACTTTAGCAAATTGAAAATCATCAACAAGGTACTTTACAGGGAAACAGCAACTGCAGATAAAAAGACTCAACAGCTAGTGATACCAAGGGAATTCAGGAACAAAATTTTGACAGAATTACATAACAAATTTGGACATCCCGGAAGAGAAAGGACAACATCTTTAGTCAAAGACAGATTTTATTGGATAGGCATGCACCAGGATATTGAAAATTGGATAAAGAACTGCAACAGATGTGTACATAGGAAGTCAACCAATCAAAGAGCCCCACTTGTCAACATCCAGTCATCATATCCATTAGAATTAGTTTGCATGGATTTTCTGACATTAGAACAGAGTAAAGGAGGATATCAGCATATACTTGTAATAACTGACCATTTTACTCGATTTGCGCAAGCCATTCCCACTAGAAACATGACTGCGAAAACAACTGCAGAAGCTTTATTCGATCATTTTATCAACAACTATGGAATTCCAACTAGAATACACTCAGATCAAGGAGCCAATTTCGAATCACAGATAATCAAAGAGTTATGTCAAATTACAGGGATGCAGAAATCTAGAACCACATCATACCATGCAATGGGTAATGGCCAATGCGAAAGATACAACAGAACATTATTAGATATGCTAGGAACCTTAAGACCATCTCAGAAACAGAACTGGAAAGTACACATAAACCCACTTGTACATGCCTACAATTGCACCAGAAATGAGACTACAGGGGTATCTCCATACAGTTTAATGTTTGGAAGAGAACCTAATTTACCTATAGATATTGAATTCGGAATACAGAAAGAAAAGGGAAAATCTATCTCAAAGTACATCAGCGATCTTAAGAAGAATATGAAAACAGCGTATGAAATAGTCAACAGATATACACAGAAATCCCAAGAGAAACAGAAAGAAGGTTATGATCAGAGAACTAGAGGAGCAGAGATAAGGACAGGAGATCGAGTTTTAGTGAAGATCGTAGCATTCGACAGGAAACACAAAATTTCAGACAAATGGGAAGAAGAACCTTATATTGTAATTAACCAACCAAACAGCAACATTCCAGTGTATACAGTACAGAAGGAAACATCAAAAGGAAAGACGAGAACCTTACACCGATACCTTTTACTCCCTATCGGACATCTAGAGAATTACACGACAACTATAGAAGAATCTACACCTAAACCACCAAGACCTACACCAAGACCAAGGACTAGGCAAACAGTGAAAGAGAAGGTGCATATGCAGGAAAAGACCGGTCGCAGAAATGATGATGATGATGACAGTTCTGATGAAGAGTTAGAAATGGTACCATTGTCAAGATCCACTGTCAAGGAAAACATCCCACAAGATGTAGTTACTCCAAGGGATCAAAGAGAAGATCAAGAACCTAGAAGAGAACCAGAACTGCTTCGAGAGCCAGAACGGAGAAGAGAGCCAGAGGAAACAGAAGAAGATGGAATCACGCATCATGATGCAGGAAATCAAGAGACTGCTGAGGATAGGCAGGAAGTAGTTGAAGAACAGCAGCATAGTGATGCTGAGTTAGAAGATGTGGCACAGGCTGAAGAAGTCGAACCACTTAGAAAAATACCAAGGAGAAGTAATAGGGAGCGAAAGAAACCAACATGGATGAAAACTCAGGAATATGTTTTAAGGCAACAACATCAGGAACCACTGGAGTGGCAGAAAAAATGTGAGTATTTGCAAAGTTTAAAGAACACGCATGAGATGAAAGGTTTTGAAAAAGAAATACTCCATGCTATGATTGATATTTTCAATAATTCGTAAATTGATTTTATCTTGTATATACAGTTAGTTTTAATTCAAGAATTCCAGACTATAAATCGTTTATCCAGGTACATCATATCATACAGGTAAGCACATTTATTAGATAAATGACGGGGACGTCATTTTCTAATGGGGGGGAGTTTGTAGTAGATGTACTTTTGCCATAAAAATGATAAAAGAGTATTTAAATAGATATATATAGATAAATAGATATTAAGATCAACAAATAATTAAAACCTAGTATTAAAACTTATAGGTTTACAGAATTAAATTTATTTCTTCTATTTTACTAATTTGGGTATTTAGTAATAGCCATACACTCCCTTTGGATCCACACACACATTTACAGACATTCAACATTCATTGGTCTATATTTGAATTAGTTTGATTTTATTGGTTGAAACTTTATGGTCATTGTGGGTGAACACTTTTCATGAACGAGTTCTAGAAGAAAGACCTTTTGCAACATTCTCTCTATATGACTATATATTTTGAACAACTTTGTAATTTTGAATAACCTGAAACTGGAAGACCTTGACAAATGTAAGTTTTTAACATTTTACTAATAATCAAATTTTCAGATTAAGTATTTTATTATTTTGATAGAAAAGATATATGTATTGAAGTAAATCTTTATGAAGCAGATGTATATAAATTCGATGAACTTTCTTAGATCCTTTAATTGTATTTATATTGGAATATTTTGTATTGAAATATTTATAGAGAATGAAATTTATATTAATTATTACATGAAATAGATTATTTCTGTGAAGAACATATATTTATTATTAAATTTACTATCTAGGTATTAAATTCTGATTGCTGTACATTATTGTAAAGCAGTGTGCCTAATTCCATAAATTGGTATGTTCATCTGTATTTTCTTTTAAGGATATTTTCAGTTAAAATTATAATGGAAAGATAACTCTCTATAGGATCTCTATTATGTACATAAATGATTTTAGAGTTACCTCCCTTAGTGATCATTTTGATTTCTGATGTGTAATTTAAAGGGAGAGAACATTGTTTTATTTTATATTAACTTAAAGTCATTAGTAATGAATAGATATTGAAATATACAATTATATATAATATTTGTTATGTATATTTCAGGGCAGAATTATATTTATCTATTCATTGAATCCAGATTGTGACCAGAATATATAATGATGTGAAAAAAAAAACAAATTGTGTTTCGTTTATTTATGCCGGGAAATCCCGTTACACTTGCATTATAACTGAAAGAATTACATCTCATTGTGGACTTTGAAAGTATTTTTAAAGATTTTTTTTTTTTCGAATACATTCCTATATAAAACTTTAGACCCCTACACTGTACCATGCTGACTTACTGGGTGATGGTGTGTACAAATTATAAATCTCCTAAATCCCTACCCTGACCACAGAGGCCACAATATCAAACAATTTGAAATTATACACGTATATATCTAATGACATATTGTACACCTATACATATCTAATGACATATTGTACACCTATACATATCTAATGACATATTGTACACCTATATATATATATATATATATCTAATGACATATTGTACACCTATATATATATATATCTAATGATTTGTTTGTTTATAGCCGCCTGAGCAATTTTCAGCTATCCGGCTATATCTAATGACATATTGTACACCTATACATATATATATCTAATGACATATTGTACACCTATATATATATATCTAATGACATATTGTACACCTATATATATATTTAATGACATATTGTACACCTATATATATATATATATATCTAATGACATATTGTACACACACACACATATATATATCTAATGACATATTGTACACATACACACACATATATATATATATATACCTAATGACATATTGTACATATATATATATGCCCCAGCAGAGAGTCATGATTTAAACCAGTGGCATACCTAGTAGGTATCTGAATTTTTAGGTAGTACACAACAGACTCTAGGTTTACAATGCAAAATTTTCCTATAATTCATTTTTTTCTTTTTTTTGGGGGGGGGGGGGGGGGGGGGGGACTTACAGAATTTTTTTTTATGTTAAATTGTACCTATTTGCAAAATTTAAACGAAATCTTACCTGTACAATTTATATAAAGGTTCTAAATCCAGTCTTAGATGCCCTTACTTAAAGCCATTCGTTTTGGATATCCTCACTTAAATCTATAAGTTTTCATTAATGTACACATTTTGGAAAATCAATTGGGAAGAAAATATAGACTTTATGACACAAGTTTATTAACAAGAGGTAAGTGAAATATAAAAAACAAATAAAATAATTAGTCACAATTTAATTTTTAAATTATTTTATCACACTTGACGATATGAATAAAGGTCAAATTTGCCATACTTGGCATGTTTAAAAACATCAATTCTACAAAAAAAAACAACTAACAAATGACATTTCAAGACATACAGATTCAGCAATACCTATGTCACATTCGATCCCTCCACCTTACTTCCAATTTCAATATTTTCATCAGTAACACATTCAGCATCAGCCTGCCAGTTGATACTTGCATTTGTGTCATGTCCGATCCCTCCACTTTACTTGCCGATGTCAATATATTTATCAGGAACACATTCATCATCAGTCAGACAGTTTTGAAATCGGACAACAATAATGCATAAATTCGATATCGATACCGGGTGGTAATTTAGTGCATAATTATAATCTTGAATTTCCAAACCACTTGCTTTTTTCCAAATGTAATCGTCACTTGGAGTTTATTTAGTCTTTTGCACTCCATATTGATGTCGTCGGTACATAGCCTAGTACCCAAGACCTTCCCCTTGCACTCAGAAGGCCTCGGGTACTAGCCTATTGTCTGTATTATTTGCTGCTACAGAAGCTTGGTTCAATTGCGTCAAAAATATGTCAGGTGAATGTTTGAATTAGGCAAGGTGCTTCCAAAATGTTAGCGTTTCAAATACTGTTGCGTACCACCTTACTCAATCGAAATCTATAGATATTTTTTTTTCTGGTTTTTTTTTTTTTTTATAGGTTTTTTCCTGTTTAAATTTATTTACTGATTAAAATTCAGAACCTGAAGGGGGGTTTCACTTCTCCCTTCTCCTTTGGTTGAATATTTTATTTTTATTTTTTTTAGGGTCATTTTTATTTTTTTTTTCACTTTACCCCAACCCCTCAACTTCTTGGGTGGAAAAGGTACAAAATCGGGTCACAGCCCCCTTTGAAAATTGTATGGATCTGCCACTTATGTAAACAAGCCCCAACTCCATCACCAGACTGAATGCGAAATTAAATATTTCATTTATCCAACTTCATGATTGCAAATGTTTCCATTTAACAAAAGTGCAAATTTCTACTACTGAAAAGTAAATGGTTTCTTAAGTAAACGGTTTTAATTTTTATTTTAATTCTATTCCAAGTGTTAAAATCCCAAGAGGGCGAGGGCTAAAATATCGGAATCTAACCATCAAACATTTCAGAAGATTATAACAATCCAATAACAATACTGAAAAGTCTATAAATTACTTTATGGCTGACACATAACAACTGGATTATCTTCATAATGATAATCGCTGGAACATCAACTTCCTGCGGGTTTCTATTGGCAGACGACTGAGTGAATCACACACCCGATGATGTTCTTATTTAGGAAACCGATCTCGATTTACTTGTTTCAAATAATGACATAATATATATATATATATATATATTGCGTGTGATATTGTTGACGATTACATTTACATTACAAAATAACCATTAATTACTTATTTTTAAAAAAATAAATTTAAGTAAAAAGTAAACTTTAATAATGGATATGCATTTCAGTAATAGATTTGATATTTTAAGTAAATGCTAAGTTTTATTTGTTTGTTTTACGTCCCGTTGAGAAATTTTCACTAATATTGAGACGTCACCAGTTGAAGGTGAAATACCACAAATTTAGAACTCAGGGGCCATATTTACCTTAGCAGTTTACGATGAAAACTTACGAACACATGAGTAAAATGAGTAAAACTGACGCGTCGTATCTTAAGTTAAAACTTACGAACGTCTTAATTGTCAGAATTTTTTTTTTTTTTTTTTTTTTTTTGCGTAGGATTAGAAGTCTAGAAAAACTCAGTGCTACAAATTTAGAACTGTGCTTAGCGCTCAGGGTCGTAGCAGTGAGAGTTCTTTAACATGCCAACGCCTGCCGCGATACGGGACCTCCATTTTTAAGGTCATATCCGAAAGACTACCTATTTTTACGTCTTAGGTTTGAGCAGGGCTCGAACTCATGACCTCCCGGTTACGAAGTGAACGCTCTAACCACTGAGCTACTGCGACCGGTGTGTATTAATTATTATTAATCATCAATACTATTTTAAGTAAAAAAAAAAAAAAAGGATTACTAAGCGTGTAGTATGTAGCAGTGTGTTTAAATCTGTGTGGTCTCTCTCTCTCTCTCTGTCTCTCTCTCTCTCTCTCTCTCTCTCTCTCTCTCTATATATATATATATATATATATATATATATATATATATATATATCATATGATGCAATATTTTAATAAATATGATTAGTGCATATGAAATTAAAAACACATCTTATGATTCCTTGATCCACCCCTTCTTTATTTTGTTTTTGGTCTGGTTGGTTGTGGTTGACCTTTGGTCAGATTTATTTTCAATGGCATTTATTTCGACAAAGACATTTTGGACCTTGAAATCCAGACCTGACATGCTGTTAGTACTAATCTTATTAACACTTATCTTCATAATATGTATATACATGTATAGCTGATATCACTGAGAGAAGAATGAAAGTTTAAATCTCATGGTAAACACCAATTTAAAAGTTATTTCATATCAGTGTGTGCTTTCATAGAGGTATTATAGTGTATATAGTACTGTAATGAAATATTTGTTGTAAATAAATCTATCAGAAGCATTGGCTAAGTATTATGACGTTTTCATGAACTGGGCCTTGTCCCATAGATAGGTAATTAAAATATAATACCTTTTGTTATACTTGAAACATTTAATTTCATAGGATGACGTTATCTGTAATGTTATTGTAAAGTGTCATATATATAATATAAGGGCTCGCAGTACTCATTTCTTTCAGGTTAAATGGAAAATGATGCACAATGAATAGAACAGAACTAGACTGAACTGGGCCCTAAAATACAAAAAATAGCAACAATGAATATCACAATGATATACAATCAATACATCTTTACTGGTAAATGTTCATTTCAACCTTTAAGAGTTATCTCCCGTATTTCAAATATATATATAATAGTACTGCGAGCCCTTAGTCAGAAGTTAGCCATTTGTGTATCTTAAAAACTTACCACCCCTGCAACATAAGTAAAAAAAAAAAAATAAAAATCAAGAGTGATGAAATTTGTGTATTCAATATTGGAGATGACAGTTCCAGATGATACTGTTAACGTGATACAATTTATGAAGTGCTTTGTTTGTGGTCAAAATAAGAAAAGTTGCAATTCGTTTCAAAGTACTATCCGCATTTTTTTTTAAATTTCAAATAACGACGAATGCATTTAAAGGCATGTAAATGCTTGAAACGTTGAGCACAGCATACGGAGAGGGAAGGGGAGGGGGAGGGGTGCAGCAAAATGACAGTACTGGTTCAGAACAGTTTTGTTTGTGAGCGCATCCATTCATTTCAAGCATCCATCCATTTCAAGCACCCATCCATTTTAAGCATCCTTGCATTTCTATTAGAGTCCTAGCAAAATGGAAGCAGTACTAGCATTTCTTTCGGGTGTGAAATTGTTGACGATATTGCCAAAAACATAACTCTACACCAAGTGAATGTTAATGACAAATACCCATCTCTTGTGTTTTATGTTGGTCAGTACGATCTTGGAATTTCTTAAGTGGTAGCTGGTGATAGACTGGCCAGTATAACATTATCGTACAATATACCATTATTGTAAAGTATAACATTATCGTACAGTATAACACTATTGTACAGTATAACATTATCATACAGTATAACATTATCATATAGTATAACATTATCATACAGTATAACATTATCGTACAGTATAACATTATCATACAGTATAACATTATCATACGGTATAACATTATCATACGGTATAACATTATCGTGCAGTATAACATTATTGTACAGTATAACATTATCGTACAGTATAACATTATCATACAGTATAACATTATTGTACAGTATAACATTATCGTACAGTATAACATTATCATACAGTATAACATTATTGTACAGTATAACATTATCATACAGTATAACATTATCATACGGTATAACATTATCATACAGTATAACATTATCGTACGGTATAACATTATCATACAGTATAACATTATCGTACAGTATAACATTATCGTACAGTATAACATTATTGTACAGTATAACATTATCATACAGTATAACATTATCGTACGGTATAACATTATCATACAGTATAACATTATCATACAGTATAACATTATCATACAGTATAACATTATCATACAGTATAACATTATCATCCAGTATAACATTATCGTGCAGTATAACATTATCATACAGTATAACATTATCATACAGTATAACATTATCATACAGTATAACATTATCATACAGTATAACATTATCATCCAGTATAACATTATCGTACAGTATAACATTATCATACAGTATAACATTATCATCCAGTATAACATTATCGTACGGTATAACATTATTGTACAGTATAACATTATCATACAGTATAACATTATCATACAGTATAACATTATCGACCGATCACGGTGGCTCAGTGGTAGAGCTCTCGCCTCGTGAACGGAAGGTCGTGAGTTCGAGCCCCGCTCGGGCCGGCCGCGTCAAACCTAAGACGTTAAAAGAGGTAGTGATTGCTCCTTCGCCAAGAGCTCGGCATTACGAAGTGAGAGTCACGGGTCTTTCGGATGGGACCTTATAAACGGAGGTCCCGTGTCGCAGCAGGTGTGGCACGTAAAAGAACCCTCACTGCTAAAAGCCATTAGTGCTAAGCATAGGTCTAAATTTGCAGCCCCGTCACCGGTAATAGTGACAGTCGCCGGATAGCTGAAAAATTGCTCGGGCGACTATAAATAAAAAACAAACAAACATTATCGTACAGTATAACATTATCATACAGTATAACATTATCATACAGTATAACATTATCGTACAGTATAACATTATCATCCAGTATAACATTATCGTACAGTATAACATTATCATACAGTATAACATTATCATATAGTATAACATTATCATACAGTATAACATTATCATACAGTATAACATTATCGTACAGTATAACATTATCGTACAGTATAACATTATTGTACAGTATAACATTATCATACAGTATAACATTATCATATAGTATAACATTATCATACAGTATAACATTATCGTACGGTATAACATTATCATACAGTATAACATTATCATACAGTATAACATTATCGTACGGTATAACATTATCATACAGTATAACACTATTGTACAGTATAACATTATCGTACAGTATAACATTATCATACAGTATAACATTATCATACAGTATAACACTATCGTACAGTATAACATTATCATACAGTATAACATTATCGTACGGTATAACATTATCATCCAGTATAACATTATCGTACGGTATAACATTATCGTACAGTATAACATTATCATACAGTATAACATTATCATACAGTATAACATTATCATACAGTATAACATTATCATACAGTATAACATTATCATACAGTATAACATTATCGACCGATCACGGTGGCTCAGTGGTAGAGCTCTCGCCTCGTGAACGGAAGGTCGTGAGTTCGAGCCCCGCTCGGGCCGGCCGCGTCAAACCTAAGACGTTAAAATAGGTAGTGATTGCTCCTTCGCCAAGAGCTCGGCATTACGAAGTGAGAGTCACGGGTCTTTCGGATGGGACCTTATAAACGGAGGTCCCGTGTCGCAGCAGGTGTGGCACGTAAAAGAACCCTCACTGCTAAAAGCCATTAGTGCTAAGCATAGGTCTAAATTTGCAGCCCCGTCACCGGTAATAGTGACAGTCGCCGGATAGCTGAAAAATTGCTCAGGTGACTATAAATAAAAACAAACAAACAAATATAACATTATCGTACGGTATAACATTATCGTACAGTATAACATTATCCTACGGTATAACATTATCATTATCATACAGTATAACATTATCATATAGTATAACATTATCATACAGTATAACATTATCATACAGTATAACATTATCATACAGTAAAACATTATCGTACAGTATAACATTATCGTACGGTATAACATTATCATTATCATATAGTATAACATTATCATACAGTATAACATTATCATACAGTATAACATTATCATACAGTATAACATTATCATACAGTATAACATTATCGTACAGTATAACATTATCGTACAGTATAACATTATCATACAGTATAACATTATCATACAGTATAACAATATCATACAGTATAACATTATCGTACAGTATAACATTATCATATAGTATAACATTATCATACAGTATAACATTATCATACAGTATAACATTATCATACAGTATAACATTATCGTACGGTATAACATTATCGTACGGTATAACATTATCATACAGTATAACATTATCGTACGGTATAACATTATCATACAGTATAACATTATCATACAGTATAACATTATCGTACGGTATAACATTATCATACAGTATAACATTATCATACAGTATAACATTATCATACAGTATAACATTATCATACAGTATAACATTATCGTACAGTATAACACTATCGTACAGTATAACATTATCATACAGTATAACATTATCATACAGTATAACATTATCATACAGTATAACATTATCATACAGTATAACATTATCATACAGTATAACATTATCGTACGGTATAACATTATCATACAGTATAACATTATCGTACAGTATAACATTATCATACAGTATAACATTATCGTACGGTATAACATTATCGTACGGTATAACATTATCATACAGTATAACATTATCGTACGGTATAACATTATCATACAGTATAACATTATCATACAGTATAACATTATCGTACGGTATAACATTATCATACAGTATAACATTATCATACGGTATAACATTATCATACGGTATAACATTATCATACAGTATAACATTATCATACAGTATAACACTATTGTACAGTATAACATTATCGTACGGTAGAACATTATTGTACAGATTATATAAACAGTCAAACCTGGGACATACCCTAATACAGGCTGTTCTTTCACATGAGTATAACTACAACCTGTCATTAGGTCGAATACTGTCGGACGTGTTAATTGTTGGCCGTTCTTTCCTCTGTTTATCTGGTTAAATACAGGGCTCATGGCGGATGTGATCCGTCGACAGAGGATGCTTCACATCTGGTATGTCCAAGGATCCGTGTTTGCCCTACTCTTAACTTTGTGATTTTTATAAGATTTATGAGATTGATCATTATTCGTTACCTTCACTTTTTCTTGCAACTCCATAGAATTGCAATGTTGGGGAGTATATGAAATACTGTCTTTGATTGATTGATTGTTTGTTTGTTTTCCGCCACACTTAACAATTTTTCAGTTATCTGGTGGCGTTCAGTTTTTGTAAGTAGAGGAGAGAACCCAGAAACAATGTATCCGGGAAGAGACCACCGACCTTCCGAGAGTAAACTGGCAAACGTTCTCAAATATATCGGCGCGAGCGGGATTCGAACCCGCGCCGACTAGAGGTGAGAGGCCTTGTGATTTTGAGCGCAATGCTTTAACCACTCGTCGACGGAGGCCCCCTGTCTTGAAATCCGATTGTTACTTGTAAGATCAAATTGGATTGTAATCTTATTTATTAATCTTCAGTTAGTAGTAGGTCGGCATTACATGTAGAAGGGGGCCACCAAACAGAGTAATGCATTAAACATGCATGTATTCATACGCTGTCTTTAGATGCCCTTTGACCTTTAATCTACTCGCCATAGGGTAGTTTCTACCTGAGGCCTGCAGTCGAAAGTAGCGAGATTCTTTTCATTTTACCCACTGCATTTGCTGTAGTTAGTTACTGACGAATTTTTTTTTTTATGTTAAGAAATACAAAAAATGATAGTTTTATGTTAAGAAATACAAAACATGATATTTTTATGTTAAGAAATACAAAATAGGATTTTTTGAATGTTAAGAAATACAAAACATGATTTTTGCTACGTTAAGAAATACAAAACATGATTTTTGCTACGTTAAGAAATACAAAACATGATTTCTTTTTATGTTAAGATATGATAGATTGATATTGTTGTTTTCCGCCACACTCAACAATTTTTTAGATATCTGGTGGCGTCCAGTTTTTGTACGTGGAGGAGAGAACCCAGATGCAATGTACCCGGGAAGAGACCACCGACCTTCCGAAAGTAAACCGGCAAACTTTCTCAGATATATCGGCGCGAGCGAGATTCGAACTCGCGTCGATTAGAGATGAGAGGCCTTGTGATTTTGAGCGCAATGCTCTTACCACTCGGCCACGGAAGACTTTTATGTTAAGAAATACAAAACATGATATTTTTATGTTAAGAAATACAAAACATGATCTATGTTATGTTAAGAAATATAAAACATGATTTCTTTTTATGTTAAGAAATACAAAACATGATTTTTTATGTTAAGAAATACAAAACATGATTTTTTATGTTAAGAAATACAAAACATGATTTTTTTTATGTTAAGAAATACAAAACATATGATTTTTGTTATGTTAAGAAATCCAAAACATGATTTTGTTATGTTAAGAAATACAAAACATGATTTTTGTTATGTTAAGAAATACAAAGCATGATTTTTTTTATGTTAAGAAATACAAAATATGATTTTTTATGTTAAGAAATACACAACATGATTTTGTTTTTGTTTCTTCTGATGATAGTGAACCACTGTACCAGTAGTACAAGGGGGATTAAAATGCGGATAATTTTATCTGACATTGACAAAATACTTCAAGTTAAAACGTGTGTTAAGGTCTAATTAATGAACAAAGAAATGACATTATTTATTTCTTGAAATTTAATGTCATTAATTAAAAAAAAAATCACCAGAATCAAAGTGAAAACAAATAGTTTATTTGATTATATGCGGTGTGCAGCACGTCGGGCACCTGTTACACCGCATGTATTACAATAAGGACTGTTTCAGATGGCATGGCGCTTAAAACAAGTTCAGTATATGGTCATTAAAAATAAAATATATACAATATATAGACCGTATAACAGTAGTTTAATACAATTTACTTCTGTCAGTACTTTCAGTACTTCAATAATCATCTTCGTGTAACAACACACACACACACACACACACACACACACACACACACACACACACACACACATCTTGCAACTAAAAATTCTCAAAATGCTGAATTCATATGTCTGAAAAGTGTTTACGGTTTCTATAAACCAGAAAGTTATAGGACAACAGGGGACAAAACGTTGTATATTAATTTTTAAGTACTTAAAAGTTATCAAAAATAGCAAATAATTTAATAAAACTTTATAAATCCTTTTTTTTTCCTTTCATGTTTACTCAAAGACAGGTCACTTGTAAAAACTTACAGTATAACTATCTTCATTTTGTGTTGTATGAAATCACTCTTTTCGTCATTATCACCTGCCTTTTCACTTTCCTGGCGGATTTTATTACTATTGGGGAATGCTTCCATAACACACAACAATCTGATGGTTAGTTTACGATGAAAAGTTTATTCATGGATGACTTGTGATGAATGTCCATTTCAATCAAGTTATCCGCCTCTGAAACGACTACAGACCTACACGAATGACAGTTTGATTTATATACGAATGAACAGAGCCCATCAGTCACAATAACGTGTAATACACAGTGCGTGTTTTGAAATGTTACAGGCAACCAGAAGAAAAATAAGATACCTACAGGCCACGACGCTCACCCGAGTCACCTTTCTCGGATACTCAGAATTTACTGATTTAAAAAAAGCTCCATAACTATCATGGTCCTGCCTTGATACCGGCAATGACATTTTCCTTTAGATTCTTGTCGGCTCTACACGAGATGGTGTCCGTATCATTATGACGAGTTGCAGTTCAAATCGTTCTTGAGGAGATTTTTTTTTATTATATAAATTATATCATTATGTAAAAAAAATAATTCTCCTCGTATCTCCACCAGAATTGCATATACATCATACGGGAATATATACATATAAAGACACATAAATGCTTTGCGAGATATTAAACAGATCTCTTCACTATACATTTCGAAGCAAAACTTTAAACCTCTATTGAGACCCAACTATAGCTTGGGTGTATGTGTCATATGGTTTGAACAAACATATCTTTACACCACGTAATAATACTTATTCTGGCAAATTGTGGTTCTCGGAGAATAACTGAATTTTTATTTTCTATGAAAACCTCTTCTGTGACAGGCAAGCTGACGCCGGGTGACATTGTTTGTGACAGCATGAGCTGACGCAGGGTTTTATTGTGATAGTATACAGTTAAAGTATATCATTGAGGGAGTCAGCAAGATTTCAGTTCCCCAAGAGTAAGTCTATTTCCCGAGGCGCTTGCGCCGAGGGAAATAGGCTTGCTCGAGGGGAACTGGAATCTTGCTGACTCCCTCAATGATATACTTTAACTGTTTT
Organism: Ostrea denselamellosa; assembly: GCA_024699665.1. Taxonomy (NCBI): domain Eukaryota; kingdom Metazoa; phylum Mollusca; class Bivalvia; order Ostreida; family Ostreidae; genus Ostrea; species Ostrea denselamellosa. The sequence goes on from JAMZEH010000004.1 coordinate 3,929,075, forward strand.
ATTATACCGATACAAACAAAACATTTGAAAAGTTATACTCCATACTGTAACAATGTTTAATAAATAACAATAAAACAAAATACAACAAGTGACTTATTTAAAAGGAATCAATAAATCAGTTCATTGTCTAAATGTTTGAGTTTTTTACTTTGTAAAATTGAAAGTAACATTACAGTTTGAAACGACAAATATGTCATCACCAAACGACAACAACAAAACTGGTTCTCTTTGATAGATTTGGGACCAGTTGACTCGCGATGCATTTCGATTCATAATGAATATTCATGAGTTTATTCGGAACATACCTAACTTTGTCGTAAGCTTAAAGAAGTTGCAATAGTGTTCCGAATAGGGGTGTATCAGCTCATAACAAAACGTACCTCTTTTGCAGGGAATCAGTCGGATTTGCAGGGAATCAGTTAATTCGCGGTGATTTTCAGGAAATCAGCAAAATTTGTCGATTTACTTTTATATAGTGAAAAATCAGTAGAGGTATAATAATATGAGATGACGCAGGGTTTCATTGTGATAGTATGAGATGACACAAGGTTTCATTGTGATAGTATGAGATGACGCAGGGTTTCATTGTGATAGTATGAGATGACGCAGGGTTTCATTGTGATAGTATGAGTTGACGCAGAGTTTCATTATGATAGTATGAGATGACGCAAGGTTTCATTGTGACAGTATGAGCTGAGGCTGGGTGTCACTGTGACAGTATGAGCTGACGCTGGATGTCACTGTGTGTGACAGTATGAGCTGACTCTGGATGTCACTGTGTGTGACTGTAAGCTGACGCTGGGTGTCACTGTGACAGTATGAGCTGACGCTGGGTGTCACTGTGACAGTATGAGCTGACACTGGGTGTCACTGTTTGTGACAGTATGAGCTGAGGCTGGGTGTAACTGTGACAGTATGAGCTGAAGCTTGGTGTCACTGTGACAGTATGAGCTGACGCTGGATGTCACTGTGTGTGACAGTATGAGCTGACTCTGGATGTCACTGTGTGTGACTGTAAGCTGACGCTGGGTGTCACTGTGACAGTATGAGCTGACGCTGGGTGTCACTGTGTGTGACTATACGCTGACGCTGGGTGTCACTGTGTGTGACAGTATGAGCTGACGCTGGATGTCACTGTGACAGTATGAGCTGACGCTGGGTGTCACTGTGACAGTATGAGCTGACGCTGGGTGTCACTGTGTGTGACTGTAAGCTGACGCTGGGTGTCACTGTTTGTGACAGTATGAGCTGAGGCTGGGTGTCACTGTGACAGTATGAGCTGATGCTGGGTTTCACTGTGACAGTATGAGCTGACTCTGGATGTCACTGTGTGTGACTGTAAGCTGACACTGGGTGTCACTGTGCGTGACAGTATGAGCTGACGCTGGGTGTCACTGTGACAGTATGAGCCGACGCTGGGTGTCACTGTGACAGTATGAGCTGACTCTGGATGTCACTGTGTGTGACTGTAAGCTGACGCTGGGTGTCACTGTGACAGTATGAGCTGACACTGGGTGTCACTGTGACAGTATGAGCTGACGCTGGGTGTCACTGTGACAGTATGAGCTGACGCTGGGTGTCACTGTGACAGTATGAGCCGACGCTGGGTGTCACTGTGACAGTATGAGCTGACGCTGGGTGTCACTGTTTGTGACAGTATGAGCTGACTCTGGGTGTCACTGTGACAGTATGAGCCGACGCTGGGTGTCACTGTGACAGTATGAGCCGACGCTGGGTGTCACTGCTGGAGTAAAAAGAATCTACGCTCTAAACGGATACTTGTATTTTCGATAAATAAATTTAGGATGATTATTTTTTCATATTCCTGTATAAAAGTACAAATCCTAATGTTTACCACCCTGACTACGGGGATACTGGTTTAAAAAAGAACGTGCATCTAAACTACATAAGGATGCTTGCATTTTGATTTGACAAACTGTTGCTTTGAGTATCTTTGGAAGATCTGCAAACTTATTTTCTAAAACTCAGACTGCACTTGTGTAAATGTTACGGATTTTGCAGATATTTTCTGTAATGTCTGCTCACTAAATTGCATACAGTTGAAATCATTATGCGAGTATGGATTCATGCTTTAAATAGGAAATTTCAAATGTCCCTCTTCCCTAGAGAGGACCTCCGTGGCCGAGTGGTTAGGACATTGCTCTCAAAATCGCAAGGCCTCTCACCTCTAATCGGTGCGGGTTCGATTCTCGCTCGCGCCGATATATGTGAGCTAGAAAGTTTGCCACTTTACTTTCAGAAGGTCGGTGGTCTTTTCCCGCGTACATTGTATCTAGGTTCTCTCTTCCACCAATGAAATAGATAACTTGAAAAATTGTTGAGTGTGGCGGAAAACAACAAACAATCAATCAATCTTCACTAAAAGTTTTAGAAATACCGTTGAAAAAACATAAATCATTCTGACAACACTGCATGCAACAACAGAGAAAAAGATGCAAGCTTTCTACAGGAATATAAAAGTCTCGTACGAGATATCCTTTCTCTTGGTGGATTTCATAATGTATTGAAGGGTCAAATACGAGGGTGGTTCGATATGTTGTCGACTGGACGTGAAACAAACATTACTTTCATTAACATTTTATTCAATAACACCAATACAAATCATTTCCTGTAAATAATAACAATTTCATGTATTTAATTCCAAGTTTAAAACAATTAAAACTTCAAATTACGTCCCTTGAATTTTACTTCCTGGACAAAAAATCAACATGCTCTATTAGTCGACTCCTACGTTAACTTTTGACGAATATGCAATCATTTCAAAGTTGATATACATAAAATAAATCATTTATTATTTTTTTTATAATAATAATTACTAGAAAAGAATGATGATTTGCAATAAAAAAAAAAATCACCGAAATGAGCCATACAGGAATCTATCTGTTTGAGTAGCTTTCAGTTCTACGTAATGTATAATTCTGTAATATCAAAAACAACGAAACCTCAATGACGTTTGTGCATTGTAGACTACTGGCTTGATTCACACGTATAGCAACAATCTCCCTTCAATAATACGGGTTTCGTACAATTCCGAGGAAGTTGTTCACACCGGAGTCTGTCACACGACGCATGCGCTCCAGGAAGTGCGTCTTCAGGACATTCGCAGAATACGCACGGATCAATGAACTGTACCTGACCACGTGGCAATACTCCTCCAATATCTGGACCAAAAATAAGTTCGCATCCGTCGTTATCATCGTCGTCTGCAAAACAACTGTTCATCAGAAGTATAAGCAAGCCTAAAAATCGCAGCTCTTTCATCGTCACCGTCATTATCATCGTCAACCTGTAACGAGATCGTGTTCATTTAGTTTATTTAGTACTATACGTAAGTTACCATAAACTGGTACTGAAAGACTGGACAGAACCACTAATCAACACGAGTCCGCAGAACTACCTGACAGTATGTAGGTCATAAGATGGATATCTGAAAATATCGTTATACCTCCCGTTACCCTCTCCCTATGTATCCACTATTTTCGCATGCTGTAAATTCCTAAATATACGCGAGGAATTTATTATCGCGTAATATCGCGAGTAGCATCACTTGCGAGATAAAATTATTCGCACTTATTTTTATGTTACTATTAAACATGTTGATAAACGGAACACTCGCGAATTTATGTTCTCGTGATTTGACGTATAGGAGTCATTTCGCTACATTAAGTTCTCACGAAAGATAAGGAATCTGCAGTAGTAGTCAATGAACGTAAATAGCAACAGAGTAACGTTACTATGCTGAAATAGCGTACGGTAGCATATAAAAATTAAAATGCTTCTGACTATCGTACTGCGGTGTTGAACCCGGGACCTTTAGATTTGAAGGCAGAATATATTAACAACTGAGCTACTCATGCCCTCGAGCGTTATAAAGTTTATTTGAAATATATTTAGTTCACTTTTGCTTCCACTTTCAAATATCTGTTTTGATCAGTTTACAAATTTTTAAAAGTGATGTTGATGAATTGTTAAAGTCAAAGTCCAAAGTCTTTGAAACGCTTAACAGAACGAAGATGTCGTCTGCAAACAATAACGAAAACGAAAATAATTAAGTCATCCATTTGGAGCAGACAAGTCTTCCTTATCTAAGTAGCAAAACTTAATGTCTGAAGAGACACAACGTACCATAAGCTTCACCATGAACCTGATTTATAATTTTGTGCTTGGTAGAATTATACTTTATTACTGAAAAGATTCGATCATTCTAAATCTTTTGATGATTCTTAGATTAAATGCAACGCCATCTGGTGTGCATTGGTTTTCAACGCTTGTCATGAACAGTGAACATAGTACGAGCTCGTGGACTATGCATCAAAACCCTGACTACTATTTTGGCAGAATACACGCAAAATGTAACATTATTGTATAATTAGCAAATAATCGATCAAAATTATTGATAATTTTTAAATTAATTCTTAAACATAAAAATAATTAGCTCTCCTGAACACCACAATTATGCATCTTAAAGCGTCAACACAGGGGTTGATAGCTTCATAATCTTTGGGCTATCATTTCCCGCCCTCATTTAGGAGCCTTAGGAGTACCACCCGGGGCCTCCCACGAGGTTGGGGGGGGGGGGTCACATTTCATATCTCTCCAGTTACTAAATATGGGGTGGTCGACTGAAAGTAAACTAATGAAGAAATAGAAAATAAAGCAGATTTATCGCATAAATGGGCAGCGTCATATTATACATGTAGCTCAGTGGTCAGAGTGTTCGCTTCGTAATTACCGGGAGGTTGTGAGTTCGAGTCCCGCTCGTGTCATGGCCGCGTCAAATCTAAGATATTAACAAACACGTTAGTGATTGCTCTTTTGCCAAACCTTCTGTTTCTAGAAGTGAGAATCACGGGTCTTTCGGATATGACCTTAAAAACGGAGATCCCGTGTAGCGGCAGGCGTTGGCACGTTAAAGAACCTTCACTGCCACGGCCCTGAGCGCTAAGCATAGATCTATACCTGTGGCACTACAACTGGTGACGTCTCATTATGAGTGCAAAATTCTCGACGAGACGTCAAACAAACAAACAACAACCGCTCAGTAAAAAAGAAAAAATGGATAAAACTCTGCATAACTTGTCTGATTAACGAGTCGTCATGGTGAACGGCTGGTGGTCATTTATATAGAAAGACTGCACCTTTGTTTCAAATGCATATGTAAGTAATGACCAGTTATTTTTAATAGGTAGTGGGGGTAGCGGGATAGGTAGTGGGGGTAGCCATCATCTTTAGGACTTCAGTGAATTTCATCACGTGACTGCACCACTTCATATCACAATGAAGATTTAATCTTATTTCTTAATTAAACGGAAATCAATTCATTCTTGGTTATTTTTATTTAAATAAACTGACTTTTGGTTGTGGTTAGGAAACAAATGCACAATAATTAATTTATACTAATCTGAATATAATAATGTAAAATTCCGAAGTTTTACCTTTTGAATCCTTGTGTTTGGTGTTCCCAGAAGTTCACATAAAATAAACAGATATTTGTCATAGATTACTTTTTATAACCCTGTAAACTTTATACCATGTGGCCTTGCCTTAGTAATGACCATTCAGGCCCCAATCGATCATGACCTTTGTTTACCGGGACTGCCAAATTAAAGACAATAAACTTTTAAGACCCTACTGGTTTATTTGACAATTTAATTAACCTGCACTGATGATTGTAATTATATATGGCACATGTAAGGACTGAAAGGTGACAAGTTTATGGGCTTTGGAAATAAAAAAAAAAGTAATAGCTTCAAAGTTTGTAGATCACATAGATTTATATACAATTATTTTTACCAACTAGAAAAAAATTAATGTACTTTATTATAAATCAGACAGACTAGTGTTCAATGTAAGACATAATAACTGTTTCCGACAATTGCTAGATAATTTGTCTGTTTCCGACAATTACTACATAATTTGTCTGTTTCCGACAATTGCTACATAATTTGTCTGTTTCCGACAATTACTACATAATTTGTCTGTTTCCGACAATTGCTAGATAATTTGTCTGTTTCCGACAATTGCTAGATAATTTGTCTGTTTCCGACAATTGCTAGATAATTTGTCTGTTTCCGACAATTACTATATAATTTGTCTGTTTCCGACAATTGCTAGATAATTTGTCTGTTTCCGACAATTGCTAGATAATTTGTCTGTTTCCGACAATTGCTAGATAATTTGTCTGTTTCCGACAATTGCTAGATAATTTGTCTGTTTCCGACAATTGCTACATAATTTGTCTGTTTCCGACAATTGCTAGATAATTTGTCTGTTTCCGACAATTACTATATAATTTGTCTGTTTCCGACAATTGCTAGATAGTTTGTCTATTTCCGACAATTGCTACATAATTTGTCTGTTTCCGGCAATTGCTAGATAATTTGTTCAAAAGCTTGTGCATTAGACGTTGGACTTCACTTTACTGTGTAATAACAAACAGTCAGTGTAGCTTCATCCAATGGCGCTCTGCTCCAGCAAAATTTACAAAACTTTCGTTTTCTTACATAATCACCAGTGTTTTGTTTGTTTGTTTGTTTGTTTATAGCCGCCTGAGCAATTTTTCAGCTATCCGGCGGCTGTCACCATTACCGGTGACAGGGCTGCAAATTTAGGCCTATGCTCGGCACTCAGGGCCTTTGAGCAGGGAGGGATCTTTATCGTGCCACACCTACTGCGACACGGGACCTCGGTTTATACGGTCTCATCCGAAAGACCGGCACCCACGTCCCACAGTGGGATTCGAACCCCCGACTCAAGGATCATCAGATCTTTGAGCCTAATCACCAGTGTGATACCGACAATATCCATGTAAAGATACTATCGTTTCAATAACAAGGTGTCAGATCGATTGATTGAACGAGCGGATATTGGGATGATTTCTCATAGATTTCAAAGATTTGTTCTTAATGACCAATCACATTGAATGAATGACATAGCGTGGCCATATAAACTCACTTTTATTCAAACCGTACGACCTACCAGTGACCAGTGAAAATTACATGCTGAATCCAGCAAAGTAATACACTGGAAAGGCTAATCTTTATCATTTCGATTACAATTTCCCTTTTATGTTTGTGTGTAATGAACTGTATATTTTGGATTGTCCTTAATGTGTCCGCACGGACGTTTACGTACATTAATTAAAGTAAAACTTTGCTATTTGAAATAGATAAGCTGCGAAATGTGTATATATTTAAGAATTCATGCCATCTTTAATCCAAGTTAAGTTAATAAAGTGGAGTTGACAGTAAGATGTACTGGGATTCTTGTCATACATATGTTCATTGACATAAACCCAATACTGCGTTTTGTCTCTCGGCTTTATTTTACATATACAAGACCCTGATAATAACTAAACATAGACTGAACAAATGGCGGTAATTTATAATTAGGAATTGTGATAACCGTGAACATTGTGAACTGTACCAAATATATAACGCGTGGAAAATATATCCAACTGACATACAACTATACAGAACAGATCAGAACCACTAGCATCAAATACTCCATATACAAAACAATACCCATCAGTGGGGGAAAGAAGGGCAAATTAATGCATTTGCATGTTGTAAATGGACTGAAAAGTATTGATAAGAAGGTGAAGAAATTTGATTCAGTATCGGGGATTGGGGGGGGGGGGGGGGGGGGGGGACCAAACTACATCAACAGTTACGTATAGCCGAGAAACTGTAATTTTATGTGACGCTTGAGGAATTAATTGAATCACGTGATCAGAATATTACATTTTCATTGGACATATAATTACATGAAAAACAATGCGTACATGTAATGCCTTACAAATTTATTCGTTAATAATTTTACTTTACCTTTACTTTACCTTAAATTTACCTTTACGTGTTGCCTTGGTTATGAACTTTTAAACAGTAGTGGAATAGTCAGTTTAAGTGAATTCTAATTTCACTAGAAAATGTAACAATTTCCACGTATACATGCATATGCAATAGCAGTGGGGTTGTTTATTATTAACATTTTAATCGCGTCGACGAATTTAAATTGCGAAACTTAATCACAACTTTCTAAGATCTCACTGGAACTGTTTGTGACTTTCACTTCTTATGCTGGCACTTGTAAAATGATTAGTCACTGCCAATTCTAAACTATACTTGGGTTTGACACACTGCCAGGGATCGAACTCGGGGCCTCCCGGTTACAAAGTTGTCAACCACTTAAAGCGGAATGCTACGCCTGAAAAATTGATGTGGCTGAAAATTGAAGGATTTGTACAATATTTTAAAATTGAAAACTTTCAATTTTACATTATTTAATCAAAAAAATGTAGTTTTAGTGGACAGTAATCTGGAAAAAAAATGAAATATTCCTGCTGGACTCGAACCGCGATCTGCAGTTCAGCAGTCGATGTGCTAACCTACTGAACTACACTCAACTAGGCATTGAACTTTAAAATAAATAGACAAATATTGGTGAATATTTATATTTTCATCCATAGTTTTAAAGGAAGTGGTCATTATGACGATGTAGAGTACATTTCAAGCATTTCAGAAAATGTAGTACAATTTCTTATACAAAATTCACGACCTTCATATTCTATACACGTATCAACACTTCGCCGCGAGTTACCCCCCCCCCCCCCCCCCCCCCCCCTTTTGCTGGGTCAGGAAAAGTTCAATCGGTGCAAATATAAAGTTTTTCTTCTTTTTCCTACCAAACGTAAGAGGTTATGGATGTGGATTATTCCTAATTATTAATTTTTCATATAAATTTATGGGTTGCCTCACCCTGGGGCATTATTGTAGTTGACTGCAATTGATGTAAAAATATCAAAACTAGAGACCAGAAAGTTGCAAATGCCAACGTAGGGAAATACAACTATTTATCTGAAAAGGGCGGATAAGGGACGTAACTTGTGCAAAGTGTTAATACGTGCATTTATCAAACCAAAGATTGATATTTTTCTATATTCTTTAATAAAAAAAATTTCGGTAATTGATGTTACGTACCTGCTGACTAGATTAAAACAAAACGTAGTGTACAATAATTATAATGTTTTGACATAGTACAATAATTATATGTTTTGACACAGTACAATAATTATAATGTTTTGACATAGTACAATAATTATAATGTTTCGACATAGTACAATAATTATAATGTTTTGACATAGTACAATAATTATAATGTTTTGACAGAATACAATAGTTATAATGTTTTAACACAGTACAATAATTATAATGTTTTGACATAGTACAATAATTATATGTTTTGACACAGTACAATAATTATAATGTTTTGACATAGTACAATAATTATAATGTTTTGACATAGTACAATAATTATAATGTTTTGACATAGTACAATAATTATAATGTTTTGACAGAATACAATAGTTATAATGTTTTAACACAGTACAATAATTATAATGTTTTGACATAGTACAATAATTATATGTTTTGACACAGTACAATAATTATAATGTTTTGACATAGTACAATAATTATAATGTTTTGACATAGTACAATAATTATAATGTTTTGACAGAATACAATAGTTATAATGTTTTAACACAGTACAATAATTATAATGTTCTGACACAGTACATTAATTATAATGTTTTGACACAGTACAGTATTGATAATGTTTTATACTAATTAGATGCAGCAAGTTCGTCGATACGTCTTCCAAAATCAAGTGTCAAATTAAATCCTGCTATGTTTCTGACAAAGCAAAGGCGCCATTAGATACATCATTATCTGCTCACATTTTTTTTTTTTTTTTTTCAAATATGAAGGGTAAACATCCTATAGAAATTTCTCTTCCAAAGGAAGGTAGCCGCCCGCGTGGCGCAGTGGTTAGAGCGTCGGACTCAAAGATCTGATGATCCTTGAGTCGGGGGTTCGAATCCCACTGTGGGACGTGGGTGCCGGTCTTTCGGATGAGACCGTATAAACCGAGGTCCCGTGTCGCAGTAGGTGTGGCACGATAAAGATCCCTCCCTGCTCAAAGGCCCTGAGTGCCGAGCATAGGCCTAAATTTGCAGCCCTGTCACCGGTAATGGTGACAGCCGCCGGATAGCTGAAAAATTGCTCAGGCGGCTATAAACAAACAAACAAAACAAAAACCAAAGGAAGGTCAAAAGGGCACATGGCTTGATTTTCGTATGACGACAAAGTTAAAATAAGATTATTCTTAAAACGTAATCATAAATGACACAAACAAAATATTTGAAAAATTATTCAAGAAATGTTTTTAAAAATCACCTGCGGTATCGTATTACCCTCAAAATATTTTTTAAAAATGAAATTGGTAAGCAACGGTTCACCGAGAGAGATTGCCATAAACCATACAATTAATATGGAGTTAAATGTCTCACTGTTTATATATAATAAGTACGTTTTCTGGAAATTGGATATTTTACCAAAAAATAACCAATTTCATTTCATTTTGACAGCAAAAAGAGAAATGCTGATTAATTTAAAGTCACCATTAACCCACTTCCGGTAGCATTTAATGCATTATTAACTTTGACCTAGAACAAACTGATCCAGAACAGATCAGAAAAACTAGCATTAAAAAATAGCAAGTCTGACTAACATTCAGCAACCCAATTTAAGATCACATGACTTCTGCACCGTATGTACCGTATGTACCAAATGAAACCAAAGTCAATGGAATTATTACAAAAACAATTCAATTAATTACTTTTCAATTAATTGCTCTTTAAAATGGTTCTTCGATGAAGGGCTACAGTGAAACACACCAAACGAGTCCGAATTTTGATATGGTCACTGTGCAAGTCTATGTGTTGGTTGTCATCGTATTCCGTGTTACAACAGTCGTAATTCTGGAGGGGCAAAAGAATTCTTTAATCGTTTGTCGAGTCTCCCGAAATTTTAACAAATACAATATTGGGTTTAAAAGGCTCTCCAGAGTTAACAGAGGGTACGAAATATCGAGGAAAAACTGTGTGATTTTCATCTGTCTTGCAGGATCGCTGAAGGTCAGAATGATAAAAATCTGTACAGGAAGGTATAGCGAAAAGAGGATGCCGGAAGCGGTAGTGATGACGATTGACAATCGGAAAGTGGCCATCTGCTGGTCCCGTGCGGCGTCAGCTACCTGTGTACGGAGGGTGGACCGATTGAGATGGTTTCTCGCACAGGTAATGATAATCTTACTTGACCCCAGGTACAGGAAAAGGCAACTGAAGTATATGGACAGAAATACAATGTACAATCTTGTGTCGAATTGACCACCCATGGCATAAAATGACGATGACATGGTGACTAAGATGTGATATACCGCCATTATGGACCAAATACACACACAGACTGCTTTACAGACTTTTGAATTGACACGAAATTGATAGAAATTGGGATGTTTCACCGATAACAACCTGTCCACAGAAAGCCCGCCGCTGTGCAGGATGGAAATCAGAAGCAATGTACGAATAATAGAAACACTTTGATCCACCACCAAACGATTGCTGAATAACCAATAAATCAAAGGACAAACTAGTAAGTTTATTCCTGTGAGGAAGTCGCATGTCATCAAACTGATAATGTACACCATCAGATTCTTTGCAACGGTTTTAGACTTGGAAATTATCAAAATACCGATGATGTTGACAGTCACAATGACAGCGCCCAGTATCGGCATTGCGGTAACATATCGCCCGTGTAGTAACAGGCTTTCTCCGTCGTCCACAGTGTCATTTGGGATCGAAGCAGAGGAATTCATCCTGTCTGTGTGGAAGTCATGATGAAGGGATTGGAGACACGGAAAGAGCTTGATATGTACGGGTGTGCGTTGACGTCAGAATGATTTTCTCTGTATTAATTAGCGAGCGTCAGTGTCAATGGACATTCTTCCAGCTGCTCATTAATGTTGTTCGCTGTTCACTGTTCTCCTGTGTTGACAGCCAGAGTGTAGTTTGACGCTTTGTCTCTGGATGAAAGCGCTGGTATTGTCGAAGTTTCACCTGTAATTGTTTGATGAAGGAAGTGAACGTGGCATGACGCGTGGGTTTCATATCAAGAAAATTATTGTAATTCATTTATGATGATACAGCGATTTTCTCGTCTTCATCTGGAATTCTATCAACAAAAACTTAGAAATGCCTTTAATTCTGAAAGAACACTTCAATGTGAATATATCATTAACCTATAGGGCTGGTATTGGTTTCAGTCTTTACAAACAGTTTATTGATTTCCGTCCCGATCGGTGACTATATACGATATGCGTGTAATTATTTCTCATGCATCGTTTTAGTTCTAGTCAATACACGTAACTTGTAGAGATAGAAGAAACCATTTTACAGTCGTTATCTGAACAGCATGAATTGTGGAGGCATTTTTAGTTCCTTATCTTGAGATTTGATTTCGTATTTCTCAGTTTACTTTTAACAATGCAATTACTTGATATGCGTTTACGTACAACTCATTTCTTTGGAAATAATAATTTAAACAGTCATTGGTATAAGAAATGCAAATTATTAAAATAGAATTCAAGAAATTACTGTCGTTACTGAAATCTAGCTCTACAGCTTAAAACCCTGATCAGGGTATAGAGCATTGTCTTCAAGGTATCCAAGGGGCCTCCGTGGCCGAGTGGTTAGAGCATCGGGCTCAAAATCACAAAGCCTCTCACCTCTGTCGGCGCGTGTTCGAATCTCGGCCGCGGCGTTATGTGAGCAAGTTTGCCAGTTTACTTGCGGAAGGTCGGTGGTCTCTTCCCAGGTACATTGTATCTGGGTTCTCTCCTCCACCAACAAAAACTGGACGCCACCAGATAACTGAAAAATTGTTGAGTGTGGCGGAAAGCAATAATCAATCAATCAATCAATCAATCAAGGTATCCAATCTTTAAATATAATTTTAATATATTTAGCATCAACTGTGTATTCATCTGACCCCCTTCAATATTAACAGATACATCCTTTGTATGCGGGTCCGTACCTGATGTCTGGATAATGCCAACGGGACATAAAACCTTAACTGGTTTTAATTTTAAAACAGTAAAAGTGTGCCAACAGGTGGATTCGAACCAGGCCTTAAGGTTATAAAACTTTTTGAGTATGTACTCCGTACTCAGACTCGTACTCTGTACTCCTACTCAAAATTCCACTCTAATTTATGTATAATATAATAATAATAATAATAATAAATTTATTTTGTAAAGCGTAAAGTCCATACTGCTCTAAAAGCTATTTAAACAACAATAAAATAAGTGAAATGAGGTATATAAAAACAGATCGTAGTAGGTCCCAGATTAGTTGTAGCATGTGAACAGATGAGTCTTTAATTTAAATTTGAAGGTACAGAGACTGGTGGCAGTTCTGATATGTATAACTTTTGAGTATGAGTGTGACTTTGGTGCAAGGATTTTGAGTTTGAGTACGGAGTACATACTCAAAAAGTTTTATAACCACCAGGCCTGGACACTATTGAATGAAAAGGCTAAGATAACTAACAGTATTCAATCTCGTAATTCCTATAGAAAATACAAATCAGAGAGATGGGCAAACACGGAACCCTGGTCATATCAGAGGTGGGACCAGGTTCCTAGGAAGCGTAAGCATCCCCTGTCGACCGGGCACATCCACCGTGAGCCGTATATTCCGATCAGGTAAACGGAGCAATTTGTAGTCAGAATTAGTGTGCCAAGAACGGCCTAAAATTTGTATAAAACACATCAGACAGCATTTGACTTAATGGTAAATTGTACTGGCAAACTAAATCGCTACAACGACCATAACATTTGCGAAATGCTGACTTTAAACGAGATTGTACAAACCCCTGTAACATCAACTTCTTTGTCAATAGCCCGCCTCGATTTAAAAACTGATCATAAGCAGAACAAGCTCTTACGTATCTAATCTCTTTGGACATATAAACAGCATATGCAGGTGATGATGGAACATTGCCACATAAATAAGGGAAGTTGACGATGGAGAAATTGAAATCATCCCGTTTGTCATAAAGTTGAGTTGTTAGTTTGCCGCCGGCAGCTGTTGCATTTGAGCATCTGAACTTTTGTAACTATGAATATAAACGGCATGAATATGAACCACGATGATAGAAATAGGTTTTCGCATTTTCTTGTATATTTCTACCCCAAGAGAACGGATGTCCTTAAAATAACCCTACTTTAAATTATTCCTTTGAGCAAAACCTATCAAAATACCATAATTGTTTTAGGGACAGGCCTGCTCTGAAGGACTTCTAAACCCAAACTCACGCAATAGAATTTCCTCAGTAAAAACGCCTATTTTACCCAACTTTGGAGGTTAATTTAAAAATTGATAATACGAAACTTTATGTTCAAAATGCAAAGTTGAAAAATTTAGAAATATATACGGTAAAAAATAAACATTTTCAAAAGTGATTTGTTTTCTTCGGGAAATCATTTTCTCCTGCAAGTCAATTCTTTTGATATTCTGAATACATCCTTTATGAAGATAAACAACGATTGCTGCTTTTTATTCATTTAGAGTCCCCTACCGTTTTTACTGTTAATTTTGCTTTGCCGAAAGTGACTGTTAATTTACCCTCGGGTGTCTGTTCGTCTGTCATTCCGCTCGATGTTTTCCGGACTTTTCTCCATATCGGATGAGGATATTCAATTGAAATATGATAAGCCTATGTGGCGTTGTCTTGGATAGTTACAGATCAAGTTTAAGTTTCGTTACACTTGACCTACTTTTGGCTGAATTATCCTACCGGTAGGGGACTTTATATGGCCTGCAATACACTGAATGCTTGGGTTTTTTTAATAGTACTTAGTTAATACAGTTTACAATATTAAATGTTATTTCACTTTCTCACATTGTTCCGCATTTCACCACCTCTATGTCTGCTGTTTAGAAGTATCTTGTGAATTCTTTAGCCGGGCTTCACTAAAACGATGGCGCCTTTTGTCGGGGCACAATCATATCTTAATTTAACAGTAAATGCGAATCTGAAAGTTACTGACCCCTAAATTGCTTACACAGCTCAAGTAAAATTAGGATAACTGTTCGGAACAATAATACACGTATTTACACACATGACATTGTCGCACAAGTTACGTCCCTTGTCCGCCATCTTGAGGTTAAAAAATCGTTATTTCCTCACATTGGCCTTTGTAATTTTCTAATCTATAACTGATATTCGATACTTTCTCATCAGTAATTGCTGTCAGCTACAATAATGCCCCAGGGTGGAGCAATCCCATGAACTTGTATGAAACGATCATAATTAGCTATGATTCAGAGTAGTGACTGTTTACATTGGTAGGGTAAAGAACGAAAAACTTTTTCACAGATTGACCTTTGACTGGCCCATCAAAGGGACGTAACTCGTGGTAAAGTGTTTATACGTGTATTAATAAGCAGCGTCTTTGTTAACGTCTTGGGTTTGACACGGCTATGGTACTAGCGGGGCTCGAACTCCCGACTTCCAAGTTTACGACGCGAACCCTCTACCCTACAAAAATTTATGAGATTGATCACTGTTCGTTGTCTTCATCTTTTCACTATACCAATGTTGGATTAGAAAACGTCTTGATAATATTCAATCTATAAAATAAAATTCTGTTTTACCATGCACAGAAATAAACGATTTACTCGAGTGAATACCTATTAGGGCATGAAGTCTCTCCGACAGCATATATATATATATATATATATATATATATAAGGGGGCTATCAGTTCAAACAATTTATCAATAACTTAAGGTGATCTATCGTCAATGGATTCAGTTACACCGCGTACTGTGGTCGTATAGTGGGAGTTCAGGGCTTTGCCCCGACTCATTGGGCGTCTTAAGCGGCCCAAGATCACCCCCTTTAATGTATCAACATTCCCTCGCGAAACCTTGGATCCACCCCATAAAAACCAATTTCACTTTCAGGGTGGTTGGAATTCGCACCAAAAGAAACTCCCTCGGTCAGCGTAATTATAGATTTGTTCTAAAGTATCATGGATACTGTTCTAGCTGAGAACTAAAAATTACCTACAATGCTTAAAGTATTTCTAATGGTCAACAATTTTCATGTCGAGTTGCAAAGAAATATAGCACTAAATTCTTATGTAAACAAGGGCCGCGCCATGTTAATAGATATGGCATATATTAGAAACTAATAATGTTCAGAATTGAACTTGTAAATTTAAAAAATTGCTAATCAAATTTTAACTTATGTAAACAGCAACACGACATGTGCCTTGTTCACTTAATTGCGAATTCTATATCTCTTGTAACTGGACATACGAATGTTTGTTGATTAATGGTAAGCATCCGATCAAATCGTTTCCATACCTTTTTCATTTATATAGAAAATATGGAAAATTATATATAATTGCATACTTTTCAAAAATGCATCAAACACCTGCACCATCGGTCTCGTAACCTAGTTACCAGAATACAAGGCAGAAGGTGTACTAAGCAATATTCGATCTTTGCAAATTCAAATACTTTACCTATACTTTTACAGAACAATAATTAAATTTCTTATTTTATTTTCAAAACAAAAAGTTCTTGAAAGCACTAGAGAAGAGCTAAATCAAATTCTACAAGGAATAGTCCTTTTCACACGGTTTGCGCGCCATAATTTGTCGATTGCCAATGCACGATACTGTCCACGAGTCCATCTCATTCACATCTCCCATTGAATTCGTTGCATACTTTCCTAGAGCTCATGTTTTCTTCGTTACTTATTTTCTCCATGTCCAGTCTGCTATTGGTATTCCCAGTATTGAGGAATTCAAAGACTGACTGCAGATATTGGAGTTGATGCGGTGCTGCAATTGAATAAAATTTGTTTACTAAAACCAAACTGACGTAATGAATTAATAAACTCGGTCCACTTATGCATATCCAGTGTTACCCTGCATACTTACCGAGATATTTGGACATGAAGTTTGTGATGTCGGCCGTATTTCTATTGGTCACGTGGTCCTCCACTAGCTTGAGGTGACGCATTGCGGATTTTACGTATTCCGTGCAGACTTGACGGATGGCAGCAATGGCGGGGGTGGAGTCTGTAGTCGCATATGTAGGTAGGACTTCCTTCAGCAAATCCTCCGTCTCGGTAATGAGTTTGGTTGCGGATAACCTGTTTCAAAATGAAATTATTTCCAGTAACGTTTTCAAACACTCGCCGGCATAGTTAGCAATATGATGGGATCTATTCAAAAGGACGAAAAACATTATACCTTTCTGGTAAACGACTAACAATTCCTTGTAATTTCCATAGATCATTAATGCTTGGACATTTGAAGACCAAATCATTACCCATCAAAAGTTCATTTAGTTTCTCGTCAAATATGGCCGAGCTCCATTTACTCTCCTCAGCTCTCCACATCAACATTCTTAGTTTCGCAAGAAATTCCATTATATCTGAAACAGTAATGAGTTAAAAATTCTGGTTTTCATTAATTCGTAAGGCATTAGCGAGTTTCACCAATATACATGTACCGATCTGTACGATATAAGACGCCCTTACAGTACCTTTAAACTGGACATATCCAATATAATCTACAATCTCTCCGTATGTATGTCCATGCATTGCCATAACAATTTTCTGGGAGAGTTTCTCTACAATGGCCGCATCCGTCACCGAATTCTCTAGAACCTTCCTCACACGCGCGTTCATATTCTGGTCATCCTTGGTCATAGCACGTGTTTGATCCTTCAAAACATCTGGATAACGAAAAGGGTTCAATGTGAAATGTAGAAAAAATATTGCTGTCACAATAGATATTTTCCGCCACTCAATTTCAGATATCTGGTGGCGTCCAGTTTTACTGGAAGAGAATCCAGATACAATGTACACGGGAAGAGACCACGACCTTCCGAAAGTGAAGTGACAAACTTTACACATATCACGCGAGCGAGAATCGAAGCGGAAAAGACTAGGTTAAAACTGATTTTGAGCGCGATTCTCCAACCACTTGGCCACGGAGGCTCTCTTGTCACAGTAGGAAACGTTGAAATATACAGTCTTGAAATTCAGAAAATGGCAACTCCCCGTTCATCTCGTGAATATCACGCAGTTATATTGCACGTGCCGTGAATAGAAAAATTTTAAGACAAATTGTTCAAATTGTGGCAGCCACAACCACTAGCACAACTGTCCATATGGCATTTAGCGCACACGTTGAAATGTGCTAGTTGGAGGTCAGCCAGGCAGCATTCGATATCAATACAACTAAATACTCACAGAAAACTATCTGGTTGATTTTTGTCGTTGCACACTGGAGATGGGCATTCAGGAGCTCTCTGGCAACGTTGTAGAAAACCTGTTCTTTGATCACTTGGTTACCGTTGTACCATGCATTCAGCTTTGCCACAAAATTATGTGGTGTTAAGGGCATCTCCACTAAATTTCAGGGATATAAATTGTTGAAAATAAAACCCCAAATAGTAGCCTTGATTTAAGTTTTGTGTTTAAAACTTGTGCTTACGTGTGTATTGGACATTTGGAAAATCTTCAGATATCTTTGATTTCAAAAGGTTTCCAAATACTTCATGGAACCATTTGTACGTTTGTGAGGAAGGGTCGAGTTCCAGTGAGCTGGAGGATTGTCTGGCACCAGTAACAGGAAATTCTGGCTTATAGTCGCTCAATGGTACCATACCGCTTGCCGAATACTCTGGCCTATTCACGTAAACTACATACTGTCTTAAGCTTTCTATTAGTCTCTCTAGTTGTCTAACGATGACACCTAGTTCATCCTCAGAGCTAATTGGCTTGGAGATGGAATCTGCATGAAAATAAAACAGTTGACGTGAACACTCATCTTCTGTGTGTTATCTCCTAAATTAGCATCAGGGTATGGTGCATTTCCATTTCATGCGTGTTCGAATGGTATAATTTATGTTAATAAAACTCTTAAAAAAAAAAAACACTTGCCGATACGCTTCAAATATCTCACAATATCGACAACTGAAAAAGTTCAAGCAAATTTAAAAGTCTTACCATGAAAAACAACCAGCAAAACTGCGAGGACTTTCAAGAACTTCATGCCTAAAATTCACCTGTCGTCTCGATGTGCACGTACTCACTCGTTCATGTCTTTTATACCTACCCGTCGTCGCGCTGTGTAACGATTGGCTGTTAAATTTTAATGGCACACGCATTTTTGGATGGAGGGTGGGTGGGTGTTAGGAAGTAATTCATCATAATTCCAATTGATGTATTTTAGTTTGTCCGTTCTGAATATGATATAAGTAAAGGTTAAAAATAAATTTAGAATTTTTAATGATATATAATAAAATGCACATATTTGTATTTTGCAAAGTAATTGATGAAATGTATCACTGTATTTCCCAAACATGGGCCTCTTTTACAAGGAGCATCAAGGGGATTTCTTTTCTCTATGTCGTTATGCATATCACGTGTTTGTCTTATTTTACACACATTCCATTTGTATATTTTACATACAAAGCTCTTTAGACCGAAAAGGTATAAACAGTGCGACATTTAACTTTGGTCACGACAAAGTCCAGACTTTTTGCTATTCTTTGTGATAAGGTTTTGTGAAAAGTCAAACTGCATGTGGTGGGATTTTTTTAGCAGTATGTCATAGTCCAAGGTTGGGCTCACACATCCTGTGAAGAGTGATAGATATCAGCCTACAAAGACATAAAATCCTGTAGGAGAATGACGGGATCTTAAATCCTACAAACGTCCTATCATAATCCTACGGGAGAAAAACTCCTAACATTTCCATAATTTTCAGTAGGATAATTAATCCTATATAAAGTGTGTTTAGAAAAAAAACTCTTCTATATAGTACATTGGTATGATAAAATGTTCCGTGTATTTAATATTGCATCAGAGTAATATTACATAGGAGCAATGTTACATAGGAGTAATATTACATGCATGGAATATTTCATCTTATTAAGTACCAAACGGAAGACTTCTAGCAAACTGATTATTGTGAGAATTTATTATTTTCTACTGCCAGGAATAGCAGACTTAAATTTATATGCCTTACTTCTGTTTATAATGCAGTGGAGGGTCAGTGGTAAAATGGGAGCTGCGCAATATAAAAATATAAAATTATTAATTATCATACATACCTGTGTGCAGAAGTAGGTATGTTAAATCATCGCAAAAACACATGAAACACGTATGCGCGCGCGTACACACACACACACACACACACACACACATACATACACACACTAACGGACATACGCAATAAATATATAATACGTATGTCCGTTAGCTATATATATATATATATATATATATATATATATATATATATAATACGTATATGTCCGTTAGATTTTTTCATTACAGAGATACGTAATTGCTCGGCTATTTCCGTAACCGTAATTTTTTTTCCGGTTACGGAAAAAGATTAGCGTGATCCGACTGAACGACGCCGAGCATAAGTCACGTGACTCGAAAGAAAGAAAATGAGGGTTAGCAATGACGTCCAAACTTCGAACTGATTATCTCTTGTACACCTGTTACCATTAGAGCCGCTTTGCAAGGGGCCCTTTGCTCGCTATCAATTTTTTAAATGAAATTTAATATACTGACGGACTTTAAAACCGCAACATACGTTTTTAATAAAATTCATTTCTTAAGAACATTACATATAAAACTTTTATTGCAAAATTTACCACCATACATCGTATTGATTTTTAAAACCCACCTCTTAATTTAACAGTGTTCATTGTTTGCGCGTTGTGAGTAGCATCGCACCAAATTTTCAGCAATTTTTTTCAATAAGAGGTAACAGAGGAGTTTTTCATGATAAAACAACTTTGTTAGTGAAAGCATAGACACCACTAACAGATAAAAATTCAAAACCAAGACTATGCCGCGCTTCAGCAATGAAATGCGCAATCAGGCACTTGGTATGCTGCAAGCAGGCGTTAGTCAGCGTGAGGTTGCAAGGCGTTTTGATGTCCATCCTTGTACAGTTAGCCGGTTGTTGTCACGATTCCATCAGACAGGATCCCTAAATGATCGCCCAAGACCTGGTCAACCGTTTATAACAACGCCATATCAACAAGCGTTCATAGTGCAACGTCATCTGCGCAATTGATTTACGGCCGCTGTGACCTCGGCTAGAGAAATCATTGGACTTCATGGAAGGCCTATTCATCCTAGAACCGTTTCCAGAATTTTGAAGCGTCATGGGATCCGCTGCAGAAGACCTTATAAGGGGCTACAGCTAAAACCGCATCACCGACGGTACAGAGTGCAATGGACAATTCCTCAGAGGAACATCCGAAATGTTTGTCAATTAATGTCACGTCGCCTTCGCGCCATCATCACTGCTAATGGAGGTCATACCCGGTACTAGTGAACGAAACCACATTATTGACGCCCCCCCCCCCCCCCCCCCCCCATTGCCATTCAGTTCAACTGTAACCTCTTTGTGAATAAAATGATGTTCAAAATCAAAGAATAGTGTTCAGTTAACGTGGTTTATAATATACCACTATGAATTTGCTTATTAAATATATGAACAAATTTATAATATATAAAATTATCAAGTTTCATTTTCAATTTTGAGGCAAAACTTGTAACTTGTGTGCAGTTATAAGAAAATTTAAATTGAATACTCCTAATATATATGTTCTTTTAAACTATGATTTTTTTATTGTAAAAATGTCATTATTTATTTTAAAAAAAAATACTTGTTAAAAATTTTGAATTATAACCCCACTTTTTTAAGTTTCATTCTCAATTCTAAGGCAGACTTGTAACGTTTGTGCAAATTAAATAAAAATAATACTCCTAATATAAATATATATGTATGTATATATGTATGTATGTATAAGTTCTTGTAAACTGTGATTTTTCCCGTACCTTTTAAGAGTGCGAAAATGCTATCATTTATTTCCAATCCAAGCATCAGATTTGTTTAAAAACGACATGCGTTTGTATTTGTTTTATGTAATGATTAATTTGTGTTGCTTACATATTAATTGTTTTGACATCAATCAACAAATGGACTTTATGCAAATAAATCGTAAGTAAATATAAGTGCAAGAATATTTACACTCTATAGCATTATCATTATGACCTAAGTTTATCAAATGAAAACGTAGGAACGAACTATTTAACTTAACCGCATACAAAGGCATCTTGAATTTTGAATGCAAGGCAAATGCACATTATACACCCTTTAATATCTTGTATATTTCTGTAGATGATGGTACAGTTTCCTGGCCAGTCAGTGTTGATTACGTAATATAAGAGCGACAGTTTGTAGAGGCAGATAGGACTTGCTGTTTCGGGGAGGTGGTGCAGATACCACAGATATCTGAATTTCAATCTATAAATAGATATAAATAGGAAAAAAGGGGGAAGGGGGTCTCTCTCCACACACACACACACACACACACACACACACACACACAGATATATATATATATATATATATATATATAGAGAGAGAGAGAGAGAGAGAGAGAGAGAGAGAGAGAGAGAGATCCCCCTTTTTTCTGCTTATATCTATTTATTGATACCTGTGCAGACCGGTCACGGTAGCTCAGTGGTTAGAGCGTTCGCTTCGTAACCGGAAGGTCGTGAGTTTGAGTCCCGCTCGTGCCATGGCTGCGTGAAACCTAAGACGGAGTGATTGCATCTTCGCCAAACACTCGTGATTTAGAAGTAAGAATCACGGGTCTTTGGGATAAGACCTTAAAAACGGAGGTCCCGGGTCACGGTAGGCGTTGGTACGTTAAAGAACCCTCACTGCTACGGCCCTGAGCGCTAAGCATAGGTGGTACTTCACCTACAGCTGGTGACGTCTCAATATGAGTGGAAAATTCTCGACGGGACGTAAAACAAACAAACAAAGCAGATACGAAGCAAGGCGCTAAGAAGTGAAACGGGTTGGTGGGGACATCAATGGTTCATTCCAGTGGAATTCTGTACGGTTAACGTTTAAAGTTATTTAAAGATTTCATGTGTAAATGTATATTAGAAGACAGCATATTTTTCATATCCGAAAAACATCACTAACATAAAAAAATCCACCACTTTAATCTTCAATGTTCAGGAGATCTCCCAAAAGGACCTTTAACCATAGGAAGTGATTGTTCCTTCCTCAAACGCTCGGCATTAAGAAGTGAGAATCACGGGTCTCTCGGATATGACCTTAAAAACGGAGGTCCTGTTTCGCGACAGAGGTGGGATCAGATGCCTAGGAGGATATTAAAAAAACTGTTGAGAATCACTCTTGCACCATACACATAATCATGTTATTTACAAAGGGCCTAGCTTCAAAACTGTAAGAACTGTTAAAAAGACATACAATGTCCTTTATCTTATTTAATATTTTCTCAAAACGAACACAGTTCAACATCCTGTAATTTTCTCAGAAAGTGAAGAAAATCAAAATTTTTGCTACACCCATACAAATACTCTGTAATATAAGAATGTCCTCACTTGAAATCTGTGCATGGGAGGCGAGACAGGCAGATTATGTACTCTCTGTGTAATATTTCCTCAAAACTGACTCAACAGCCTGTAATTTTCTCAACAAATTTATGAAAATCAAAATTCTTAACATGTGCACATCTTCACTATCCATTCAAATACTCTGTAAAACAAGAAGATTCCCTATAATTGAAAATTGTGGGAGGAGTTCGCCGGATAACTTATATACCCTCCATATCACATTAACTTTTAAATAAAGGGACAAAACTCCTGTACAAGAGGTCGGAGTGAATCAAAACTGCAACATGATTTAGAATGACCCACAAAGAAGCTGCGTAGCAAGTTTCAGCTTAATTTGTGACAGAGAAATGAAAACCCTGAATAGACGGAACGATGCACAAATACCGCTATTTCATAATATGTCCTATCTAAAGACAGGCGTATAAAAACGGCCCACTGGCTTCCAAGAGATTTAAAAAATTTAAAATGAAGCACAACAGAAAATGGATGACAAAAGTTAGTAACACCAGACCTTTCCTGCAACAGACACACAACAGTTGGTAGCAGAAATAAAAATAGAGCCGGAAAAACCCGGATGTAATGACATAGCTGTACCATAATCCCCTCCGTCTAAAGACGGATATATAATATTAGGTAAATAAATAAAGTGCAAAAAATATGTACACCTTGTATTCAGATTGTTAGGTTCTACTTTGAGTGGTCATGGGTTGAAATTGATAATCAATAAAACATAAAGGCATTGTGTACATTTGTATATATCGTTTAAAAATCCATATTGATTATTTCAGCAAGTCTCGTTCTTACTCGAGATATGTGAGTTAGACAGACACAAACAAAATGACATTCGTGTACAGTGTCTGTTGTGTCTGTCTTCTCTGCCTTCAGGGCGACCCTTTTTTATGTACAATTTTTGTGTGCAGACAGACGAGACATAATGGTATATTTTCATGTACACGATTTATTGGTTTTGTATTTTTATATACATGAATTGATTTATCGGTTTTGTGAATTAATTAAAAACCATATTTTTTGACATCATAAACAGTTGCCTCTTCAACAAAAATGGAAAAAGGGAAATATTCATATCTAGTGATTGATCATCCAAAAACTTACTTTGTTAAACACCGTTCTGATTCCAAGCACAAGCACTCTGAAGTTGAAATTAGAAAGACAATATCTTTGTAGTATTGGGTGATCGGGTCTTCCAACAGTCTGGTGGAATCCCCATGGGCACGAATTGTACTCCTTTGTTAGCTGATCTGATTTTATATTCATATGAGGCAAAATTTATTCAAAAGCTTCTACATGAGAATAAAAAATCTCTTGCTGTAGCCTTCACCTCGACATTTAAGTATATCGTCGACGTTTTATGTATTAACAATAATCATTTTCATTCATATGTCAACTCGATATATCCCAGTGAACTCGAAATAAAAGACACAACAGAGTCATCTACATCCGCTTCGTACATATATATTCTATTGAAAATATTAACGACAAACTAACAACTCAACTTCAAGACAAATGGGGGTGATTTGCAACGTCCACTTCCCATATCTATGTAATAATATTCCATTATCACTTGCATATATGGTGTTTATATCTTTCAAATGATTCAATACGCAAAAGCTTGTTCTGCGTATGATCGATCAGTTTTCAAATCGAGGCAGGCTACTGACAAATAAGTTGATGCTACAGGGGTTTCAACAGTCTCGTTTAAATTCAGCATCTCGCAAATTCTATGGTCGTTATATCGATCTAGTTTGCCAATACAATCTTTCAGTGAGTACATTTATGGTTTCTGACGTGTTTCATACAAATCGTTAGGCCGTTCTTAGCAACTAACTCTGACTACGGACTACTCCGTTTACCTGATCAAGATACAGGGCTCACGGCGGGTGTGACCGGTCGACATGGGATACTTACTCCTCATAGGTACCTGATCCCACCTCTGGTATATCCGGGGGTCCTTGTTTGCCCAACCCTCTACTTTGTATTCCATATAGGATTTATGAGATTGATCACTGTTCATTATAATCGCCTGTCAATAATATATGATATTTCAATAAGTCAAAGACGTTGATACAAAGTGTATTTACTCAAGTTCAGTAACTGCTAACATATTTTGGTTTTCTATATCAAAATTCTTCATTTATTGTATAAGAAATCAAAATCATCCCCAAAACGACCTTAACCTAATAAATGTAATTCTTGTTTAATAATTAATAATGCATCGGACATTATTCTCAACTTTGCATTCATAGCAAAAGTGTAAAAATACAATTCATTTGATTGACTACCTCTATTCCTATTGTAAGATTTACACAAAAGAGAAGCAGCCAAGTTCTATATACACCATATATCAACGCATACAGATTTGTTAAAAACTTTTGTTATTTCTAATTCAAATGAACTTAAATGTACTTTAATGAAATCTGCAGCACTTAAACATACCATATATATATATATATATATATATATATATATATATATATATAAATATATATATATATATATACAAATGTGTGTGTGTGTGTGTGTGTGTGTAACTGATCGCCCCAAGTTTATCTACTTATTTTACTTGATTCATCACCCAACATAGGAGAAAAAGACTGCATACTAAGAAACACTCATATCACAACAGTTAACACGTCAACTAAAACTAGTGTCGAATTGACCGGATATTCACTAGGTGCCGAGTTAATCTAGTGCCGAATTCACTTTTCTACGGGGCACCAAGTTGACTAGTTTGGTCCCCGTTCCCGCCACTTATATATCACTCATTGTGGGAAACGAGTGATCAATGAGTGGCGGGTGTGGGGACCAAACTAGGAGTTGACTAGCCTGGTTTCCGAAGCCTTCCGAAGTGCAAGCGAAGGTCTCGGGAACCGGCTATCGAGTTGACTTGTACGCCCACGAGTAGTACCCTATGAAAGGGTCCAAAGCCTACCGAATATCAATGAAAATCGCGCGATTTCTCAATAGCACACACAAAAACAGTTGCCTGAATCGGTATAAAATGAATAAACCCATGCCTGATTGGACCAAAACGTGGACATGTTTCACTATCGTGTTGCCGCAACAAACATTTTCCATAACAAATGCTCTCGAGACAAAGGACCGATTGCCACACCGTCACGTCAGCGTAGAAAACTGCAAAAATGGATTTCTCTTTGGTTTTAATTGTAAACAATGGGGTGAGAGTGAAACGGGAAGTGTGGGAAATTACATTACATCCGCTGTGGTAGCCTATAATGTGTCGAGGGATGTAAATATGGCAAACATCGAAGGATTATACGTAGCGACAGTATTATGCGAAAGTGAAAGTAGATTTCCACTTATTCGCGGTGTGGCTCTGTATTCAACTGATGCACATGCGTGGAATTTGCAGTTTCTTTTAGACAAAAATAAATCGGTATTAGAGGAAATATTTCGAAAATATGGAATTGATACAGTTTTTAAAACTGACTCGTCTCCAAAGGAAGATAAAACAAATTGCACATCTGAAAATTACGTGAGGGTATCTCAGTTTGAAGACATGTCTCAAACTCAAACGGGTGTGGGGGAAGTATGCTTTCAAAGATGCGGTTCATCAAGATCGTCTTTAACATCTGCTGTGTTTGCCAGTGAATTGTATAGCCCTGTCTTCCACAGTCTATCAAGATCACGGTCTGTTCTTGAGAAGGTACAACTGTCAATGTTGTGTACTTTGATTAAATATGGCAGATAGTATATAGGGAGCTTGTACTGCCTCGCCATTGAGCTAGCTTTTCTAGTCATGTGGTAGAGCCTCTCTCCAGATTATGCATGTTAAGCAATGGTAAGCTTGATCAGTTCTTGAATAGGTAACATTTACACATTGCACTAGGTATTTCACATCAATATTAAACAGTCAATATTACAATTTGAATACCTGATCCATGGGGCTGTGAGTTGAATCGGTGGAGGATTTATGAGTCATGTTCAGATATTTGGTTCGGGTCTGTATACCTATGTTAAAATAATTTTTTCTGTATATATTTTGTTACAATTTTACATGCAGATGTGAACTCTGGTTTAGCCTTGGTATCCACACTAGAAACAGCACTGCCACTTCTACTTGTTTCCATGCTTTCAATATAAATGTTTTTATATTTCGATATAAATAAATTTGATCCTGTGGCTAAACGTGTCTGATATATATTGTAACAATGCTATAATTTAACTATAAATAAAACCACACTTTAGATTTTGATGCCTCGTTGTTTAAATGGATTTCTAATAATGATTCTATCATAAAAAATGGGTCCCAAACTGAAATCCAGAAAAATGGAACTGAACCTGACTTGAACAACATAACACATGGATTTTGATTAATTTTGATCCCTGTTGCAGCCTCACTAGTCCAATAGTTACCTCGGTGGATGCGATTGCTCACCTGGGGAGGGAGGGTGGTACATATTTAATTTAGTCCAAGTTCAGAATTGAATCATGATTTTGGTTTATAATGAAATTACTGACCCACTGGAAGAGGAGTCCTGTTTAACAGATCAAGGAGGAAAATTTTGAAATTGATATGGTAGATTTCTCAACTACTGTTTACATACCAAGAACCACTAAGTTTATAAAAATAAGGGCAAATGTTTAAGACTGAAACGCTAAGTTTATAAAAATAAGGGCAAATGTCTAAGACTGAACCGCTAAGTTTATAAAAAGAAGGGCAAATGTTTAAGACTGAACCGCTAAGTTTATAAAAATAAGGGCAAATGTTTAAGACTGAACCGCTAAGTTTATAAAAAGAAGGGCAAATGTTTAAGACTGAAACGCTAAGTTTATAAAAATAAGGGCAAATGTTTAGAACTGCTAAATTTATAAAAATAAGGGCAAGTGTTTAGGTCTGAGTTGCCAAGTTGATGAAAAAAAGGGCAAATGTTTAAGACTGAAACGTTAAGTTTATAAAAATAAGAGCAAATGTTTAGAACTGCTAAATTTATAAAAATAAGGGCAAGTGTTTAAGTCTGAGCTGCTAAGTTTATAAAAATAAGGGCAAATGTTTAAGTCTGAGCTGCTAAGTTTATAAAAATAAGGGCAAATGTTTAAGTCTGAGCTGCTAAGTTTATAAAAATAAGGGCAAATGTTTAAGTCTGAGCTGCTAAGTTTATAAAAATAAGGGCAAATGTTTAAGTCTGAGCTGCTAAGTTTATAAAAATAAGGGCAAATGTTTAAGTCTGAGCTGCTAAATTTATAAAAATAAGGGCAAGTGTTTTAAGTCTGAACCGCTAAGTTTATAAAAATAAGGGCAAATGTTTAAGACTGAACCACATACATCATGTGCATGTAGTCATTTTGTATCAGCATATTGTACATATGTTGCTATCAAGCTTTTTAAGAAAAGTGTACGAAATTAATCATTTAACAGTGATGTTATATATTATCTGCAGTGCTCATTATGGATGAAAGAAGCAAAAGAGCTCATACAGATTTGTGATGCTGCAATTCCACTAGACTTTAACTTCAGAGAACTAAGAAAGGAGATGAAGTTTCCATTTGTTGTGGTGGAAGGGCTAGATGCCACAGGTAAATTGTATAAAGCAAATAAATGATACCTTGTGTGGTGGGTCATTAACCAGTAGGACACAGAATCGCTGTGATTGTGGTAGGTCATTAACCAGTAGGGTACAGAATCGCTGTGATTGTGGCAGGTCATTAATCAGTAGGACACAGAATCACTGTGATTGTGGTAGGTCATTAACCAGTAGGGTACAGAATCGCTGTGATTGTGGCAGGTCATTAATCAGTAGGACACAGAATCACTGTGATTGTGGCAGGTCATTAATCAGTAGGATACAGAATCACTGTGATTGTGGCAGGTCATTAATCAGTAGGATACAGAATCACTGTGATTGTGGCAGGTCATTAATCAGTAGGACACAGAATCACTGTGATTGTGGTATGTCATTAACCAGTAGGGTACAGAATCACTGTGATTGTGGCAGGTCATTAATCAGTAGGAAACAGAATCACTGTGATTATGGCAGGTCATTAATCAGTAGGACACAGAATCACTGTGATTGTGGCAGGTCATTAATCAGTAGGGTACAGAATCACTGTGATTGTGGCAGGTCAATAACCAGTAGGATACAGAATCGCTGTGATTGTGGCAGGTCATTAACCAGTAGGGTACAGAATCACTGTGATTGTGGCAGGTCATTAATCAGTAGGGTACAGAATCGCTGTAATTGTGGCAGGTCATTAATCAGTAGAGTACAGAATCACTGTGATTGTGGCAGGTCATTAATCAGTAGGACACAGAATCACTGTGATTGTGGTAGGTCATTAACCAGTAGGGTACAGAATCGCTGTGATTGTGGCAGGTCATTAATCAGTAGGGTACAGAATCGCTGTGATTGTGGCAGGTCATTAATCAGTAGGATACAGAATCACTGTGATTGTGGCAGGTCATTAATCAGTAGGATACAGAATCGCTGTGATTGTGGCAGGTCATTAATCAGTAGGACACAGAATCACTGTGATTGTGGTAGGTCATTAACCAGTAGGGTACAGAATCGCTGTGATTGTGGCAGGTCATTAATCAGTAGGGTACAGAATCACTGTGATTGTGGCAGGTCATTAACCAGTAGGACACAGAATCACTGTGATTGTGGCAGGTCATTAACCAGTAGGATACAGAATCACTGTGATTGTGGCAGGTCATTAATCAGTAGGATACAGAATCGCTGTGATTGTGGCAGGTCATTAATCAGTAGGATACAGAATCGCTGTGATTGTGGCAGGTCATTAATCAGTAGGACACAGAATCACTGTGATTGTGGTAGGTCATTAACCAGTAGGGTACAGAATCGCTGTGATTGTGGCAGGTCATTAATCAGTAGGGTACAGAATCACTGTGATTGTGGCAGGTCATTAATCAGTAGGACACAGAATCGCTGTGATTGTGGCAGGTCATTAATCAGTAGGGTACAGAATGACTGTGATTGTGGCAGGTCATTAACCAGTAGGACACAGAATCGCTGTGATTGTGGCAGGTCATTAACCGGTAGGGTACAGAATTACTGTGATTGTTGCAGGTCATTAATCAGTAGGGTACAGAATCACTGTGATTGTGGCAGGTCATTAATCAGTAGGATACAGAATCGCTGTAATTGTGGCAGGTCATTAATCAGTAGAGTACAGAATCGCTGTGATTGTGGCAGGTCATTAATCAGTAGAGTACAGAATCGCTGTGATTGTGGCAGGTCATTAATCAGTAGGACACAGCATCGCTGTGATTGTGGCAGGTCATTAATCAGTAGGATACAGAATCGCTGTGATTGTGGCAGGTCATTAACCAGTAGGGTACAGAATCGCTGTGATTGTGGCAGGTCATTAATCAGTAGGGTACAGAATCTCTGTGATTGTGGCAGGTCATTAATCAGTAGGGTAGGGAATCGCTGTGATTGTGGCAGGTCATTAATCAGTAGGGTACAGAATGACTGTGATTGTGGCAGGTCATTAACCAGTAGGACACAGAATCGCTGTTATTTTGGCATGTCATTAATCAGTAGGGTACAGAATCGCTGTGATTGTGGCAGGTCATTAATCAGTAGGGTACAGAATGACTGTGATTGTGGCAGGTCATTAACCAGTAGGACACAGAATCGCTGTTATTTTGGCATGTCATTAATCAGTAGGACACAGAATCACTGTGATTGTGGCAGGTCATTAATCAGTAGGGTACAGAATCGCTGTGATTGTGGCAGGTCATTAATCAGTAGGGTACAGAATCGCTGTGATTGTGGCAGGTCATTAATCAGTAGAGTACAGAATCGCTGTGATTGTGGCAGGTCATTAATCAGTAGGACACAGAATCACTGTGATTGTGGCAGGTCATTAATCAGTAGGATACAGAATCGCTGTGATTGTGGCAGGTCATTAATCAGTAGAGTACAGAATCGCTGTGATTGTGGCAGGTCATTAATCAGTAGAGTACAGAATCGCTGTGATTGTGGCAGGTCATTAATCAGTAGGATACAGAATCGCTGTGATTGTGGCAGGTCATTAACCAGTAGGGTACAGAATCGCTGTGATTGTGGCAGGTCATTAATCAGTAGGGTACAGAATCTCTGTGATTGTGGCAGGTCATTAATCAGTAGGGTAGAGAATCGCTGTGATTGTGGCAGGTCATTAATCAGTAGGGTACAGAATCGCTGTGATTGTGGCAGGTCATTAATCAGTAGGGTACAGAATCGCTGTGATTGTGGCAGATCATTAATCAGTAGAGTACAGAATCGCTGTGATTGTGGCAGGTCATTAATCAGTAGAGTACAGAATCGCTGTGATTGTGGCAGGTCATTAATCAGTAGGACACAGCATCGCTGTGATTGTGGCAGGTCATTAATCAGTAGGATACAGAATCGCTGTGATTGTGGCAGGTCATTAACCAGTAGGGTACAGAATCGCTGTGATTGTGGAAGGTCATTAATCAGTAGGATACAGAATCGCTGTGATTGTGGCAGGTCATTAATCAGTAGGGTACAGAATCGCTGTGATTGTGGCAGGTCATTAATCAGTAGGGTACAGAATCACTGTGATTGTGGCAGGTCATTAATCAGTAGGGTACAGAATCGCTGTGATTGTGGCAGGTCATTAATCAGTAGGGTACAGAATCGCTGTGATTGTGGCAGGTCATTAATCAGTAGGACACAGAATCGCTGTGATTGTGGTAGGTCATTAACCAGTAGGGTACAGAATCGCTGTGATTGTGGCAGGTCATTAATCAGTAGGACACAGAATCACTGTGATTGTGGCAGGTCATTAATCAGTAGAGTACAGAATCACTGTGATTGTGGCAGGTCATTAACCAGTAGGACACAGAATCACTGTGATTGTGGTAGGTCATTAACCAGTAGGGTACAGAATCACTGTGATTGTGGCAGGTCATTAACCAGTAGGACACAGAATCGCTGTGATTGTGGCAGGTCATTAATCAGTAGGGTACAGAATCGCTGTGATTGTGGCAGGTCATTAATCAGTAGGACACAGAATCGCTGTGATTGTGGCAGGTCATTAATCAGTAGGGTACAGAATCGCTGTGATTGTGGCAGGTCATTAATCAGTAGGATACAGAATCGCTGTGATTGTGGCAGGTCATTAATCAGTAGGATACAGAATCACTGTGATTGTGGCAGGTCATTAATCAGTAGGATACAGAATCGCTGTGATTGTTGCAGGTCATTAATCGGTAGAGTACAGAATCGCTGTGATTGTGGCAGGTCATTAATCAGTAGGATACAGAATCGCTGTTATTGTGGCAGATCATTAATCAGTAGGATACAGAATCGCTGTGATTGTGGCAGGTCATTAATCAGTAGGACACAGAATCGCTGTGATTGTGGCAGGTCATTAATCAGTAGGACACAGAATCGCTGTGATTGTGGCAGGTCATTAATCAGTAGGATACAGAATCGCTGTGATTGTGGTAGGTCATTAACCAGTAGGGTACAGAATCGCTGTGATTGTGGCAGGTCATTAATCAGTAGGGTACAGAATCGCTGTGATTGTGGCAGGTCATTAACCAGTAGAACACAGAATCACTGTGATTGTGGCAGGTCATTAATCAGTAGGGTACAGAATCAGAATCACTGTGATTGTGGCAGGTCATTAATCAGTAGGGTACAGAATCGCTGTGATTGTGGAAGGTCATTAATCAGTAGGACACAGAGTCGCTGTGATTGTGGCAGGTCATTAATCAGTAGGGTACAGAATCGCTGTGATTGTGGCAGGTCATTAATCAGTAGGGTACAGAATCACTGTGATTGTGGCAGGTCATTAATCAGTAGGGTACAGAATCGCTGTGATTGTGGCAGGTCATTAATCAGTAGGATACAGAATCACTGTGATTGTTGCAGGTCATTAATCGGTAGAGTACAGAATCGCTGTGATTGTGGCAGGTCATTAATCAGTAGGATACAGAATCGCTGTTATTGTGGCAGATCATTAATCAGTAGGATACAGAATCGCTGTGATTGTGGCAGGTCATTAATCAGTAGGACACAGAATCGCTGTGATTGTGGCAGGTCATTAATCAGTAGGATACAGAATCGCTGTGATTGTGGCAGGTCATTAATCAGTAGAGTACAGAATCACTGTGATTGTGGCAGGTCATTAATCAGTAGGATACAGAATCGCTGTTATTGTGGCAGGTCATTAATCAGTAGGATACAGAATCGCTGTGATTGTGGCAGGTCATTAATCAGTAGGACACAGAATCGCTGTGATTGTGGCAGGTCATTAATCAGTAGGATACAGGATCGCTGTGATTGTGGCAGGACCATGTGACCTGTGTTCAGTACATAGTGCCAATATTATTGAGTTATTGTCTCAAACTCTTTTGTTACACTTAGTGCAGGGATTTATGTAAGTTCTTTTTACTACGGGTAAACGGTGCCTCTCCCTTCTTTGACAGTAGCCAAATATTTCCCCTTCCCCAGGTAAAAATTTCCCTTCAGTTGTAGAAACTATGCAAAATTTTGAGAATTTCAACAAAAATCATTGTTAAATATTCTAAGTCATTTTCTGTAATTATCAAAGTCTTACAATAAAACTGAAATGGGTAGTAACATCTAAAAGCTGGATAAAATCCTGAGATGGTTTATTTAAATCTTTGGTCCAGTATTATATAGAGGTGGAATGACTCGAGAGTTGGATATGCATGGGTAGGTTGAATATTTAGGACATATGTGACATTTCTCATTAATATAAAAATTTTTTGTGAAATTTTACCTTATTATCCAAGAGCTATCCAGGCAGATGTTTAAAAAAAAGGGTAATATTACTACATTTCAGTATATCTAAACCTATTATACAAAACCTCTTCATATCGAGGAGATAATAAAATAATTTTAGAGAAGATATCAGAAATGTATGTCCTTAAAGAGAGAAGTGGGGGTGTGACATGCTGAAATCTCTGGTTATAGGAAATCTTACTGAACAATCCTGTTGGCCATGGTCAGACTGGCCGCCCTCGGTCATCCTGATGCTGGCTTGTCGCGTCTTACTCTCATTCCAATTACACAAGCTTATTTCGAATTCTTGTTAAGATATATTCTTAGTGAAATACCTTTTCACTACAGTTTTTGATTTTAAACCTGTGGTTATATTATTTTTATTGCAGTGGTAATTTTATGATAACAGCAGCAGTGAAAATCAAATGAAATGAGACAGAAGAAAAAAAATAGAACTTCTCGAGAAACTGAATTTTTTTATATTCTGTGAAAAATCCATTCAAAATTGAAAATATTTATAACAAACTGCTGAAGTAAATTAGTTATATATGTATATACACTTATTTTGAAGGAGAGAGAGAGCGTTGTATATGGTCATTATATAATAAATTATAAATGTACATATATTTAAACGCTGCGAAATTTAACCTGAGTCTGTTGTCAGTTTTTGTAATTACTCCAAAAAAAAAAAATGATTATTTTGTGTAGGTAAGACCACTTTGACAGAAATGCTTGAAAAGAAAATGGATGCTCATAGATACTACACTCCTCCCCCTGAAATACAGCATCTACGGAAACACTTCGACAACCTCCCGGAAATTGTTAGAAGGGCCTACTACTCTATTGGTAACTACATCGTTGCTGTGGAGATATTGAAAACATGCCAGAATCAACCGGTCATCATGGATAGGTATGTGATATCACCAGGGGTAAATATACTTTGCATGTGATGAAAAGCCCCAGTTGTAATTGAAAATTGAATCCTTTTTCTGACAATTTTAGCAGTAAGGGACAGAATCCAGACACTTTTAGGGAAAACTAATGCTCAGTAGTTAATTTTATTACGTTGAGTTACCTCTCTTTGATCACGTCAGTTACTGCACGGTACGTTCGCCCTTTCATTGATTATTTTACGTTAACTTGAGTACGTTATTTCGTGTCGACCTTTTTCACTTCATACCACATTCTTCCACGACTTTTGCTGGTCCATCAAGACAAAACAAATGTTTGTTTTATTTAAAAGCTTGCTGAATCTAGGAACAGTGTCAAAAGTCTTCAAAAAAGTACGAAAAACTGTTCATTTGTCAATAAATATGTCACCCAAAAGTGTAGCTAACTCCTCAAAGTTACGAGTAAAATACTACTAGTCTATACTTGCTACTCGTCATCTGTCACCACTGTTTATGGGAATAAGTGTACTGCATCTTCTTTTACATAACGGAATCCCAGATAGCAATATATAATGGCAGAAAATACAAAAACCAAGATATCAGATAAAATCAATGATCCTGTAAGATCGAAAAAATATGATTTAAAAAAAAAAAGAATGCACAATGTTTTGTGCATTATTATTGAGAAATATATTTGTGTGTGTAAAGTAACTTAAGTGCGTAATTTTTCAAATTAACATGTTTGCATTATGTCTCTGACTGATAAGCAAAAATTTTTGATTCTTGAAAATTCTTGTGCATATTCCTCAAATCATTAAAAACTCAAGTCATGTGACTGCAACACTTCATGCTGGAAAACTTGATGAAGTGCATAAAAAAAAATCCCTGGAGCTTTTAAAATTATTTCCTAGAAAGTTACAGCTCCGCAGCTAATTCTTGGTGGACTGAAAAAATTTTAGGAGAAGAATATTTGCCCCAAGGACACAACACATGACCTTGTATCTCGTGGGTCGCAGCCTAACATGCCTGCTTATGGAACCATATATATACTCCTGCTGTTTGTGTGACATGTATTGAAAATTTCTAGCATAAAATCAAATGAAAGAGTCGTAAAGATTTATGAATTAAACACAGTTTTCTATGTTCACTACAGATACTGGCATAGCACCACTGCATACGGAATAGCCAATGAAACCAGTGTTGAGGACATGCCCTTGGAGGGCCATTGGGTTTATGAATGGCCCGATGACCTTTTGACTCCTGACCTTGTCCTTTTTCTGACAGTCAATGAGGAAGTCAGAAAGCAAAGAATGCTGGGAAGAGGAGGAGAAAAAACTCAGGAGGAGAAACACCTTGAAAAAGATAGATTGTTCAGAGAGAGGTAAGCTATAATATAACGAGGTAGAGAGATTTTACGGCAA
This sequence comes from Ostrea denselamellosa, assembly GCA_024699665.1. NCBI lineage: Eukaryota > Metazoa > Mollusca > Bivalvia > Ostreida > Ostreidae > Ostrea > Ostrea denselamellosa. Next base: position 3,965,565 of record JAMZEH010000004.1, read on the forward strand.
AAAGAAAGGTTCGCAGGCGAAGCAGTGTTGGAAAAGATTCTCTCTGACTTTATTATTGTACAAATGTTAGGCATGTACTGCATGTGTACTGTTTTCACTCATTCAGAAATTCACAAGCAGAGGATAGTATAGAAATTACAGTGTTTAAAAAATTTGTTAGGTCACCTGAGTGAACTTATCTCCCCAACCCCCTCCCCCCCTTCCCAGATCAAAGATCAGGGGGCATATTGTTTTTGTCCTGTCTGTCATTCTGTCTGAAACTTTAACCATCCTAATAATGACTTTTGAACAGTAAATGCTAGACTTCGATATTTCACATGACTATTCCTTCAGACAAGACCTTTCCGTTTGTACCTATATTTTTGATGTAATATGCTGCAATCAAACATTTTTCATATATATGCTTGTTCTTTGACAGCTAGCTTTAGAGAAGAATTTTTTAGAAACACATTGTGATGGAAAAACTATTTATGAGGGTTTATTTTCTCCAGCTTTATGGTGTGATGACAAATTTTAAAACAGCGAATATTGACAGTGTACAGAGTACCAGTACATGCATTACAAATTACTGTTACACATGTCTACGTTCACTATCGAAACCGAAAGATAATAATTATAAAATTTTAGCCACATGAGTTATCTCCCCTGAAATATTTATCATGTTGATTCTTATGATTGTAGATTGTACTTAGCTTACAAATGGATGGTGAATCCTGGCTGTATAGAAATCGATGCCAGTGGCCCAGTGGATTCAGTAATCTGCGCTGCTGAAACAGAGCTGTCAAAACATGGAATTCAGCTTAAACCAACCACGAATATTTGATAGATGTTTAGAATAAAAACTCTTTTACTACTTTGTTTTAGCAGGTGTAAGAATTCAAAAATAAATATTATGTGCTGTCTGGTAGAAACGTTTAGCCCCATACACATGCAATTTCTACAAAGTAGGCAAAACTAAAACTAGGATAACATTTTCCTGGTGCACAGGGTGTGTGTGTGAAGAAAAATTATTACCGAGGATTTGTACAGTCTTCAAAATAACTCAGGAGTCTGGGAAAGCCATAAACGGGCATGTCAAAAGTTGACATATCATATGCCCGCACATGTAATATTTTCGTTGATGTTGGAATAGTTATTTGTGTAGACGAGTTATTCTCTTTTTTTTTTTCTTTTTTTTTTTTTTTTAAATATTATCTAGTGTATTGCCAGTCTACATTCAAAGTAAAACCCTGTCAATCATTGTCTATCATAATCATTGCGAAGTGTCCGGGGACTCGGGTTAGAATAGATCCTCACTACCCCTTGCTTGTCATAAGAGGCAATTAAATGTGGTGGTCATTCGGATGAGATTGCAAAAACCGAGGCCTCATGTCACAGCAGGTGTGGCATGATAAAAATCCCTCCTTGCTTGAAGGCCATAAGTGCCGAACATAGGCTTAAATTTTGCGGCCCTTCACTGGCAATGGTGACATTTCCATATGAGTGAAAAATTCTCGAGAGGGGTGTTAAACAATATACAATCAATCAATAATATTAAATACAGTAACAAAGGGGAAGGTCATGGGGTTTATGTAGACTTTGAAGTTCAGATGTGATCCCAGATAATTGAGACAATTCTTCCTACAAACCCAAGTGACCAGCAATCAATATGGATTATAAAAAGAAGTGTGTCTGAAAATGGCAGCCACTGTAGCAGGTGGGTCGGCCATGGCTTGAAATCAAATCTGATACCAAGCAGATGTTTTGTGAATGGGACACAAAATAAGCTCCCTTCAAGGTGTAGTAATCTCCAACTGTAAAAGACCACGAAGACAGCATATAAACACCATCACTATAAAGTATTTGTTGACAATGACAGAAATTGAAATTAAAAGGAAATTTGAACATGTCTGGTAAATGTCCCAAAATAAAAAGAAAAGAAACATTTGATTGTTGTTTGTTTTGTTTTTTTTTATCTCACTTGAGCTGAAAGCCCAAGTGAACTTTTCTGATCACCTGTTTTCTGTTGTCCATCTGTAAACTTTTCACATTTTGGACTTCTTCTACAGAACCACTTGGCCAGTTTTATCCAAACTTGGCACATATCAATCATCCTTTGGTCAAAGGGATTCAAGTTTGTTCAAATGAAAGGGAGACAATAGTGAAAAAGCCAAATTACACGGACAAATTTTAAATATCTTCTCAAGAACCAACAGGTCATTTTCAATGCAACTTGGTACAAATCATCCTTGGGTGAAGGGAATTTAATTTTTGTTCAAATGAATTGGGCCATACTCCCATATATGGTGAGATAATCACCAAAATGGGGTAAGGTCATTTAAAAATCTTAGAACCACTTGGTCAGGAAAGTTAAAATTTACAAGGCAGCTTCCTGACATAGGACAGACTCAAGTTTCTTAAAATCATGTAACTGGGGTTAGGGCATAACCACAATACAGGATCACAGTTTTGCATACGAAAATATAGGAAAAAATCTTCTCCAGAACCACTGGGTCACTTTCATTTAAACTTTGTACAAATCGGCCTTGGTTGAAGGAAATTTAATTTTTGTTCAAATGAAGGGTTGTGTCACCTTTGAAGGGGAGAGAATTAAACAAATGTGAAATAGGGTTTGGTGATTTAAAAATCCTCTTGAGAAACACTGGGCCAGAAAAATTCCAATTTACATTGAAGCTTCCTGACATAATGCAGATTCAAGTTTGTTATAATTGTGACCCCCAAGGATAGGGTGAGGCCACAATAGGGGATCAAAATTTTACATGCGAAAATTAAGGAGAAAGTCTTTAAAATTCTTCTCCTGAACCAAAATTTCAATCAAACTTGGTGCACATCATTCTTAGGAATTCAAGTTTGTTCAAATGAAGGGCTTCAAAGGGGAGAAAATCACAAAAATATGGTGGGGTCATTTAAAAATCTTCTCCAGAAGCACTGAACCAGAAAAGTTCAAATTTACATGCCAGCTTTCTGACCTTGTGCAGATTCAAGGTGACTCAGGTGAGCAATGTGGCCCTTGGGCCTCTTGTTTTAATATTCATAGGAAAAGTCAAGAAATTGGTGTAGGGTGTGTATATATTGGTAGGGGCTGGTAAAAATGGCATGTGCTGAATAAAAAGTATGTGAAGATTGATGTACATAAATTATATCGAGGTTATTGACACGGGAACAGGTTACCATAGAGTTCAGCTCGGAGTGGGTTATACATCTGGGAAAGGTTATTCACCTGGCAACAGGTTACTACAAAATTCACCTCGGAATGGGTTAATAACCAGCAAGCAGTTTATTGGCATTCATTTAAAAAAATGGTTTGTTCTCCGACCACACGTTATGTTAAAATACAGACAATGGAAGGGGCGTGTATGATTCTTTTAATGATTCAAATCCACGAATTCATGAACACAAGATTGTGTCTGAATAAGAGAAACTGAAATTTACTATCTGTGAAATTAATTTCCATGCAGTAAAACGATAATATGCATGCACATTTACAGTGTATGTATTTATAATGGTTTACTATTAACAATAAACTTTTGACAGACAATTCATGAATAAATATTCAAAAACAAGATGAAAAAGGAGGGGGGGTGGGGGGGGGGGGGGGTGGGGGTGTTATTCTAGCCCAAGGCAGGTTTTCCACCATAGGGGAGATACTCTGAACATTTGGCAAATTGTAGCCTTGATTTTTTTTTTTAAATACTTACCATTTTCAAAGTTTTAATGATCTAATTTAAAGCTACAATTTGCATTTCTATACAGATGCACAAACTGACAAAGTTAATTGATTCTAGGACTCGTATCTACATAAGCCCAAAAAAGGGTTATATCATCTTAATTATTGTCACAGTGACCTTGATTTAGGGCACAACACACCTTCAATAGATGTTTTAACTGACCAAGTTTGATGATTCTAGACCAAATAATTGTTCATTTTTGAGTTGGACAGGATTTTGCAATATCATATTAAAGCTAACAGTGACCTAACTTTTAAAGTGTGACCCACCCTCTTCCCAAGATGGATTAACTGAAAAAGATTGACGATTTTAGGTTACATAGTATTCCAGTTATGAGCCAAAAAGGAGGCGGGAAAGACAGACGCTTATGATCCCCATACCATGATATATCCCCATACCATGATATATCCCCATACCATGATATATCCCCATACCATGATATATCCCCATACCATGATATATCCCCATACCATGATATATCCCCATACCATGATATATCCCCATACCATGATATATCCCCATACCATGATATATCCCCATACCATGATATATCCCCATACCATGATATATCCCCATACCATAATATATCCCCATACCATGATATATCCCCATACCATGATATATCCCCATACCATAATATATCCCCATACCATAATATATCCCCATACCATGATATATCCCCATACCATGATATATCCCCATACCATGATATATCCCCATACCATGATATATCCCCATACCATGATATATCCCCATACCATGATATATCCCCATACCATAATATATCCCCATACCATGATATATCCCCATACCATGATATATCCCCATACCATGATATATCCCCATACCATGATATATCCCCATACCATGATATATCCCCATACCATGATACATCCCCATACCATAATATATGCCATCTAATACAGGTGTACAAATCCCATAGCATCCAGGATGACAATAGAAGGACATTTTGTAAAGGAAAACTTCTGATAAGGAACCAGGAAATATTGCTTACTATATTTAAGTATCCTCAAATAGTGTAGATTCAAGTTTGTCCAAATCATGACCATTAGTGTCAAGATAGGATTAAATTTTGCTATGAAATATGGGTATGAAAAATATCTCCCCATAATCCACATGGGTGTTTCCTCATGATCCACATTAATAGCTTTTCATGATCGACATGATCCACATGGTTATTTTCTCATGATCCACATGGCTTTCTCATGATCCTCTTGGCTGTTTCCTCATCCCCATAGCTAGCTCTCCATGGTCCACATGGCTATCTCTGCATGATCCACATGGCTATCTCTGCATGATCCAAATGGCTATCTCCTCGTGATCAACAGGGCTACAATCTGTCAAATTAACATGCAAGTATCTTCACATAGCGTAGATTCTAATTTATTCAAACCATGGTCTCTAGGGTCAGGATGAGGTCACAGCAGGGGGGAAAAAAATGACAATTTGTCTAAACAATACACAAACCTCCGGAGATGTGCAGATTGTTTTGTTGGAATTTGATGTTGAAGCTTCACATGTCACAGCTTGTTGATAAGCATTCACACAACACACCATGACATACATTTATTCACTACAGAGTGTATTATACAAATGGCCATGTAAAGGTACACTTAATAGAAATATGATTTAAATTGTAATGTTAATTGTTTGTAGTCTTCAGAAAAATGAACAGCATCCATTGTCACAATCAAAACATCTCTATTGCAAGAAGATGGTTTCATCCTTGCGCTTTTTCTGTACCACTGTGCCGGGTTTATTTTGAGCTTCAGGGTGATTAGCTAGCTCTGGGGGGCAGACAGACACAGGACTTGCCAGGATTGTCTGTTTCAGGTCATACAGTACCGCTGCATCGTGCTCTGGGGTTACGAATGTTATGGCCACACCTGTCTTCCCCGCTCGTCCCGTACGACCAATACGATGAGTGTAATCTGACAAATTACAAAAATGAACAGCTACCAAAGAGTTACTTATCATACATACTCATGATTTCACTGTAAAGGTGACAGACATTTTATTAATTACAAGCTTGATGTGAAATACTGTACAAGTGGAATTTTCACGATTTTCCATAAATTTAGTGAGAGCTAATTTTAGTGACTTTATAATACCAAGAAAGTTAACTATTACCTCCGATATGGAATAAATTGTTAGCAATATTTAATTTTAGCGATCGCAGCAACATCGCTAATGATGCCAAAGTTAAATCCTTGCTAAATATTCTTCTTATACAGTATGATGAATGTACATAGTGAAAAATAGTGAAGAAGACAAAAACAGATTCTAACCCTCGATGGATTTGGCCATGTCGTAGTTAATAACCACGGAAACATCTTTGATGTCAATACCACGACCTGCGACATCCGTGGCCACCAGGATGTCTTTGGTCCCGCCCTTCAGACTGGCCAGAGCGAACTCTCTCTGCTCCTGTCCTTTACCTCCATGTAACGTACAGGCATTGTACTGAAAAAAAAAACCGGACATTAATTTGAACTACATGGACAGTGTGTATGTTAGAAAATTCTGAGATACAACAACATAGACATTGAGGATTAAAATGTTTGAAGACAATTTCTATCATGTGCTATTTCCAACAGCAAATATTTATCAGTGGAAGATCTGGAAAAATTTTCAAATGGGAGGGGGGGTGGGTTGTTTCATTTACAACCCTATATGGTACCATTACTATTCAAAAAAGAAAAAAAAATGGCAGTTGGAGTGACAAAATGGCAGAAAATTACCAGTTTCAAGAGGGAGGATAGCATCCCTTATATCCCGCCCTTAACTCTGCCACTGTTTAATGTGTATTTCTTTCATGAAAATTATTATTACCTAATGGGTTAAAAAAAAACTTCAAGGACAAGCATTTGGGATTCACAGCTTACCCCCATTTTTTCCAAAGACTTGGCCAGCACATCTGCCCCTTTCTTCTGGTTCACAAATATGATAATAGGAGGATCGATGCCTTGCTCCAGAATATGTACCAACTTCTTCCTGTACATCATCAAGATTTATTTTTCATCAAACATTTTCACAAGCCTTTTTTTTTTTTTTTACACAGTTCAGACATAATTTTTCAGTCATTCTAAAACATTATTCTCATATTTTTTTTCGTGAAATAAGTGATAATTTTTTTGAGTTGGGAATTCTTTCTGGGTCAGTTTCCAAAGGTTGAAACAAATAATATTTGACTATGGACCTAAGGGAAGACAGTTGTTGACTATATACTATAAAATGAATGCACAAGCTTTTCCAAAAACACAGACAAACCTCTTTTCTGCTGAGGACACCATGTAGACGATTTGCTCTGTCCTCTCCGTGGGTTTGCCCACAGATCCTATGTACACCATTGCAGGTCTACGTAGATAAGACCGGGCCAGTCTCTCCACAGCGGGGGGCATAGTAGCGGTGAACATGACTGTCTGAAAAACATAGCATTTCCATGTCGGTGACAGTATTTCAAACAATTTGTACTATATGAATGAATGCAACTTTTCCTTCTATTGTTCAATCAAAATGAAATATTCTTATATCCTTTTTTCACACAAGATCAAAGAATGTATAAAATAATTAATGTTGTCCTACATAGATTAACACTCCTCCTCCCCCCCCCCCCCCCCCAGACAAAACCTTAACTAGCTATATAATGAACAATACAAAGGTACATTCTTCTAAATAATCTTAAATTAAGCTTTATGAAACAAAAATACACACTGGGACATATAGACAAGATAAAGTTGGGAGAAATATGAGAAACTTCAAATTAGACGCAAGATGATTTGAATTAAATGCACAGTAATTTTGAATTGATTGAACATGATTTAAAATACATGAATCATCTACAGAATAGTACGCTGAGAGGGACAATCAACTTCAGACCAGAAACATCACGCATCTCGGTACTTTTATTTGCATGTTGAAAGACATCAATTAAAAGTACATGCAGTAATGAAACGATTTACTTTTTGTTTACTCTTATTTTTCTTCTTTCCACATTTTAATATTTACATTTTGGAATCCAATGTTTCTGCCTTTGACATCTTTTACAAATTGTAATGATAGCCATTTCCTCATGAATGTGTTGCAGTTGTGAACAATGTGCGTATGAATACTGGTAAATATAGTATGTCCATGTTAACGACTGGGATTCCAACGTAAATAAAAGTAGAAAATAAATGTACGAAATACACTTCATTTTTGAAAATACATGATGGTATGAACATCTGTGCTTCATGCCAGCATGCTTTTTATGAATCGCTAACATGCGTCATAAAGTATGTCTGTGTGACCCGCCACAGTGCAATGCATGTCAGCGATGTGTTTTGTGGTAAAATGGATTTACACTTGAATCGTTAAGGCGCATGCCAAACTCCTCTCATACCTGACGGTATTTTTTCTTTGAACTGAAATTCTGTAACATTTTCGCATCATCTTCAGCATCATCTGTGTCCGGTTTCTGGTTTGAAACTGGTAAATAATCTAGAATCTTCTGCACATCTGGTTCAAAACCCATGTCAATCATTCTGTCAGCTTCATCCATTACTACATAGGTACACTGAGCCAAAACCAAGTACCGGTTTTCCAGAACGTCGATCAAACGACCCGGCGTAGCTATTACAATCTAAAAAGTGTCGAAAAAACAAAGTACAATCTACATGTATCTAAATATAATAGTCTTATCAAACAAAACCCTCCTAATTCATGTGATATTGGGTCTTTCAAATTTATATTTAGTGGAATGTTATGTAATGCAGGCTTTAGAAATGTGTTTGCACAACGTGATCAAGGTGTTTGCACAACGTGATCAAGGTGTTTGCACAACATGATCAAGGTGTTTGCACAACGTGATCAAGGTGTTTGCACAACGTGATCAAGGTGTTTGCACAACGTGATCAAGGTGTTTGCACAATGTGACAAAAGGATCAAGCTTATACTTTCCTAGATATCACCACCTCAGTTTTTTTTTCTTCGTTTTTTAAACCTCTAGTGAACCCAACTGAATCCAATAGAGTGGATGATTTGCCCAGAAAGGAATCCTACCTAAGGTTTCTGTCGATTCTTTTTAATCGTGGAAATTTAGTGTGTGTGTGTGTTAAATAATAGTAATCTTACACTCCTCTAGGATTGTACATTCTACAACACTAATAAAACATGAATGGAGTTACGAATACAGTGCTCTCTCGATATATTGCCAATTTTTGTTCAGGACATTTTGGGAAATAAAGCGAGGGTGAAAATATATCGAATTCACCATTACTGACAATTTACTAAGCGGTCAAAAGAAATTAATTTACATAATTTGATTTGGCTACATTCTGTACAAACATACACATTATTTTGAGTTTTATTCAGCAATTATTTGTAATTAACGTGACTACGTGAATACCTTATCCCACCTATCAAGGTACATCACATCGCTCTCCAAGTACAGGTTTGAACATCGATGGGTGTTGAGTAACTGACATTATTATTGAGGGTAAACCCTATAAAATTTGACCATTGGTGGCATATGACATTATGTGGGGTTGACGTTATAACAAGGGTGTTACCATGGGGAGAAATCTGTTCTTTAGAATTTTCAGGCAATAAATGTGTGTGTGTGTGGTGGTGGTGGTGGTTGGGGGGGGGGGGATATATCGAGGAAGTGTAGTTTAACTTAAAAAATTGCAACAAAATAACTTTAAATTCTTAACTTAAAAAAATGCAACAAATACATTTTTATCAAAAGGATTTATCATAAATACAAAAGTATATATGAAAAGTTCACTATCCCTGGGTCATTGCCACGGTGTATATCTATTGCCAGCCATGTATACTAACTGATTTTAAAGGGTGTGGTTTCCTATGTTTTAATTTCAACAGTTACCTTTAATATTGGTCTGAGCACAATAACAAGATGACTTCATTTCAAAATTGTCTAAAATAATTTAATTGGCATTATTGTGTAAGTATATATCATGCTTCATGTTTAATGATATCTAAAATGCAAGTGTAAATTTTGTGCAAACTTTAGCATAATGTAGCAGAGTTATTTCCCTTTTCCACCCTAATTCTCTTTCAAAAAACTCTATCTACCAATCTACAAACTTCTAATGCATTTTAAATGGGGTGAATTTTCACAATGAATAACAAAAAATTCTGAATAGGAAAATAAATTTTTTTTGCATTTGATGTCAACATAAAATCTTCACGTGTTGAGTTACCTCGCATCCTTGTCGTAACTTAAATCCCTGCTCCTCCCTTGAGATACCACCTATAATGGCCACAGTTCGGATGTTCAGGTGTTCAGCAAACTTGATGGTCTCTTCTTCAATCTGCTGGGCCAACTCACGAGTTGGGGCCAAGATTATAGCATAAGGACCTAGGTCATTGTCATCAAATCTGGAAGTTAATAATAACAAGCATTCTGAGTGTATTGCAGGCAACACTAAGTCCCCTACTCATAGGATAATTCTGAGTGTATTGCAGGCAACACTAAGTCCCCTACCGTTAGGATAATTCTGAGTGTATTGCAGGCAACACTAAGTCCCCTACTCGTAGGATAATTCTGAGTGTATTGCAGGCAACACTAAGTCCCCTACTCGTAGGATAATTCTGAGTGTATTGGAGGCAACATTAAGTCCCCTACCGGTAGGATAATTCTGAGTGTACTGCAGGTAACACAAAGTCCCCTATCGGTAGGATAATTCAGTCAAAAGTAGGTCAAGTGTAATGACACTCAACCTTGATCTGTAACTAGCTGAGACAACACCATATATAAAATTTCATTTGAATATCTTTATCCAATGCAGAGAAAAGTCCGGAAAACATCAAGCAGAATGACAGATGGACAGACCAAGGGTAAACCGATAGTCCCCTTCAGCATAGCCAGTAGGGGACTTATAAATTGTTTCATAATATTCACATGCAAATGTAAGGATCTTCATTTTACTTGTCTTCCTTTTGGGTTTGTAGGCAGTGATGAATATTAAACTCAGTGTTAAAATAAGATACAGCATATTTCACAGTCCTTTTGTTTTTCATTTTTAGTAGTCGTTCCATAAATCATAACATATCAAAAAAGGTGGAGCCTCTCAATGTATAAGAAACATCTAATATAAGGAAGTAATTGTCCAGGTAATGATGTGCAACTCCGTAAGATAAAATAACTTTCAATATGCCCATTTACTTTACTTGTATAATTTCTCTGTTTTAATAAAATGTAAAATGTAAAATAGAGTAAATTCATCAGTACCAGTGTAGCAATTTGAACATTATCAGCCGTTCACGATATTACGATAATGTATTAAATTATCCTCTCACACAGATTAGACCTACATATAGAAGTTCACGATATTACGATAATGTATTAAATTATCCTCTCACACAGATTAGACCTACATATAGAAGTTCACGATATTATGATAATGTATTAAATTATCCTCTCACACAGATTAGACCTACATATAGAAGTTCACAATATTACGATAATGTATTAAATTATCCTCTCACACAGATTAGACCTACATATAGAAGTTCACAATATTACGATAATGTATTAAATTATCCTCTCACCCAGATTAGACCTACACATAGAAGTTCACAATATTACGATAATGTATTAAATTATCCTCTCACACAGATTAGACCTACATATAGAAGTTCACGATATTACGATAATGTATTAAATTATCCTCTCACACAGATTAGACCTACATATAGAAGTTCAGTCTCTTACAGATACAAAATCATAAAGACTGACAAACAGTACACAAAGTACACACACAGACAGACAGTACACGGTACAGTACACACACAGACAGTACACGGTACAGTACACACACAGACAGACAGTACAGACAGTACACACACAGACAGATAGTACACAAAGTACACACACAGACAGACAGACAGTACACACACAGACAGTACAGACAGTACACACACAGACAGACAGTACACGGTACAGTACACACACAGACAGACAATACACGGTACAGTACACACACAGACAGACAGACAATACACATAATACACAGACAGACAGTACATATAGTACACACACAGACAGACAGTACACAAAGTACACACACAGACAGTACACACACAGGCAGACAGTACAGACAGACATTACATGGTACAGACAGACAGACAGTGCAGACAGACCCACTGACAAAGTGATCCCTAAATGTCGCTGAGCTTTGCAAGTGACACAAAAACTTTGCCTAATAATCTCTTTAAATACGTCTGAATTGCCATGTATATCCACACATAAGAATCAATTCCGAATTCTATGGAGGTCAATTAGTCACCTCTCTAATTTTGGGAGTGAGGTAATCCACTTCAGCAGAGGTAATAGGAACGCTGCTGTTTTTCCACTGCCAGTCTCAGCGACTCCGATAATGTCCCGATTCTGTAGACCAATAGGTATGGCTTGTCTCTGAATTGGAGTCGGCTCCTGTCAAATTAGGATCTTTGTTATCAGTAAGAAATTATATATATGTTGAAATTCTTTTGTCTTCTGGTTTGCACAAATGAAATAAATCAATGTTTTTGACAACCAAAACACAGATATGCCAGAAATTGTATGTGCAGCCAATGCATTTACATTATTAACATTTCACTCTGCGGACAAAAATACAGCACATTCGGTGTCAATCAATGGAACATACTAATTATATCGAATCTGTATCTTTAATGTAATTTTTCTGTTGAAATGTTTTCTCACATGTGAATCACTGTTTGAAAATTAATTTTTGTGTAAATCAACCTTAACTGCACAGCTCAATCTTCAATGCAGTTACTTAAATGAGATCCATTTAGTCATGCCTGGGTACTTCAACCTCTCGCCACAAGTTTCACCAATTTCACAACCTCTCCTTCCCATTCTCTTCTATTTACTATGTATTCAGTTTAAGTGTTTTGTGTCTAAAACTTCAGAGGAATAATTCTTAAGAAACAATGCAATTTTAAAATATGAACAAAAGATACCTACAATGCAATTTTAAAATATGAACAAAAGATACCTACAATGCAATTTTAAAATATGAACAAAAGATACCTCCCCCCCCCCCCTCACTCCTAGCACTGAAATTCTTGACTTAAGGGCCATGAATTTCACAATTTTGGTAGATGTCTCTCTTCATATCATGACTTACAGACTATATAAACAGTTAGTCTGCTTGATGTCTCAGATAGAGAAAGAGATTTTTGAAGATTGTAGTATTTTTTGAGCCTAGACTTTCAAAGAAGGCCTTAAAATTTACGATCTTTGTTGTTTTTCCTCGTAAGCCTATTGATGATGTATGACAAATTTTATGAGAAAATTCAGTCAGTAGTAACCAAGACATTGAGAATGTTCAAAGGCCAACTCATGATGGACCACACAAGAAGGACGAAACAGATTGTAATGGGTAGCCTAAGTGAATCAGCTACACCTCTTATGGTAAGACACCACACCACAAGCAATTACAGGTAATTACTGGTATACTGCTTGATTCCGAGTTTATTATTAATGAGTACTCTTTGAACCCAAGTGATATACATATTATGTAACTGTCTGCACCATACGTCAGGTATAAGAAGCACCACAAACCTTGTAACCAACTTTGTCGATAACATCCAGAATCTCTCTAGGAAGGAGGGCAGATTCCTTCCAGGACCGGAATGGGTTAGGTATCCTTCCGCCCTTACACGAGATGTTGTAATCCTCCTTAAAGATTCGCCAGTCTCTCTCTGTCATTTCATCCAAACTCTTTTCGGACCAATGGCGATCATCCCACTTCTGCTTAGCTTCTTTCTTGGCAATATTTTTCTGATGCTTCCTACAAGTGATCACAGCACAGCACATGTAGTAATTACACAGCACACATAGTTATTACACAGCACATGTAGTAATTACACAGCACATGTAGTAATTACACAGCACATATAGTAATTACACAGCACATGTAGTAATTACACGGCACATATAGTAATTACACAGCACATATAGTAATTACACAGTACATATAGTAATTACACAGCACATATAGTAATTAAACAGCACATATAAGAATAAATTCTGCCTCATAAGAATGTTCAGTTGTAGAAGGTCATGGAAATACTTGTCCTGATGTGCCCTGTGAACATCGAGCACGGTAAGGACATGAGCCATGTTTGTACCAGTATGTCAGATTTCTTAAAAAATTTTATTGACAAACAAAATACAATATATATGCTTCAAACATTCTAATGGCTCCAGTACAACAATTTAATGACCCAAGCTTACATAGATAGCTGAGTAACGATATGATTGTGAATAGGAATTAATGATGGTCCGCTTCATCAAGCAAAAGGGGCCTCCGTGGCCGAGTGGTTAGAGCATCGCGCTCAAAATCACAAGGCCTCTCACCTTTAGAAAGGTGGGTTCGATTCTTGCTTGCACAGATATATGTGAGAAAGTTTACCATTGAATTGTTGAGTGTGGCGGAAAACAACAATCAATCAATCATCAAACAAATGGTATAGAAATGGTGTGTGTGTGTATCATAACAGTATGTAAATTAGTGAGGATGGCAGGTATACTTGGTAAGCATAATGTGTGATCACAAACAACAAGAATTAATCCACAGGAATCAGATTCACTACAAAAATAACAACATTTTTCCCAACGAAATTAAATATGTCTAGCTGCATTCTACAATTGTTGTACAAATGTTCTTCCATAATCATTATACAAACATTCTACAAACACTAAACCACTAAGTTTATATAAATATGGGCAAATGTTTAAAACTGAACCGCTAAGTTTATAAAAATAAGGGGAAATGTTTAGAACTACTAAATTTATAAAAATAAGGGCAAGTGTTTAGGTCCGAGCCGCCAAGTTTATGAAAATAAGGGCAAATGTTTAAGACTGAAACGCTAAGTTTATAAAAATAAGGGCAAGTGTTTAGGTCCGAGCCGCCAAGTTTATGAAAATAAGAGCAAATGTTTAAGACTGAACTGAACCAACAAAATTAAATATGTCTTGATGCATTCTACAAATGTTTTACAAATGTTCTTCCAAAACATTCTACAAAGATTCTACAAACATTCTTACTTTTCTTGCTCCTTTTCTTCAGCTGTACGTCTCCTTTCTAGCAGGTCTCCATAAAACATTGACTGATCTTTTTTCTGTGCCTAATAAACAGGATTGTAAAATAAACACTAGTGTGATGGAATTTTTTCATAGTATTTTTTCTAGTATATTTTTTTCTTATCAACAATTAGTGATCGGACCGTAATATATTTTTAATCAAATGTTAATTGATCTGCCATTTGCTGTTTTAATTATAGATTTAAATATTCCTTAATTTAAGGTCACTGTCCAATTTCGAAATATAAAGCATAAACTATGGCTACCTAAGATAACTAATATGTATGACCCAATAGCTAGCTTCTGTGTTAGACCCAATAGTTCCAGTATCTTGATATCAGTTCCTGATATCTGTTGTATACTGTACCTTGATATCTACTGATGTCTGTTGTATACTGTATCTTGATATCTACTGATATCTGTTGTATACTGTACCTTGATATCTACTGATGTCTGTTGTATACTGTACCTTGATATCTACTGATGTCTGCTGTATACTGTACCATGATATCTACTGATGTCTGCTGTATACTGTACCTTGATATCTACTGATGTCTGCTGTATACTGTACCTTGATATCTACTGATGTCTGCTGTATACTGTATCTTGATATCTACTGATGTCTGCTGTATACTGTATCTTGATATCTACTGATGTCTGCTGTATACTGTACCTTGATATCTACTGATATCTGCTGTATACTGTACCTTGATATCTACTGATGTCTGCTGTATACTGTACCTTGATATCTACTGATGTCTGCTGTATACTGTACCTTGATATCTACTGATGTCTGCTGTATACTGTACCTTGATATCTACTGATGTCTGCTGTATACTGTACCTTGATATCTACTGATGTCTGCTGTATACTGTACCTTGATATCTACCGATGT
Source organism: Ostrea denselamellosa (assembly GCA_024699665.1). NCBI lineage: Eukaryota > Metazoa > Mollusca > Bivalvia > Ostreida > Ostreidae > Ostrea > Ostrea denselamellosa. The sequence continues at coordinate 3,981,307 of JAMZEH010000004.1, forward strand.
ATGTTGTATACTGTACCTTGATATCTACCGATGTATGTTGTATACTGTATCTTGATATCTACTGATGTCTGTTGTATACTGTACCTTGATATCTACTGATGTCTGTTGTATACTGTACCTTGATATCTACTGATGTCTGCTGTATACTGTATCTTGATATCTACTGATGTCTGCTGTATACTGTACCTTGATATCTACTGATGTCTGCTGTATACTGTACCTTGATATCTACCGATGTCTGTTGTATACTGTATCTTGATATCTACTGATGTCTGCTGTATACTGTACCATGATATCTACTGATGTCTGTTGTATACTGTATCTTGATATCTACTGATGTCTGCTGTATACTGTACCTTGATATCTACTGATGTCTGTTGTATACTGTATCTTGATATCTACTGATGTCTGTTGTATACTGTATCTTGATATCTACTGATGTCTGCTGTATACTGTACCTTGATATCTACTGATGTCTGTTGTATACTGTATCTTGATATCTACTGATGTCTGCTGTATACTGTACCATGATATCTACAGATGTCTGTTGTATACTGTATCTTGATATCTACTGATGTCTGCTGTACACTGTACCTTGATATCTACTGATGTCTGCTGTATACTGTACCTTGATATCTACTGATGTCTGCTGTATACTGTACCTTGATATCTACTGATGTCTGCTGTATACTGTACCTTGATATCTACTGATGTCTGCTGTATACTGTACCTTGATATCTACTGATGTCTGCTGTATACTGTACCTTGATATCTACTGATGTCTGCTGTATACTGTACCTTGATATCTACTGACGTCTGTTGTATACTGTATCTTGATATCTACTGATGTCTGCTGTATACTGTACCTTGATATCTACTGATGTCTGCTGTATACTGTACCTTGATATCTACTGATGTCTGTTGTATACTGTACCATGATATCTACTGATGTCTGTTGTATACTGTATCTTGATATCTACTGATGTCTGCTGTATACTGTATCTTGATATCTACTGATGTCTGCTGTATACTGTACCTTGATATCTACTGGTGTCTGTTGTATACTGTACCATGATATCTACTGATGTCTGTTGTATACTGTACCATGATATCTACTGATGTCTGTTGTATACTGTACCTTGATATCTACTGATGTCTGTTGTATACTGTATCTTGATATCTACTGATGTCTGCTGTATACTGTACCATGATATCTACTGATGTCTGCTGTATACTGTACCATGATATCTACTGATGTCTGTTGTATACTGTACCTTGATATCTACTGATGTCTGCTGTATACTGTATCTTGATATCTACTGATGTCTGTTGTATACTGTACCTTGATATCTACTGATGTCTGTTGTATACTGTACCTTGATATCTATCCCTGCTATATGACCTCTTCCAAAGAACTGGACGACATGCTTATCTTTGTATAAAGCATTGTAATCTTGTGATGTGTCATCGCCAGCATCCCAGTCGAAAACAAACTTCCTGTCATTCAGACGGCGAATGCGACGCTTCTTCTTCATTATTCCCAGATATCTCTCCTATAACATAAATCCAAGCCATTCTGTAAGCACTGAAAGTGGGTTGTTGAAAATGGATCTTTTTTCCAGTATGTGCAATAAGATCAAAACAAGTCAACATTTCAAAACGACATTAATGCTCCCTACCCATGCACTGTGTTCACATCTAAGCATTTTAAACTCTGCTTTATGACTCAGCATTAATTTTCTTAAAAGTATTGAACTGTAAGTTTTGATAATTGATTTTGATTTAAATCGCAATCCTCCTCCTCCTCAATAACATCACACTCCTCATCTATTGTCCTCCTCCTCAATAACATCACACTCCTCATCTATTGTCCTCATCGTCAATAACATCACACTCCTCATCTATTGTCCTCATCATCAATAACATCACACTCCTCATCTATTATCCTCCTCAATAACATCACACTCCTCATCTAAAATTTCATCACATACAAGGTGGGCAACTTGGAATGTTAGCCTCCTATCTCATTCATAAAACAATTTTCTAATGCAAATCGGAAGCCATTCTTGGTTTTCTTCATAAACCAAACATGATTTTTTGTCAATGCTATAACAGACAGGCTACATTTCATATTTACTGATCCTCCTGGTCAGTTGTTGGTCTATGACGATATTCTATTTTAGTTCCTCATCACTCTCACTTACAAAAATTAAATCACCACTAAAATCCTGCTTATAAAGTATGTTACAGTGCATGTGGTTTAAAAAAATTTTCAAAAGCATAAAAATTTTGCCAAAATACACTCTTATTTTATTAGTACACGGATTTCTGCATGACTTCATTTTCTCCTCTTCTTATAAACTAGACTTACTAAAATCACTGAAGAAGTTTAACTTCATCTCCATATTACATTTTGTCTGTTACCTTAATGGCAGCCTGTTCCTTCTCTTTATCTTTGGACTCTATAACACTGTTTTTTTCTCCCTCCTCTCTTTCTCTCTCTCTTTCTCTCCGATCTCTATCACGACGATCTCTGTCTCGTCTATCTCTATATCTGTCTTCTGTATAAAAAAACCCCAAATATTAATTGGATATGAAGTCAATAAAACAAATATTAACTGGACATGAAGTCAATAAATCAAATATTAACTGGACATGAAGTCAATAAATCAAATATTATCTGGACATGAAGTCAATAAATCAAATATTAACTGGACATGAAGTCAATAAAACAAATATCAACTACACAGAAAGTCAACAGCAAATGCCATGTGAAAATCAATCACATAGGACCCCCTGAAAATTATATACATGTACTTGTCTTTCTCTACACCTCACCCTCTCTGCCCTGATGAAGAAACTCGAGCTGTTTTTTCTTCTCCTCCTCCTGTTTCCTCTTCTGTTCTTCCACAGCTTCCTGCCTCCTCTTCAATGCCTCAGCTGCTCTCTCTTCCTTGGTCAAAAACTTGGGCTGTGAAGAAAAATACAAGTAATATTAACACGTTTAACTTTGAATTTTGTTATTTAATTATTTTTATTATTCAGTTATTTTAATCTGTTTCCATTGTTTTAAATTCATGGGATTATTACTTGATTTTCTCTGCAGAGTTCATCTGAAGTTCAAAATAATTTTCTTCTAGCAAGAACAGTACTCTCTTAAAGTTAAACCAGTCACCGAATCAAATCTGTATACAGCAACGAATTCAACGGCATATTGTACACAAGTTCTACAGCGATGTATCTGTTTTGTTAAGTTCTACAGCGATGTATCTGTTTTTTCAAGTTCTACAGCGATGTATCTGTTTTGTTTCCTTTATTTTTTTTTTTTTATTTTTCACATTATACATGTACCTTATACAATCTTATTTTATAGCCCTGAGTGCAAATACGCATTCATGCACAGTCAGATATATCCAATTCATTAAATAAAATCAAAGGCCTGAAGGACCACAGAGGCACCAAGTGCAATATCATATTCATCAGGGTTCTCAATAAATTTAGACGGTAGCAGGTGAAATTTGAGAAAGTGGGAGGAAAAATATGAGAGTTCCGCTGTACACATTTCCTTGATTTTAGGCACTTAAATATAGCATTAAAATCATTGTAAAATGTCAGCAAAATGTGTTTATTGACATGAAAAGGAATAAAGAGGAGAGCTTGGGCTGAAGTTGCTTATCCTAACAAGTTCATACGCTCCTCTTGCTAGATAGTATCCTCTCAATCATACTTACCTTACAAAGGTAATAACTTCAAAATGCAGACGAAAAGTGCTGAAAAGAATATCACTGCTTCAGAGTGAGACTACTAGTTTACAAATGTTGTATCTTCCATTTCATTATGATGTAACAATTTCAGTATTAACTCTGTTTTCAAAAATAAATCTAACAATGCAAAAGTTTAACATACTATGAAGAAAGGTTATTGTAAATTTGAACAAGATTTAAAATCCCACTGAATGCTTCCTAGCCTGGATTTCTTCTTGAAATAATCTGTTATTTTCTTTGCCTACACATGCTACGTTTGTTTTGCTTAATAGAAAATCAGGATCAGGATTATTGAAAACAAAACCGAAAAATCTCTGTTTTAATGTTTTTATAAGAATGGCAACTGAACTGTGATGTGTAAAATTTATTTCACCACTTTTGTATTTATCCGTTCTGCTAATCCAAAATAAGGATTCTTGATGAAACTACGATACTTTAGATATAAATGAAATTTGAGCAGGTTATTTCATAAGTTTTTAATGATATTCATGAGCCACATATTTCACGGAAAATTTCTCATTGATATTCTGATCATCCTTCCTGTTCATGCACTCTATACACTAGCAAACGGAATTGTGGGAAAGGGGACCAGAGTACTTATTGATCTGTTTTGTAGTAAATTCATCCGCGAATAATGAACTTCTATTACCAAACAGTCGTTATTTAATTATTGGACAATGATATAAACAACAACATCAACAATAGAATTGCCATTCTGCCTTTAGAATATCAAGTAAATCTAATGTTTCAAAGTCTTGAACCATAAGAAACTTTCAAAAACAGTAGGCACTATTTTGATTTTGCCCACTGAGATTAGCTGAAGGGCGGTGTAGCGACAAAATCCTGCCATACATTCACACTGTGTATTACAAATCATGAAATGCATATGTATTGGGTCCATAGACATTTCATATTGGTACTCATATTTTTACAAGTGTATTCAAGACTTAGTGATGGTCATTGTAGGTTAGGGAGACAATCATAAATTCGGTAATCATGGTTATCTTGTTAATCCCGGTTATCTTGGTAATCGCGGTTATCTTGTTAATCGCGGTTATCTTGTTAATCGCGGTTATCTTGTTAATCGCGGTTATCTTGTTAATCGCGGCTATCTTGGTAATCGCGGCTATCTTGTTAATCGCGGTTATCTTGTTAATCACGGTTATCTTGTTAATCACGGTTATCTTGGTAATCACGGTTATCTTGTTAATCACGGTTATCTTGTTAATCATGGTTATCTTCATCTAGATGGTTGTAGTTATTCTTGAAAATCATTGCATGCAAGCTTAAAAAAAAATTATATACAGTGAAAAGTGATCGACTTTCCTAAATAATTATAGTTCTTTGCCAAATATTTACATAGTATATACCTCCACTATATTCCTGTGAAGATCTGGGTTACATAAGATCTGTACACCTTGTTTGTCTTAGAGAGGTGAATAAATGGGGCGGTCATTTGGATGAGACCGCAAAAAACTGAGGTCCCATGTCACAGCCAGTGTGGCACAATAAAGATCCCTCCCTGCACAAAGGCCGTAAGTGCTGAGCATAGGTCTAAATTTTGTAGCCTTTAACCGGCAGGTAACATCTTCATATGAGTGAAAAATTCTCAAGCAGGACAATAACAACATACAACCAACCAACAACCACCACTATATGATTCACCACTCTTTACATTGACTCTATTGTGAGTAATACCATCACTACATGATCCACCACTCCTTATCTTATTGTAAGTAATACCACCACTATATGATCCACCACTCCTTATCTTTCTGTAAGTAATACCACCACTATATGATCCACCACTCCTTATCTTACTGTAAGTAATACCACCACTATATGATCCACCACTCCTTACCTTACTTAGTGCTTCCTCCTCGGCTTTTTTCTTTGCCAGTAGTTCCTCCAGTGACAGAGGAACTTTCTTCACAATATCCTTTTTCTCATTATCATTTTCTTTTTTTGGAAGTCCTCTGTAGGTACAAATTGGACATTGTATTACAAACTTTTACAATATACTTAATATTGACTGTACAGATGGATGATTGGACATCATAACAATATAATTATATTGACTGTACAGCTGGAAGATTGGACATTATAACATAATAATTATATTGACTGTACAGATGGATGATTGAACATCATAACAATATAATTATATTGACTGTACAGATGGACAACTGGACATTATAACAATATAATTATATTGACTGTACAAATCAAAGACTGGACATTATAACATAATAATTATATTGACTGTACAGATGGATGACTGGACATTACAACAATATAATTATATTGACTGTACAGAGGGATTATTGGACATCATAACAATATAATTATATTGACTGTACAGATGGACAACTGGACATTATAACAATATAATTATATTGACTGTACAGATGGATTATTGGACATCATAACAATATAATTATATTGACTGTACAGATGGATGACTGGAAATCATAACAATATAATTATATTGACTGTACAGATGGACGACTGGACATTATAACAATATAATTATATTGACTGTACAAATGGATGACTGGACATTATAACATAATAATTATATTGACTGTACAGATACATGATTGAACATCATAACAATATAATTATATTAACTGTACAGATGGATGACTGGACATTATAACAATATAATTATATTGACTGTACAGATGGATGATTGGACATTACAACAATATAATTATATTGACTGTACAGATGGACGACTGGACATTATAACAATATAATTATATTGACTGTACAGATGGACGACTGGACATTATAACATAATAATTATATTGACTGTACAGATGGAAGATTGGACATCATAACAATATAATTATATTATCTGTGCAGCTGGATGACTGATGTGTGTAGATAAGTAAACAGAATCTCACTTTATTTGATGCTTCATTTTTAATGGCGATCAAAAACAGCCCATAGAATACACAAAGCGTTTTACACCATATTTTACATCTGTTTCTTCTATATTTATATGTGTTTTGTGTATATAGACCCTGTATATGTTTGCACGACTTGTGATGTCAATATACCTGTATATATTTGTTTTATTTATTGATTTTCTGCTTTTATGACTGTCTATATACACATGTATCATTTGTTCTATGTGGTATAAATCATAACCAATTAACGAGCCTTTTAGCTCATGTTCCTTATTCACTGCCAATAGTTTCAACTTTACATAAAAATCACTTACAAATTTACTACCTTCAACGTACAGACAAATGAGCCTCTTTGATGGCAGTGTAAAGAAAATGTTTGGAAACTCTACGTCCTACAATCATCCCTAAACGATCTGATTAAATATCAATGTCTGCCTGATAAACGATCTGATTAAATATCAATGTCTGCCTGATAAACGATCTGATTAAATATCGCTGTCTGCCTGATAAACAATCTGATTAAATATCAATGTCTGCCTGATAAACGATCTGATTAAATATTAATGTCTGCCTGATATACGATCTGAATAAATATCAATGTCTACCTGATATACGATCTGATTAAATATCAATGTCTGCCTGATAAACGATCTGATTAAATATCAATGTCTGCCTGATAAATGATCTGATTAAATATCACTGTCTGCCTGATAAACGATCTGATTAAATATCAATGTCTACCTGATACACACTCACCCTTTGTCTGATTTACTTGGAGACTTATCCTTGTGTTTTTTCTTGTGACGGTCTCGGCTTCGGCTACGTTGCCGTTCCCGACTTCGGCTTCTGTGTCTGTTCCGGTCACGACTTCTAGAGCGATGCCTGTCAAGATCATTTTGGAAATGCTTTAAACTGAGAAAAAGTATTAAAAAAAAAAAAGTGTGTCACGCTGTGAAGTATAATGCATAGGCTAGTTCTACATCAGTTCCTTACATTTAAGTCTTTCAAATGACTGTATCATGTAACAAGGTTCTATAACATTTGAACTCCTTCATCTTTGAACTTCATAGTTCAATCAACAGAGTTAAAGAGAATAACATAGAACCCTTGTTTTGTTTTTTTTTAAACTTGCATTAATAATACATTAACAAGCTATCTAATTTATTATACAAAACCCACACCTCCTAAATGCTGTGATCTTGGTGATTTTGTGTATAAACATATTCAATAATACGCCGCAAAATCTGAGTCTACTCATAGAGGAAAACTCATACACAAGAGTTTTAAAAATAAAAATCCAGAAAAAATTATCCAATATAAAAAAAAAAAAAAAAATCCATGGTCTAATATTTTTTCGGATTTTTGTTTCAAATGAATTGATAAAACTTCAGACTCTTCTGATACATGATAACTGTGCTGATGGCAGTCTTGGAAGTAGTTGTCTTCCTGCATGATCTGAACACCCACTGTAAAACAAAATTCTGACTAATCTACCTCTCTCTACTGCGAGATCGATGTCGCTTCCGTTTCCTGTCCCGCGACCTTGACCTAGATCTTGCTCTTTTTCTGTCAGCATCATGATTTTTGTTCTCTTCTGCTTCCATTGCTTACTGCCTGAAATAGACCAGAAAATTACGTGCCTAACAGGCTAAAAGAGAAAATTAATGTAACACATCAGATCTGGATTCGAACTCTGGCCCCCCGAATCTCCAGTCAGGTGCTCTACCAACTGAACTATCTGTCCCGGAAACATTTTACTTTCCTTTTTGTCCTGTGCGCTCACGATTCAGTTTAGTGCTCACTGTTTACCACTTACTCGAACTCACCATTTACAAAATGTTCAGAATTGGCTCACTGAGTTTCACCATTCATTCAGCATGCAAGTACATTCCAGTCTGTGTTAAAACTTTCTATTTTGTCATTCGGAACATTAAAGTGAAAAGATCAATCTTTCTAATGATGACAAAATGTCCTTTAAATCATTAAATTCAAAGCTTCTGTCCTAGAGCAAGTCATTGAAATTAAACTTCTACAACAAAACAATAAAACAAAACAATAAAAATAATACAATAAACCCAAAACAATAAAACCAAAACAATACCCATACTTAAACAGAAAATATATGAAGATGTAAAGGTAGTTTTAATTAGAAATAGTTTTCAGAATGATATAAACTGATCCAGTTTATTTGTATAATTGTTATAATAAGTCAACAAGCAATGTCTGTACACACCACACTATGATATCTGATGTGATTTGTTATGAAAAACTGTCATTAAACTGTTAAACTTCTTAAATCATCCATTTCTTATTACTGACTTCATTTGATTAATCATATGCTAATGTTTCATCTGGTGGAGTCCAGTTTTTATTGGTGGAGGAGAGAACTCAGATACAATGTACATGGGAAGAGACCACCAACCTTCTGAAAGTAAACTGGCAAACTTTCTCACATATATCAGTGCGAGCGAGACTCGAACCTGCGCCGACTAGAGGTGAGAGGCCTTGTGATTTTGAGTGCGATGCTCTAACCACTTGGCCATGGAGGCCCCCCCTATGTTCAGCATTGAATGTTCTGTGTTTGTTCAGCATTGAATATTCTGTGTTTGTTCAGCATTGAATGTTCTGTGTTTGTTCAGCATTGAATGTTCTGTGTTTGTTCAGCATTAAATGCTCTGTGTGTCTCCAGCATTGAATTCACTCTGTGTTTGTTCAGCATTGAAACCTCTGTGTTTCTTCAGCACTGAATTCGCTCATTGTAGAATGTTTGTAATCATGATCCATACAAAACTGAATATTCACCCTTTAGTGCAGAGTGATGTGTCAGTCTAGATTGATTTCCTCCCTTTAGTAGGTACGTAGTGATGTGTCGGTCTAGATTGATTTGCTCCCTTTTGTAGGTACAGAGTGATGTGTCGGTCTATATTGATTTGCTCCCTTTTGTAGGTACAGAGTGATGTGTCAGTCTAAATTGATTTGCTCCCTTTTGTAGGTACAGAGTGATGTGTCAGTCTATATTGATTTCCTCCCTTTTGTAGGTACAGAGTGATGCGTCGGTCTAAATTGATTTGCTCCCTTTTGTAGGTACAGAGTGATGTGTCGGTCTATATTGATTTCCTCCCTTTTGTAGGTACAGAGTGATGCGTCGGTCTAAATTGATTTCCTCCCTTTTGTAGGTACAGAGTGATGCGTCGGTCTAAATTGATTTCCTCCCTTTTGTAGGTACAGAGTGATGCGTCGGTCTATATTGATTTCCTCCCTTTTGTAGGTACAGAGTGATGTGTCAGTCTAAATTGATTTGCTCCCTTTTGTAGGTACAGAGTGATGTGTCAGTCTAAATTGATTTCCTCCCTTTTGTAGGTACAGAGTGATGTGTCGGTCTAAATTGATTTCCTCCCTTTTGTAGGTACAGAGTGATGTGTCAGTCTATATTGATTTGCTCCCTTTTGTAGGTACAGAGTGATGTGTCAGTCTAAATTGATTTGCTCCCTTTTGTAGGTACAGAGTGATGTGTCGGTCTATATTGATTTGCTCCCTTTTGTAGGTACAGAGTGATGTGTCGGTCTAAATTGATTTGCTCCCTTTTGTAGGTACAGAGTGATGCGTCGGTCTATATTGATTTGCTCCCTTTTGTAGGTACAGAGTGATGTGTCAGTCTAGATTTATTTCCTCCCTTACACATGTAACAAGGTTGATTTTTTTTACCCTCTCTGATCTTGTGTACTCTAAGTCCTTAATACAGTATAGCATGCTTATAGCAAAGTGCTCGGAACAAACAATTTTGTTGTTATAAACATTATTTATTACATTCAATAAGCAAGGTTTTGAAATTCACCAATCCAATCAGCAAAACATATTTTAAAAGTCCAGTAATTTTTGGTATATCATCGGCCCATAGGACCAGTAATACATAAACAATCAATTCGGAACTTTAACATCTTTATTTTTATGGTTTTTGAATGTAGTTGTGAAATCAAATAAATATTTGAATCTGTGTATTTAAATGAATAAATTCAAGCACTTTATTATTTGGAATCAAGTAACAGACAGACATTTCATGTGCAGAACTAGATGACATCCCTTTTCTATATTTCTGGATCATATTTGAACTTTAAGTGGATATGGATGGAATCTGCTAAGGATACTTTTATTTCGTGAATTCGTCTTTGTTATGTGGACAGAGATGCATCAATAAGATTTTAATAGCAATCAACCATTCATTTCCAAGTGCTGTTCACAGCCCATGGAGAACAAGTCTGCTGATTCAATGAAGCATGGACTACTTTCAAACAGTCCGAATTTACTCTTATCCTGGTTATGAGTTTGTGAATATTGTGTGCTTTACAATAAATATTGAATTGTTTCAAAAGTTTTCTTTCGCTTGTTTTTTCTTCATTCAAGTAAGTAAAATACTGACCAGTAAATATTTGTTCAGACCAGTAAATTTCAGGAATTCATCGGTCCACTTGACCAGTGATATTTTTTTTTTATTTAAAAAATTCTGAATAAGTTCATAATATGTTTTTAAACCTATAGGAAATAAAAATCACTTCACTATAAGTATGAATTCATTGTAAGTGTGTTCACTGTGACCATGTTTTACTGTATATTCAGCCGTTCCGAGCAAACAGGACTGTTAAGTAAATTAATGCTAAAGTATGACTTATAGACATAATAGAGAGCAGTCCCTCAAAATATTAGAAAAATATTGATTCTTGTTAAGATATTATAGTTAATTAAAGATAAAAGACCACAACAAATATCATCTTTATCCCGTGCATGCTATCACCAGCTTCGTAATATCGGACGAATACGGTCACTCATTACAGAAGATGCGTGTAAGACCTTAGTCTGTGCCCTTGTGACATCTAGGCTCGACTATGCCAATGCTCTTCTGTTCGGCATTAACGCATCTGACCTGGCAAAACTGCAGAGAGTGCAAAACATGGCGGCAAGAATTATCACGCGAACTAAGAAAAATGACCACATTACCCCAGTGCTGACTTCCCTACACTGGCTTCCCATAGACAGTCGTATCAAGTACAAGATTCTTGTGTACTCGTACAAGGTGGTTTACAAGATGGCGCCACAGTACCTGGAAGAGGTGATTACCGTTTATAAACCTCAACATTCTTTAAGATCGGAAAATTCCCTGACACTGATGACACCTAGATGTCGAACTTCCACATATGGGAAAAGGCGGTTAGACGTGGCAGCTGCGACACTATGGAATGCATTGCCTGATAACCTTCGTCGGTGTCAGACTTTGAACAGTTTTAAAACGCAATTAAAAACATATCTTTTAAGACTCGCTTATTATTAAATGTCTCAATTTTAATCATTTTCACTTTTACTTAATTTCAAAAAAAAATCATTTACTTCTAGTACTATGTAACCCGTCTTTTAAAAATTAGTATTTATGTAACCTGTCTTATGATTTATGATGTACAGCGCTTTAGAGTGATTATTTTGATCGAATAGGGCGCTATATAAAATGATTATTATTATTATTAACTATGTGGCGATTTGTAAGAATGCCGAACATTAACATAACAATACAATGGGCGGATACTACCTCAGCGAAGATTGAAAAGATTTATCACCGCATGGACTGGAACATTTTTCAGTGCTGAGTTATGCATTGTGACAATTTGCTCTGAGATCTGTCCATTGTATTGTGACATCAAATGTTTTGACTGTAATGGATGAAAATCACAAAGGCTGCGTATCTCCTTTCTTGCCACTTAACGTTTAGCAGTCTCTATCTTGCCATCTTCTTTATGAGTAGGCAAAAAAAATGTCACATTTTTTCACTATGTTTTAAAACATTGTTGGATAAGATGAGTGTCTCTTTTACTATGAACGGGTCAATTATGTGTCTTACATTAATGTTCACTAAGAAAATTATCTAAATGCATTTGGTTTGCAACGGACTTACTACAGAAAATGTCTTCCAACAATTGGAAGTTTTTGGGTTTTTTTTTTCAGCATTTAAAAGTGATTGTTTATGATTATTTGATAAACTGTACAACATACAGGTCTCTTCCCAGAGTGATTTTACCTCAAACTTTGCAATGTTAATTTTGGGTGAAATTTCTTGTGACAAATACCACAAAAGTTTGAAATTTGTTAATGCACAGCTCATAGTTTAATAAATCCACTGAATTTTATTGACTTTAGTGATAAAATTTCAAACCCATGTTCATACACCAAACCACAAGGGCTTGCTACCAATTAATATTGTATACTGTTTAACAAAAGTACAATATCTTAACATATTGTATTGTTAACAATATTTTTTTTAATGACAAAATATTAAAATTTAAGTAGGTCCAGTATAATCTCTGTATTTAGCTTTGTATCTTGATCAAAATACCTTGATTACGCTCATCTTCACATGTTTATGGTCACTTATGGAGTGGACCGAAAAACCCTTGGCTAAGAAGATGGATTAAGCTAATTTAGACTGAATGTATTTTAAGTAAAAGTACAATAACAAATACACCAAACATTGCAAAATTATTTTTAAACAACTAGCCTCAACACTGTTCTAATTGCAGCTGTTTACAATACTATGTCATTTTAAGAATTTGATTTTTGTGTGTGTTGTTAACTGTCCATTTTCCTGTGTGTGACATGATAGTGAGAATGGAGTGTTTGATTGAAATGGAAAATAATTTCTCCTTCATTAGTCTGTGATATGTCTGTATATTGTATATCTGTGATAGTCGGTTAAAAAGCTCTACAGAGCTTGTGTTCACTTGTTATAGGTATATAGTACCGACTTTAAGTAAAATTTACTTACTTTTACTTTACTTGAAATAAACCATGCTGTTGTCATAAGAGCGTTACTTTTTCCTAAGGCTATGGATAAGTTTATCATAAAATTATTCGCAATTGTGTGTGAGCTAGAAATGATGGTAAAGTTGGAGGCCCGTGTGGCCCCTACACTTTTGACTGTTATTTGCAGCCCTATAGAGCCCTGTTAAGCTTGATATAACAACTTCAGGCATTAACTTCAGAATGAGACGATAAAACTGTAATTAACTGTTTCGTAGTTTCCTTTACTTAGACACTTACCTTTCCTTTGCTTCTTTGTTACCGTTTATTTCGATTATATAGATCTATTATATCACCCGCACAGTGACAATCGAATCACAGTCGTTTATAGGGCGCCGCCATCTTGCTTTTATTAATTAGTTCGTACTTGGAAAACAACAGACTACGTCGCGGCTGATTTTTTCCAATTTCTGTCTCCTTCGTGACTACACGAATATTCCGCCAGTTTACGTGCGCGCATGGCTTAGAAATGTTTAAATAAAGATATAAATGAAGATAGAAATGGTTAAAATACATTATAGTAAATTATGTGAGGAGCTGTTTATTTGAAATTTAAAAATCTCAAGCGATTTGGCAACCCATCAGTTCCAGAACATCACTAATCGTCTACGGCCCCGTGAATGCCGTGTCTGTCTGCTCGTTGGTTTGAAATCTTAACATTGTTCTTGGCTTGGGGTAAAACGCTCAGTTGAGTGTACGTAGGTACCTAATATGTGGATCTTATATTCATAACAGCGACTCCACTCCACCTTCTAGACCCAATGAAAACAATATAGAACCAATAATATATGATATAATTTCCCCGCCATATAATAGTATCTCACAAGTGGCCATCTCAAAAGCTCACAGAAAGTAGAAACAGACTTACGAGGGCGATCAACGGCCTCGGGGGTGAGTGGTGGTGGTTATATATTTTGGATGAATTATTGATCTAGAAAGGGGGGGGGGGGGGGTTGAACATATAAGATCTATACACGCTATCCAAAGTTCAGGTTTCTTTGGGACTACAGTGCAGTGAAATCTATATCTAATAGTTAGAGTTTTGAATATCAGTTTAAAGGGGAAATATTGCTCTGGAATAAGATATACCGTTAACACCAGTCAATTAAATGTAAAGCGCTTTAGGGTAACTTTTAATCAGATAAAACGCTATATAAATATAGAATAATAATAATAATAATTGATTGTTTGATTGATGATTGATTGTTTGTTGCTTTCCGTTGTTTTCCGCCACACTCAGCAATTTTTCAGTTATCTGGTGGCGTCCAGTTTTTATTGTTGGAGGAGAGAACCCAGATACCAGATACAATGTACCCGGAAGAAACCACCGACCTTCCAAACTATAATAATAATAATAATAATAATTAAGCTAGATGTATAATGATGTGTCAATCTTCATTATCACCCACTTTGTTAAATTTAAACATGTACTTACATGTAAAGTGCCTTGATATCAAATATGAACAGCTCATGGAGGTGAACGTTTAAGTCAGATTATGAGAACCAGATGATAATGTCAGATATACTAGTCAGATTATGAGAACCAGATGATAGTGTCAGATATACTAGTCAGATTATGAGAACCAGATGATAGTGTCAGATATACTAGTCAGATTATGAGAACCAGATGATAATGTCAGATATACTAGTCAGATTATGAGAACCAGATGATAGTGTCAGATATACTAGTCAGATTATGAGAACCAGATGATAGTGTCAGATATACTAGTCAGATTATGAGAACCAGATGATAGTGTCAGATATACTAGTCAGATTATGAGAACCAGATGATAGTGTCAGATATACTAGTCAGATTATGAGAACCAGATGATAATGTCAGATATACTAGTCAGATTATGAGAACCAGATGATAATGTCAGATATACTAGTCAGATTATGAGAACCAGATGATAATGTCAGATATACTAGTCAGATTATGAGAACCAGATGATAATGTCAGATATACTAGTCAGATTATGAGAACCAGATGATAATGTCAGATATACTAGTCAGATTATGAGAACCAGATGATAATGTCAGATATACTAGTCAGATTATGAGAACCAGATGATAATGTCAGATATACTAGTCAGATTATGAGAACCAGATGATAGTGTCAGATATACTAGTCAGATTATGAGAACCAGATGATAATGTCAGATATACTAGTCAGATTATGAGAACCAGATGATAGTGTCAGATATACTAGTCAGATTATGAGAACCAGATGATAGTGTCAGATATACTAGTCAGATCATAAGAACCAGATAATAATGAGTACCGTGCTGTAATTCGGTAGTTGTATTTAAAAGGTAAAAAAGCAAGGAAATACACGGCGAGTTAGCCAATGTTTAGGGGTCTTCTGCACCATCTTATGCTCAAGTTAAATTCTGGGAACGGGAATTTAAGCGCGGTAGAATGTCTTTAGAAGATGAAGCCAGGTCTGGACGGCCACTAGATGCCACCGACGAAGAAATGTGTAACAAAGTTCGGGATCTGGTATACTCTGATAGGCGAATTCAGGTGGACGAAATAGCGCATGCATTAGGCATTTCACATGGTAGCGTTTCAACAATCTTACATGATCGTTTATATATGCTTATCCCGTTGAGTCCCCAAATCCCTAAGCGATGACCAAATGGCAACCAGAGCATCAGTATGCAGCGCCTTGTTGAAGAGTATTAGGTCAAAGGATGATTTTCTTTTGCGTCTGGTGACTGTAGGTGAGACTTGGGTTCATTATTGTGAGCCAGAGAATTAAGCCCAGAGTCGTCAGCGGGTAGGGCCGGGGTCCCAGAGGCCAAAGAAATTCAAAATGCAACCATCTGCTGGCAAGGTGATGGCCACAGTACTTTGGACGCAAAAGACGTTATTGTGTTGAATTTTTTACCCAAGAGAAGTACAATTACTGGAGTGCACTATGCAAACTTGCTAGACCAGCTGAGAACCGCCATCAGTGAAACATGCCGAGGTAAACTCTCTAAAGGTGTTTTGCTGCAACAGGACAACGCAAGAGTCCACACTTGTAAAGTTGCAATGGATGCTGTAGAGTGATACGGGTATGAATTAAAACTACATCCTGCCTATTCGCCTGACCTAACTCCTAGCGACTTCTTCCTATTCCCAAACTTGCAAAAAGATATCCGTGGACGTCATTTCCGGTCAGATGAAGAGGTCGTGACGGCAGTGGAGGAGTGGGTCAATAGAAAGGACCTTGACTTTTTCAGTTCTGGGCTGATGGCACTTGAACATCGTTGGTTGAAGTACATCACACTAGAGGGCAATTATATCGAAATAGAAGACTTGGTTCTCAACCGGAAATAAGTTAGGCTGGTTACCGACTCGCCCTAGTAGTTTTAGAAGGCTATCAAAATATTACAAATTTGCTGCAGTGATGAATCTTTTTATGCCCTTTTCACATCAAAATATTTGTTTTGATTTTGTCTTTGAAGCTACGGAATGAACAAAAAATCCCCTCATCTTAGATTCATTCCAAACAGTCCTTACAGTTCATGTATAATCGTACGAACGTGTTCGATCTATATGACGATGGTGACCGAGATATGGTAATCCTGGTAGGTAAGCTCTTAAGTATCCTTGTTTATTTTGCTGATTTTTATCAGATCTTGGCGGTTACATCAGCTGCAATGATATGGTTCTCTCCATTATTTTTTATTCTGACATTTTTGGGAGAGGGCTACAATTTTACAGGATGTTCGTAATGGGGCAAAATAATCTATAATAAGGACCAACAAGTGTTCACAAGGATTGAAAATGTTGCGGGGGGAATTACTCTGCACCATTATGGATATCCTTAAAAAGTTGTAGTCCCCCCCCCCCTCTCTCTCTCTCTCTCTCACACACACACACACACACACACACACACACACACACACACACACACACACAAGCAGCTAGATTATATTGGTTCTACCGATACCGATAGGTGTTGATACTTGGGTAATTGGAAAATACCGTCAGTTACAGCTTGTGTTGCTTTAAGTATTTTACAGTCATGTCCTGTTTTAATTGTGAGATAAAATTGTGTCGTCAGCGAAGAGTCCGACTGTAGACTGTAGAGATAAGGGTTAAAGGTAAGTCGTTGATATAGAGGAAGAATAATTTAGGCTGAGAACGGAACCCGGAGGCACTCCCGATTCTACGTATCTGAAATTTTCCCTTCTACAACTACTACCTGCTGTCGATTCGACCCAGCTCCTTGCTCCCCCCCCCCCCCCCTTCCCCGATTCCATAGTGATTTCATTCATGTAATGATAAGTTGTGTGACACAATGTCGAAGACCTTAGATGAGTAAAGCATGAGTAAATCAGTTTGTTTTCCTACATCCAGATTTTTTATTACGCAAGTTGTGTTATTTGAACGTTTATTTCTATCACCATGTTGTAAGGGGTATAGGACGTTGTGTTTTTCAGCATGGCTCCTAATGTAACTCGTAATTATGTGCTCTGTTGTTTTACAGCACACAAATGTTGCGTACATCAGAGTATGAAGTGCGACGTTTCACGCCAGTGTTACGAAGGATATTGACCCGAGCTGAAAATTAGCCCAAAGTTCACTTTGCAACATTTAATGTTGAACGGGGGGTGCCTTTTCTCCGTTGAAAATTGAGACCAAACGTCGTGAAATTTATACCAGGGGAAATTTTTCAACATCTTGGTATTTTTTTCTTCTAATTCAACGACCTCAACACGCTGAAAATTGATCATGTTGAATACTGACTACAACTACAGAATTTTGAACTGTCTTTCAACTAGAAATTGTTCAATGCGATTTATTGAAATTTCAATTTCAAAATTTTCATTTTTGCAGAATGATAAAAAATGGTCTAAGATCATTCCGATGCTGTTCCGCAGTACACAGTTATCTTATTGTCATGTTGTTCCGCAGTACACGGTTATCTTATTGCCATGTTGTTCCGCAGTACACAGTTATATTATTGTCATGCTGTTCCGCAGTACACAGTTATCTTATTGCCATGTTGTTCCGCAGTACACAGTTATCTTATTGCCATGTTGTTCCGCAGTACACAGTTATCTTATTGTCATGCTGTTCCGCAGTACACAGTTATCTTATTGCCATGTTGTTCCGCAGTA